>VZTF01004847.1:734086-870478 GCA_013397755.1 Cnemophilus loriae | reverse complement strand
GAGTGAAAGAGAAGGCGAGCGGGGCAGCGTGGGGGCGAGCAGCGGCGCTGCCGGCGGGCAGCGCATCCCGGGCAGAGCGGGCTCGCCCCGCAGGGCGCTGCTGCTGTTTCCCGAGGGAGCGAAGGCAGCGCCCTGCGCGTGTGAGTGCAGCGATGGGGGCCGAGGTCCCGTCAGGGCGCGGGGGAGCGGCCCCTTCCCCGAGGGCACAACAAAGGGTGGCCGATGCCCAAACCGCGGCTCCGGCGTCTCCCGCCGCTGCCAGGGGATGGGGCAGGGGCCGGTCCCCCGCCTCCGAGGTGAGCGCTCGGTTCTCCCCGCTGGCGCTGGGTGAAAAGGCTGGCGTTTCACGGGGAACAAAGCAGCCTAAAAACATACCGCTGGGAGCGGCGACCCGGTGGGAGACGGTGTCCGGCGGCGGCCCGGCAAGGAGCGGCAGCGGGGCCGCGGGCATTGTTCGCGCGTCGGGGGTTTTGTCGCTGCTTCGCTGGAAACCAGACAAAGTGTCGCTTGTGGGAGCCCTGCTGCCTCGGCTGTTTGTTCCCCTGTGCCCGGTGCAGGGCTCTGAAACCCGCGGGTTTGACTTGCGGAGTGATCAGAGAGACTCGGCAGTGATTTTATTTTTCTTGGCACCGCCTACGCCAACACCCGGTGAGCGCCGGCCGCTCGTCCCGGACAATAGCCCCCTCTGACATGGGTGTAGCTGAAGTGTTGCACAGACCTGCCGGCGTAGTAGGCAGCTCTCCGTGTGTTTACGTCGCGTTTGAACGCGGAGTTGTTCATATTGGAGAAAAGCGGGAGGAGCGCGGAGCCCTCCTTTGTGTGTGTGTGTAGTAGCGCTGTGGCGAGCCGAGAGCGCGGAGCCGCTCCGTCCCATCTGGAGTTGAGCCCAGATGTTGCCGCCTTCCGAATGCTAAATTGCACAGATCATCGATGGGGTTTTTTTTCTTGACTTCTTTATTTGTCAGGTCACAGCTGGGTTGCAAGATATTGATTAGTCCTGCCACCCGCCTTTCTTTACGAGGATGAGCAAGAGGCTTAAAAGCCACTCTGGGACTCCCTGGAATGGCATGCTGGATATTAGCAGTCAAGTATTTCAAGCTGCAGCCCTCCTCTCTGTCTATTTATTATTTTTATTTTTGAGCCTAGTATGCTATTTCACAACTGAAGCATTCCCCCTCCCTATATATGAGCTAAAAATCACCATCTTTTTTATACTGAAAACAAGCAGATTAACACTGTTCCCCCTATTTAAATAACTATCACATCGTTGCTAAACAATTAAGGGATATCCCTTAAGTAAGCTTTTCTACGTTTAATAGCCCTTTTCTAGTACTTGGAGGTGAATTGCTCTTCAGCTCTGCCTTGCTTACCAGGGCTGGTGTCACTGAAATCTTACTCCTGCTAAAGAGATACAGTTGCAATTTCTCAATAGAGAGCTTCCTTTGGATCAACCAGAAAACGTAGTCCATTACAAAGATTGTCTTTATTTGTGTAAATATAATATAGTCACAAAAACGATGCCTATTCTTATTTAAATTCATTTCCTGGTTTTCTGTGATTTGGCTTCCAAAGGCTATTCAAGATAGTAACAAAAAGCCACTGTTCAAATTGGTTCCTCTGTACCCCTAGGATGGGAATGATACTATAGTTCAATAATGACTATTGCAAAATGTTGAAATACTAACCTAAAGTAATTTAATTTTTCTCTTGGACTGCTTTTTATGCTCTGTGCTCACTCACCTGCATGATGAGTGCTGTCTGCAAAATCTTCACACCCAATTACCCTGTTAGCTATTGTACTATATAGCCGTGGGAGGGGAGGCAGGAGAAAGGGTTGTATCTTGCTGTATAATTATTTGAACTTTATATAAAAGTGAACATCATAAATCAAATTTGCATTTTGCACCACAGACCAGCTTATGTTTTCTTTTATACTGATGGGATTATTTCATTTCCAAACAGCTATTTTAGTACTGGTGTGTTTATCTGCTCTGGTAAAATGGGTGCATTAGGAAACCCGTTTGAGAATCTCGATTAGTTGTACCAAGCATATGTATCCTTTGTATAAAGAGCTCAGGACTTGCATCAGCATCAGACCTCATCTGCATTTTCAGTCTGAATTTTGCAGCACATGCTGTGTGCTGCACATTTCTACTGTGGTGCCAAAATGGATGAATGCTCAGACAACAGCCACCTGGCTGCATTGAAGGCTGGCTGGTAACCAGGTGGCTGTTGCTCACTTGCACAGCCTGACTGATCCCACTTTGAGAGGCAGGTAACACAAGTCAGTCTTCTGTTCTACAATTTTTTTAACTTCTGCCTGCTAGCTATTGATAATATCTGGTTGATTTTTTTCACTGAGCTTGTTGCTTAACTCCAAGTTCATTTACTAGTAGGCAGACACACAGCTAGTTCATTTCATGATAGACATTCGTGCTGGTCTGAGGAGAGCATTACTACACTCTTATGTGCCACCTTTAGTACTGCAGTTGTGTGTTTTTATTTCCAAGGCTATAGATTTTGTCAGTTGTGTTGTATTGTCCCTCAGGATGCTAAAAGTGAAATAAACACTGGAATATTTCTGGTATTGAGAACTTGCTTTGTCTGGGTTTTGACAACTGTATTTTTCAGAACAGAAGGTTAAACTTGTATATTTCACTTTGAAATGACATATGTTTTGAATCACACCTTCAACTGTGGCGTCAGACCAGCGATGGCATTGTACAAAGGATCCTGTGGTCGGTTATGGGGAGTATTTAGCACAAAGTATTCTGATAAAAGGGTAGGAGAGGTAAGATTATTTTTTGCTGTTAATAGTGGTTAAATCCTGTAGATGTCAAGTGGAGTTGACTTACATAAATGCTGTATGCTGCTCCATGTGAATTGAGAACCCAAGAGAATCACAGGTTCATTTAGGTTGGAAAAGACCTCCAAGATCATAGAGTCCAACCACTGACCGATATTGTTTAGGAGGATAACCAAACCCTTTGTTATACTGAGTCATTTAAGACTGCACAGCTTTTGGATGCTCTACAGGCAGCAAACCAGTAAGTGTAGCTTTCAAAAGTGACTCTTACTGGTTGGTACATACTGGAAATTTTTAGCTGTAATAAATAAGTCATGGGACTACATAACTACCTTGTAGCTGCTGTTTGGAGTAAAGATACGAGTTCTGTTTCATCCTCTATATTCAGGATATCTGTTTTTCTTTTTGTCTCACCAGATCTGCGTATTGCCATATCATCTAATTTCTTTGGCTTACCTGAATCTGTAAGGGTGCAGTTATGTTCTCTGCAAAGTAGGCAGTTTACCCTTTTTTACTGAGCACAAAGCCTCTCAGCATTTCTCGAGAAGGCATTTTTGGATTACAGTGGAAAGATTAATTAAGGAGAATAGTTAAAAACAGTTGCTGAATGTATCATCTAATTTATAAGCAGAATGGTATTCCAGATGCTGAAGTTATTCTGTACAGCAAAATATACCAGTTTAATTCTACTAAGTTGAAATAGTGATTGATACTTTTAGTGTGGTTAAGCCATAAATGTGCCTTTCTGAGGGGGGCATGAAGTTTGGGCATCTCCTAGTTTATAGATGGAGAAATGTGAGATTCTAATGACTTTGTACTGTAAGCTGAGGTTTGTAGGAGGAAAAAGACAGGGGCGTACTAGTTGATCACAGGAACAGTATTGACTTGCACATAGACAAAAGCCAAATCAATTGGCTTGTGTCCTATTCTGAGTTGCTGCCAAACTAGTCTTGCTAGCAGTCCTGTTGAAAGATAGCAAAGATATCCTTATTTCCATGCTGCAATCCCTTTTTTGACTGCAAGCTAACTTAACTGTAAATGAACTTGGTTTGTTTAGCTCAACAGTATCTCTGTCAATAACATGCTATAATGTGTTTTGTTAAACATAAACACTTCATTAGCCTTTCTTGTGTGCCTCTTCAAACAGTACAAATAAAGCCTTCAGTCAAGCCTTGTTTCCTTCATTCCTCTCCATTAACTGTGCTTCACATTTCCATGTGGAATTCACTTTGTATTTTTGTCTTAGACTAATATTGTCACTGATAATGAGCTGTATCCAAAACTTCTATCAAACTGTCTAAATAACTATTTAGAATTGAGGTAAGGCAAAACATAATGTATTCGTGGGTTCATTTAAGTAAGGGGCGGTTGAAGGATGATTTTTGCTTTCTAGTTACAGCTTGTAAGTGTTTATGGGTCTGGTCACCTGCAAGCAAGTGGAGGTGAGGTACCATGGGGCTCCAGGAATGAGGCTGACAAGATACCAATGCTCCCTTTGCCTCACTGGGACAGTGGGAGTCCATTATGAAATACTCCCTGAGTTCTAGCTGAGATAGCAAAGACCCACACATTTTCTATAGGAACATTTTTGACACATGACACATTTGTCATGGAGGCTTTTGTATCAATTTAGTATGTCAGTCAAATAAAGATGATATTTTTTCTAGTCTTTTATATAAGCAGTAACTTTCAATGTCTTTAAAAATCGAATTATCTCAACTTGCAGCTTTTGGACAAAAAAGATTGCTGACTGCATTCTGTTGGAGAGCAGAATATGAAGGTTGAGATTCTTAAGTAATTTTTGGCCATAAGACTAGTCTGAAGTTAAACAAATAAAGTGGTGAAATTTCCTTGAAATAAGGCTAAATCAAGATTTTAAAATGTTTTTCAAACAGCTGCCTCCAAAAATCTGTAGTCTTCCGTATGGATGTGTGATGTTTTGAATGTCTTAACTGTTTCCTAAGGACAGCTGAGAGCTGGCTGGCTCATTAACATGTTGCATAGTGCCCTTCAGAGATCTAATTTTTCTTATTCACTACATATCTGGAGCTACTGGGGAAAATTTCTGAAGGCAGAGGTTATTTCATGGTTAGCTGTACACTGATTTTCTTCCTCTTTCACTGTATTGAGAGTTTTTTACCACCATTCTCAGTGTTGCACTTGTGAGGCTACTAGCTGGGCTGGATTTATCCAAAAGGTGATGGAACAATGGTGGATTAAATGACATAAGCCGTGGAGGTGAGAATGTGTTCTCCTTGTGAAAAGGGAGAATGTTTTTTTTTATTTATTTTTTTTTTAATCTAGCATAGGCTAATACAGTCTGTGATTGCTTCTGCAAGCTCAGGCAGCATGTGATGGAGTCACTAACTTCTCTGTCAAGGAAGCTATAATTGGTTACTGGACTCCAACCATGCAGATCTCAGCAGCTTCTTGCACTGCTGCAAGAGTGTCTGCCATTGAATCATCTCTTTGCTTCCCTAACCTGCACCCCAGAAGGGAAACTTCAGACTAAAATAGGGTTTCATGTTTGCAGCCTGGTACAGTGTTTTCTATGATGTTCCATAGTTTCCAGCTAATTTCTGAGTATAATTCACTGTGTGGGTTTTGGTCTATAAAGTTCTCTGTAATTTGAGTCTTGGTACTGGGGAAAATCGTGAGGAGAGCATTTGACTGCTTGGATCGTTTGTGACAATTGAATGTATTCAGCAACTGAGACAAGGCACTTTGAGAGGACAGTTTGCACCCCTGGGAGATGTGTTACTTCATTTCTTTAATTTTGAGGGACTTTGTGTTGTGGTTTTTTTTTTTTTTTTAAACTGGATTTGTTGGTTCTGTGAAGGTACAGGGGAGAAAACTCCTCAATAACTCCTCAAAGCCTGGTTCTTCGCAGAGGGGTTGAAATGCAAAGGTTTTGTGTCATTTTCAGTCTGGCATTTCTTTTGTTACTGTGGGATTTTTTTTTTTTTTTTGCATATAACTGTATATCATTGAGTAACCTTTTGTTTTGCTTTTCTTCATTTTCTTGCTATCTGTTTGTGAGGAGCTGGGCAGAATGCCTTTGGGGTGACCATTGTCCATTGCCCCCTGATTTGGAAGCCAGGTGACTAACCTGGAGGGAAATGTCCCTTTTTATTTATTTGTCACATGCATTTAATTTGTCTTAAATGTCTCTAGCATTATGTGGTATGGAGGATTGTTTTTTTTTCTTTTTTTTTTTCCTATTTTTTTTTTTCCTGAAGGTGATCAATAGAAATACAGAAAAAGGTTTAGGAAGAGTTTTGAGAGATTTGATCTGTACTGCTTTCTCAAGGCCAGGTCAGCTCTAGCTGTTACTTCTGAAGGATATTTGCCAACATGTTTTTTAAAATGCTGATAGCAGAGTGTCTACAACTTCTGTAATCAGCGCTTAGCAATCTCACTACTAGTAAGTGTTTAGCACTGGAGCAGTTTTCCTCTTGAATGTATTCTTATGTATATACGAAGACTTGCCAAGACTTTTCCTTGTATGAAATGCCTCCAGTTATTTCATTCTTTCCTTGTAAATGATATGGTCTTACTTTGACCAATTGATCCATGTTCAAAACTGGACAGGAAAACTTTATCAGGTAAAGCAGGAAAATCTTAGTGTGTGTTTTAGGTGATGTGTCTTGTCTGCTTGTCACTCCTGGGGTGACACTTGTTCCTTTTGCAGTAGCATTGCACTGACTCATGTTCAGTCGGGAACTGCTAATCAATCCTTCAGATCCTTTTCCGGAATACGGTTGTCTAGACAGTCGTTCTTCCATCCTGTATTTGTCAGCTGATGATTTCTGCTTATGTGTCTTTACTGAATGGCACTTCTCTTTGATGCTATTTATTCCGTTTGTCAGCCACACTGACTTCCAAATTTCCTTTCTCTCGTATGTCTGTTGGAAGCACCTTGTTTGACAGGTTGGAGAGATGAAATTTAGGAACTGTACTCACTAGCAGAAGCAGATCTTGTTAAGAAAAGCAGTTCATGATAAGCAACCAAAGATGCTTGGATGCCACTATGATTTGTGATTAGTTTGCATTTGTATGTTTAAAGGAATGTGTTTTTCAGATCTTTACAATGACAAGAGACCAAAGTGATAGCTGCTTGCAGTTTCTCTTCATTTTTCTTGTTACTCAGAATTTATGTTCCCAGTTTTATAGTTTAAAGATGATACGATAACTTGTCAACTTCGCATTTTTGGGCACCTGAAATGTTTTGTTTTAAAATAATGCTGATCTAACTTCCAGATGCTCAAGGGTGAATAGGAGAGCTGCAAACAGTGCAGCTCTGAAAGTCACCTGTGCTATAGGGACAAAGAAACAAGCTTGGATTTTGCAATCTGTCAGGCATTGTGCTTGCTGTTTTTTGTTGTTTTGATTAAGAAAGTAGGATAAAAATTAGTTTTGCAGTATTAAAAAACCAAAAGTCTTATTGTAGGAAAAAACCCCTTGCTGATACTGATCCCACCATTCATATTTCTCCAGTTAAGGAACCAAGTCAACTTATTTTTTTTCACATGCAATTATTTATCTACTTTAATAGTAACTACTGAAGCTATTACAACTAAAAGTGAGTGTGTTTACTCAGGTCTCTAGTACAAAGAACTTTGTTTTCTTGATAGCTTGTGTGTAGAAAACCACACTAGTAGATGAGGTAATAAAACTGAAAATGGGGTTGTTAACTAGCAAGACTCACTTAAGGTGTTTGAGGAACAACTTAAATTTATTTCAGTTTTGCTTTTTGTGTTACTGGATTCCAAGTGTGTGTTTGTGTGTTTTCAGGGCTTTGGAAGTAGGTGGTGGCTGGTCTAATGCAGTCAGTAGCTAAATCATGTGCTAGTTCAGTCCTTTCTGCAGCGGAGAAGAAATGTGGTGCCCTTTGAAATCCTTTGCTTGGGATTTCTTGATTTGAATTTTATTCTTGTTTGCACTGAACTTATGATTTCTGAGTTTTATTTAGAAATACAGAATGAGTCCTTAACTAAAAAGGTGTATACTAACACATTTTCATGAATACTTTTTGTGGAGTAAGTGGGAATCTACATACACTGTGGATAAGAGATGATAACTGCATAACAGAGGCTCTTCCATAATAGAAATTACGGAATTCCATTTAGTTGTTTTTAGAGCAAGGCATTTTCTTTTATTATCGTAAATCATTTACTACATAATGGGATAATGTTTGATTTTTTTGCAACTCTTTGAAATTACATGTTACAGTGCAGAAATTAAATGATTACTCCATAAAGTCTTATTTTAACTTTTCTCCTGAGTAGTGTAGTGAGGTGAGTATGTACAAGATGTTGGGCAGGTTGGGACAGGACACAGCAGTACTTCTGATGCTTTATGTTCCATGGGGTTAGATGCAAGGTAATTGCAAAACTTGCATTGTTTCATTATTTTTATTATAGAAGCACTAATGGGTAACAGCTTGATCCTTGATCGAGCAGGAGTTATGTTATAGACTATATAATGGGCAGTAGTTGTACTTTCATGAAGTAGCATTCATGCTTTTGTAGGTAATGTTACCCATAAAATAAAGACTATTAATTTTTTTTTTCTGAGAAAAGCCCTGTATAAAGATGGCTGTTGGGTTTTAAGTGTACTATCTTATCTTTTGGAGAAAAATATAGTGTGGAGTAACTTAAATGTCATCAGAGGTAAGATAATGAACCACTGAATCCATAGGTACAACTATGAGGAGCGCTCTCAGACTTTTAGGTGCAGCTGTGAGGTACGCTGCTTGAAACTAAGCAGGATAGAGATGGGCCACAGGTTGTAAATGCTAATTTTTTTTGGTAAGTGATAGTGGTAGTTTTGATAAGAAATAAAGTTGGATAACATTTTGTATCTTCAAGGAATATGCCTCTTTTCTTAGGCTGCATGGTTCCTTTCTTCACATCTGTACTAGGCCTGTTAGTACCGAGAGAATACAGAGCTTGACATGCAGTTTGTGTCTTTGCATGGGATTTAGAAGTGCTCCTTCTGGTGTTAAGATTGTTTCCTTTCTTATTCTGATAAAGACTAAATATGAGTATGTATTTTTGAAACAATTTCATGGACAACAGTTGGCAGAACTGCTCTGTTATTCATGGTTAATAGTGGAAACTTCTTGAACATTCTTTACTTGTCTGTTTCTTCCCTATTCCTCTTCATTTGCCCCCTGCCCCCAGCTTCCTTCCTTTTTTTGGTCTGTAAAACTTAGGACAAAAAAAGAGGAAATCCTAAGGTGGAAAACAGAATATCCCTGTTCTTCTGTTTCGGTGTAAGAAGCACATGTCTGTTCTCTACCGGGTTCATAACCTCTCTTCTTCCACCCACCCATATCAGAAAAAAACATACTAGCTGATTATAAGTCAAGCCAAAATAATATTGATTTCCTCTTTTCCATGTGGAGTAACAAGACCTGAATGCTTTTTCTTGCTGGGCCAGATGTAGTTCTGAGTTCTCAGCTGTGTTGAACAAATGGGCTTATTCCTATTGCTTGCCAGATTAAATAGGTAAAATAAGGGTGGAGGTATCTGCCTGCATATACTTTGCAATTTTATTTGTCTTGGTGAAATATGTCAGTGATAATAGTAAGCATTTCAAGTTACAGATTCTCTGGTTGCTTCCATTACTGGGAAGCTCAATTGAATCACTTAATTTTTTTTTTTTTTTTTTCAAATTGGACTGGAAGACAAAAGACTTATATGTGAAAAAGACAACAGACAATTTAGGCTTTTCATAATGATTTAATTATCCAAAGACAATTTCTTTCCACCAATTAATTAAAAAAGCATAGTAAGAGATGCTGAAAGTAGGTAAAATATCAGAATATGATGTGTTTTTCCAGGCAAATGTGTGGTGTTCTTGCATGTGAGACAGATGTTGGTTTTAGAGTTTAATCTTCTTTGGAGATAGTATTTGGAAATGTAATGTGGTAAGCAATATTCAGAAGAATCTGAGGTATGGACTCTCCAGCCTCAGACATGGTGACATGGAAATCAGTTATTCCATAGTTGCTTGCAGTGTTGCTTCTTTTAAGCTGCTGCCAGTGATTGCTTCTAGAAAACACTATTGTTTTATTGGTTTATTTTTCAAAAAATATGAATAGCAGCTTTATCTCAACCTGAGCAATTATAATGTGCTTTAAGAAGTAGTATATAAAACTTTTTCTCTTGATGAAAAGCCTTGGCTTCCTGGTGGCATGAAGGATGAGTGGTGTCAATCTTGCTGTTGCTACCTTTCTGTTGTTCAGTGTTGGACTGAATCCACTGCTTTTGTATCTTCAAGCTTAAGTGTACCCTTGCTTGTTTACATTCAGAAAATTCCTGAGGAAGCCTTTAAGACTGAAAATTGTTGAGCTTTAATGTATTTGCTTACAAAGAAAAGTATTTCTTTGTTTCACTTCTGCAGAGACTCGGTTCTGACAAATTGGCTGGGGCTTGAATAGCAGTACCTCTAAAAATGTATATTTAATAGGTATATTAAATAGCACTAGTTTTAAAGATGGCTGAGATAAAGTGTATCTATTGAGCAGGCACAAATTATGTTGCTCCCTGTTTTCCCAATCTAATCTGAAAAATGTAACCTAGTAAATAGGAAAAGTGCAGCTGCAACATTAGAAAAATTGCATTGGTTTTCATCATGATTCTTACAAAGATATGTTTGGATTTATATTGATAAATATTGCCTCTAGCTCTCTTTTTGAGCAGCCAGTTAACTGCATCATAATTGACATGCAAATGTGGTTGTACAGCTGATAGATATCTGTGGTCTTTATCAGTTGTGCTTTGCCTCTTTTTGAGTTCCATGGCAAAATAGTGACCAAGTAGAAAGGGACTGGACTGATGAGGAGGTGCCTCCTTTTAGAGATGCAAAGGTCCAGAATAAACCTATTTAGCTGCTGGCACTGAATGGACTCTTAAACTAGCAAGTTAGGATCTTTTGGTTAGTCTGTGAAGTGGATTTACTGTTTGCAGAGCTGCCATCAGTTTGGCTTGTTAATGACCCCTGTAAAATACCATTTTATGAAAAACCTTAAAAGCACTCTGCAGACTACAAATAGTAGGTTTTGTGTAGGATATGAATATGCACAGCTACAGTACCAAATGTTAAAGTAATACAGGAAACTCAGAATAGCATATTGTCTTGATTATACATGTGTAGTAAACCTTTGTTGAGCAGAATTGAATTCTCTGGGAACCAGCATGACCATGGCCAGGCCAGGCCAGCTCTGGGGCTTACCCAGCTCTGGCCATGTGCTTCCCCCTGTGCCTTTGTAACAGCTTCTGTGATGAACAATTGAGAGAGCTGATCTGGCTGAAAACTAATCACTTTTTTGGCAGGGAGTTATTTTATACTGCCTTAGCACCTCTATCTGGGTTTGGATTGTCTGCCAAAATAAGTGTGCCAGTGTGGGGGGAAGTGAGAGAGGGTACAGCTGGGAGTACAGAAGATGGCAGGACCCCAAGCGCTCTGCATGTGGCTGCAGGCACATCAGATGAGGTATAACAGAAAGCTACAGCCTAATGAGAGATGTAGTTGGCCTATCAAGAATATATGAGACTTTTCATGGGGCAGGAACAAATAACAAACTGATAAATAAATTGTATGTCGTCTTATCCAGCTGTTTGGTCTAGATTCATGTGTGTTTTGTTTACTGAACCCACTGTTAGGTATAAAACTCTTATATATTTAAAGTTACTGCCAAGCACAGTAAGTGCTTTCTTATTCTCGAGGCTACTTTGTGAGCGATTACAACTTGGTCTTCTATGCAATGAGCAGACCTGCCCAATTACACGTTTTGGACATGAAGTTGAGATCGATTTTTTTGTGAACCCTTAGCAGGCTGCTAAAATAGCTTGAGTATCACAAGATCAGAAACTAAAAACTCTCCAGGTGTAATTTCAATTTTGTGGATGTGAAATTAGTCAAATTATGCCATGGAGCAAAACTTATGGAAAAAGGTAAAGTGACAGAATTGAGAACTGGTAAATGTACATCAGGAGTCCTGTGAGATGTAAATAACAAAGTAAAGTAAAACAAGCACAGATGTCATACTTTCTTCTAATATCATTATGAGAGGTCTGTGTCCTACTGCTGCATTTGGAACTTAAACAGGTAAGCATTAAATACTTTCAAAATCAAAATATGCAAAAGAAAAAATGAACAGTTCTGCCTGATATAATAAAGATATTTGATAATTTCACAATAAAATACTTGATAGTATACAAATATAGATATAAATACTTTATAATTAAATAGTTTATTATGATGGCATATGATAATACGGTTGTTATGAGAACTTGAATATCCTCAGAATAATGAAAACTGCTGCTTCTCCAAAATGATGGCTCTTAGGCATTGCCATTGCCTCTTCAGTCAACATAGATCTGGGAATAAGTTGGAGGAAAAGGCCTTGGCAGTTTTTCCTTCCAACTATCTCTACTAGTCGTGCCCCATTTCTTTTTTTCTGTGGCTGTCTCTGTGTTAGCTCTCCTGGAAACCATCAGTGGAGTGCCTGGGCATTCTGCACCGCCACAGTCATGTTCCCTTCTGGCTCTTGTCCTCTCTTGCTGAGCTCATTTGTCTCACTTCTGCCTGTCAGTTTTTTAGGTCTGAAAACTACAACTAGAGCTTAGAGAAAATACTCTTTGGTTAATTATGCATTGTTTGTTTTGTACCAAAATAAGTTTTGGATATATAACACGAACCTTCAGCACAGGAGGAATTGTTTGATTTGGCTATGATCTATGGGATAGCAGACTTCTCAGTGTGTGTTAAATATGAAACAGCATCCTTACGACTTTTCTGGTATGGTAGCTATGAAGCTGGGGCATCACATATTTAATACCATTCTGGAGGCATTTTCTTGGGTGTCTGCTCCCCTTCTAAATTAGTCTAGCTGTGAACTGACTTTGACTGTATTCAAAGCATTTTTAAAATCTAAAACACCCTCTGGGAGTGGGTTTGTTTAATGTACAGAAGTATATGAGAATAGGAACTGGAATGCAATACATAAACTGTGTATGTATTTTTTTCTCAGCTTCCTCGAATTGTCAGTCACCTTGCTTGTGATGCTTCAATTATTAAGTGTGCTTTTTTTTTGACCAGTTGTCACACAAGGTTTTGAATTTGTGTGTCCCTGCTGTTCAGCCCTATCACAATGCGCTGGGAGGTGAAGAGGAGAAAAAAGGAGCTGTCATATGTCTGATAATTGTTGTTTGGCTCATATTCAGGGTTCTGCTTATAAAGAGTTCTGTAGCATGATCTTAAAATATGTAACTTGTCTGAAAATGTCAATATTTACTTTTCTCATGAAGTCTTGCTTTGTCGAAGTACCTTTAAAATTTAAGGGGCAAATAGTTGTTAGGCATTGGTATTCCTATTGCTTTTTGCAAGGACAGATTACCTAAGAATTAAGGTACCCCTTAGCCTTTATATCTGTATACATGCTATACATGTCACTTTTTTTTTTAAACAAATCTGCACTATCAGTTTGCAAAAGCAAGTGTTTGATGGGTGATATCTCTACAGAAGGTTAGATACAAAGACAACTTCATGATAAAATATGAAAGTGGTTTTGAAAGGAATAGCTTGGTCTCCTCAGATCTATATTTAATAGGAAAGCTGTTTGGGTAGGTCTGGCTTTGCTTCTTTTTAGTTACAAAGATTGGATACTGGGTAATTCCATCATGCAGTCATTTTTCTTTCTCTCTGGAGGACTTTTGCTCCAGAAATTCATCAGTGTGTAGTTCAGCCATAAAATACTGCGACTTTTTCCTAGTATTAGTTATTTTGTACTAGCTACAAAGAAATTTGTGTTCTGTGGGGATGTTGACTTAATGAACGTGTGAGGCATTCCTGCAGCCTGTGGTATGTTGTGGGGGCCCTGGGGAGGTGGGAGGAATGCTGGGCCTTCAGATATGGCACTGAAACGCTGACACTGCTAGTGTAAAATGTTGCAGCACACAAACAGTGTAGCATACGTAATTTACATACCTCAAATTCCCCAAACTGAGAGATGGAGCAGAATTTCATAGAATTTGCTTTGTAATCTCATGTCAAGCTCTCTTCAAGGCAGCATTATACACTTGTGCACGAGTGGGTGAATAGCACTTGGCAGGCTTTTCTGGCACTTGGCTCTTCTAACATCTCCTACAATAACGACTTAGAAGCAGTACTTCTACCCTTCCCCCCACTTAATTTACCCATGTGCTTCTCCCAAATATGATGTTTTCTATACTTTCTGTACAATGTCCATTTCAGGCAAAATTAGCTTAAGTTTCTCATAATAGGAAAAAGAAATTTATCTGCACAGCTATGTGGAGATATAGACAAAGACTTAATGCTAATTGCTTTGTGGTTACTTGCAAACTATTTTTTACCTAGAAACCTTTTGCATGTTAATCTTGCAGAGGCGAACTGCTATAATTCATGAAGTATGTGACCTGAAAATGCTTATGTTAAGTATGTATTTTATTTGTCTTTTCTGGAGGGGCTTTTTTGGAAAATATGGAAGCAAGTCATTATAGCAGTATCCATTGGAAATGAAGGGAGACTTGGACATGTGCCTATAAAGTTAGGCTTGGCAGACCCAGTAGAGAATTGAAGGTACTGGGTTTCGGAAGAGACTGGGTGAGGGATTATGGAGTGCGAGTGAAATGACAGACAGGGGCAGAGAGGTCAGAACTGCCATGCGGTTTTATCAGGGTTTACTAATGAACTTATAGAGGAAAAAGCTGGTAGTCAGGCACAGAGAGTGAGGAGGAGTTATGACTATAGTGAAAGGCAGAAAAATATATGCAAGTGTGGGAAACTTTGTAAGAAACTTTTTTTTATGCTCCACTGATGGCCTATTTTGTGGCATCTGCTGCCTGCCTTTCCAGTAGGGAAGTTGTAATTAAGGTTTGCTGCAAATCTTGCAGAATAAAGACGTGGGGGAAGTGTTTCTGGATGATGTGCTGTCAGGGATTATGGTCTGGAAACCATATACATAAGATTACTTCTGGTGCTAACTGGATCTTACTGAAGTACGCTTCAGAAACAAGACCATGTCAAGATTTTGCAGTGCTTGATTGAGCTTGAATTTTCATGGAATCATGTTTAGCTGTGTGGTTTTAGGTAAGGACCTCAGATTTGAGCTTTCTGTAATCAGTTGTATTTATCTTAGTTTGTAGGTCATGCAGGTTTTAGTTTGCTAGATAACGACTCTGAAAGATTCTTGAATGTTGCTAATGAGCTTTGGGCTAATCAAAAGTCTTGTCCTCTGGCTCAGGGCTCACTGCTATCTGAACGAACTGTTCCTGAAAATATCCAGTTTCTCACTTCCAGAAGGCTGCTTGGAAACTTTTGGCTCAATACTTAATTGTGACCCGAGAAGTGATTGAATTCAGAGCTCATGGGGTTATGCTGTTTCCTGTATTATGTGCTCTAGCCACTGAGGTGCTAGTGAATTTGCTAGGAATAGGCAGCATTCAGCTGGAACTTGAGGATTCAGTCACTGTGTGACCTACAAATGACAGAGACAGTGGTAGATATTGAAAGAATTAGACACTGCAGATCTTATCAGTGAGATGTTCATGCTTTTTCACCAAGGTAGTGAATTCTGTCAGTGCCCTGTGTCTGCTGGGAATCAAGTTTGAATTCATTTGTAAGTATGGTTTTACCACTTGAAAGTTATCTTGATTAAATGACATGTTCACTTGGCTTTAAAAGAAATGCATTGTTTGCTGTACAATACACTAGCATTCCCTGTATTGTGTGTCACCTCATTTCACCTCAGTAGAATACACGCTAGTGTAACTTATGTACTAAAAAATACTATTTATTAAATAAAATGAAGAGTATGTATTTGTTCAGAAGTGTAGGAAGTGATGAATGACTGTGATTTCTCTTTTTGTTAAACTAAGGTTGACTGGAGGACTCTTTTTTTCTTTCAATTTTTTTTTTTTTAAATTTTAATAGGCTTCTGTGTAGCATGAGCCTTCAGTCTGCTGGCAGGCACTCTTAGTTAGACAACAGGGTAAGCGTGTGTGAGTACATGTGTACCAGTACTGCTCAAAATATCATCACAAAGGGCTGTGGCAGAGAGTGACAGGAGTTGAGTCTGTATCCTCATGAACTGTGCAGCAGAAGTGTGATGAATGCATATAGTGTTTGTGTGATGGCCTTTTTATTGAAAATAATAAATGTTTAGTAATAATAATTATAGTTGAATGTTTTAAATGTCTGTTCTTACATCATTCACTTCTGAAATCTTAAATATGTGTTTGAAAGTGCTTTCAATTTTCTTAACACAAATATGATTTAAGTTTTCAAGTAATGCATCTGTGTGTGTTGTGGAAGGCACTAGTGACCTTACTAAAGACCGAATTCAGGCCATTCGGCTACCATCCAAATGCTCTGCCAGCTTAGCTACTTGACCACCTGCTTCTGTTTTTCCATTCCCTTTGCAAATGTAGGTTTTGTTCATTTTCTGGCATCTCTCATCATTTCCTTTCATAAAAAGAAATTAAATCGTGTGGATAAGGTCTGTACTGTAGACCACTTGGGTGTCTCTGTGACTCTTGTAGTTATTTGAATTTTCATCAGCCATTCAAGCATGGGCTTGTTGGAAAAGAACAGAGGATGATGCCTTCTGCACCTCTGCGCTTGCTTTCCCCAACTGTGCTGCTGCACTTTGGATTGCAAGACTCAATGGCAGCCGTGCAGTTCTGCTCAGTCTCACTGTAGCTTTCCTGCTCCGCATGAGCTTGGTGGTTATCCTCAGTGGAAAACATCCAAGTAGTGCTGTTGTGCTGTTGGACTGTAGTGATATTCCTTTAACTGTCAAAACATGAAGATTAAATTTTTTGTCTTTGTTCATATCTTTTCAATATGCAAAATTGAAGAAAAAGGAAACGCTGGTCATAAATATGACTTGGAGATGTAACGGTAAATGCTTTTGAGTACGAATCCCTTAATAGCCCAATGTCACTGGAGTGCTGAATGGGGAGTCTTCGGTAATGGGTTACATTCCCACATCTTCTACTGATCTGCTCATTGACTACATCCAGATGACATGACCTCAGTGCCTGGTTTGTAAAGCAGGCTATCACTGCTGACTGAAAGCTTGTGTACTTGTTTCATCTGACATAGTTGACATAGTTCAGGAGTTACGTCTGTGGTTGGTTGATGAAAACTGAAGGAAAAATGGGTGGCTGTTCTGTGGCTTCTCACTGTGTTAAATGCTGCTGTTGGTTTCTAAAGCTTTTGTCCCATTTTTGTAAACAGATATAACCATGATGCAGTGATTTGGGTGCACTAAATTTTAAACTAGAAAAATCATAAATTACTTCTGGTTTCAGTATAAATGCCAATGGATAGTTTTTTATCTTGCACTTTAAAAAAATGCATCAGTCGTGGAAAGAAAGTTGTCTCCTGCTTTTTTTCTGTTGCATCTGAAAACTGCATTTGGTGTTCCCGCAGGCTTGGTCTAGTTGAGCGGATAGGGTGAAATAGGAAGGTACTGCAGAAGCTGTGCAAATGCTTGAAGAACTCTCACTTTCATTTTGGTGTTTGTTTCCATTGCATTCTGTAGTACCTACAATAAATGTAATTTTTCAAAAGGTGGCTTTACTACCTGGACTGTCTTTTGCTGGTGGTTTAGACAGGGCAAAAAAGTGGACTGAGCAGGCACTGGCTGTGAATCTGATCTAAATATAGTCAGCTATGCACATACTTGCAACACTGTCTGGATGAGTGTGATTTCTATAATCTGGCAGTATTGCTTGTTAGACAGATTAGTAACTTGGCAATGCTGAAGTGGGAACTTTGGTCTGGGAGGCACAGAGTCTGGGTTTGAAAGCCTACATGTTCTGCCATTTGAGAAGGTATCTGGTGTGTGAAGATCAGGGGACCTGGCATCAGGATGGGATTGTGCAGACTCCTCTGTGAGATGGGGCCTGCATGAGCTCTATGTAGGTGTGGGGTTCAGAAGTTTGCTGGATTGCCATTGTATTGTCTGCAGGTCCCTCTGACATCCTAGAGGATTGTCATGAGGCTCCCAGTTAAAGGTGAGTCAATGTTGTCAGAAACTTAACTTCTTCTAAGCTGTCATGCTATAGAGGCTTCAACAGAAATTTTAAGAATTCTTTGAGCATAGCTTACTGACTTTGATAATTTATTTAACAGGAGTGGAATAATTGAGTTCCCACTCTTAAGCTTTTTACAGTAAATATTTATGTTCTCTTTTGGTTTTTATCTCTTGGGTACCAAAGATAAACTTCGGAGACAGTGTTCATTCATTTCTTTGTTTACCTGCTCTTCTTTGTAAAAGAATCTACCATAGAACAAGCCCACAAAGCAACGTGATAAAATTTTGTAAAAAGAAAAATACCCCAAACCAAAACTCCACAAAAGGTTTCTACAACAAAGTACAAGCCAGTCAGCATCTACCAATTAGTATCTAGTATTCTGCTTTCAGCATATTAGAAAGACAGTGCAATTAAACAATACGTATTGGAACAATTTTCTTTAGTTACTTGTGAACATTCAGAGCTAAGTGTGGGGATAAATGTCTGGCTTGGTGTCATCTGATAGAGAGGAAGATTTCTGTGTGTCCTGTTTATAGAGTTTTTGCTTCCCAAGTGGTAAAACACTGTGTATTATAAAGATGGGTTGAGGAAAACATTACCTCTCTGAACCACTTGCTATTATTGTCTTGTGCAAATCACATGCTGTCAGCTGGTATTTTTTTTTTTCTGTCAAATGGAGATTATTTTTTTGTTCACAGTGGTGTACAGACAAGTAGTGGATTGCTATATGCCAGCAATGTGCCACTGCAAATCTGAAGTAGTAGTATTTGGATTAAGATAACAAATAACAGCTTTTCTTGATACATCTTAGAGTGTTGGTAGAACATCCAAGCTCTCCAGGGATTTACTTCTTTTTTAACTGGCTGTGTGTTCACAATACTTGGGCTTTAGCCTGGATAGATTTTGACACATATCTGCTAGGAAGAGTTTAAAAAGGTAATGAGGAGAAACTTAACATTTTGTTTTCAATTTGTAATTGTAAGTGATCAACATAAAGCCAAGTTATGTTTTTGTGGCTAAATTTAAGGCCTTATTTCTCAAAATAAATGCTTAGAACTGGAAATTCTGTGATGCAATGCCAGTTTTGTCTTATTTTCTTTTAACCATTTCAGTCAGGTATTTGGATAAGCGATGTGTCAAAAGTAACAGTTGAGTTTGAGATCTGACCATTTTTATGCCCTACCTTGTTAGGTTATTGAAAAAAGAAACAGGGTCAATATTGTCTTTGCTATTCTCCTGACAGTACCACTAGAGAAAGAGACTGAGACTTATCCTGGCTGAAATATTTGACAGCTGACTTTGTTATGCCACATTAACTATGATGTGAATGTGCTATATGTGAGCTACTGATAATTTTTGTTTAGTCTGGAGAGAGAGTGGTCTTGGTTCTCAAGCTGTTGTCCCCAGAAGAGTCTTCAGTGCATGAATAAATTGTCAGTGAATTAGTTTTGCTGTGACAGATTATCTTCAGTGTGAATGGCCAACATTTTGTTGAGGGAGGGGGGTGGATTGCTTTTGTGTGGTCAGGTTTTCCTAGTGGTACAGGGGTGGATCCTTGATATGCTGCCAGAAGTTCCCCCCGTGTCTGACAGAGCCAGTGCCAGGCGGCTCCAAGACAGACCCACTGCTGGCCAAGGCTGAGACCACCAGCAGTGGGGCTGGTGCTGCTGGGGTAACGTATTTAACACTGGAAATAGTTGCTACATGACAGCAGCTGTAGCCAGAGAGAGGAGAGATTACATGAGAGGAATAGCTCTGCAGACACCAGGGTCAGTGAAAGAGGGCTGCCCCAGCTGCCAGAGCAGGGATTCCCATGCAGACCATGGTGCAGACCCTGGTGAGTCAGGCTGTCCCCCGGCAGCCCATGGGGGTCCGTGGTGGAACAGAGATCCACCTGCAGCCCATGGAGACACCCATGCCAGAGCAGGGGGCTGCCCAAAGGTGGCTGTGACCCTGTGGGAAGCCTGTGCTGAAGCATGGCTCCACAAGGCTCCTGGCAGGACTTGTGACCCTGTAGGGGACCCATGCTGAAGCAGTGTGTTCCTGAAGGACTGCACCCCATGGAAAGGAACATCACTGGAGCAGTTTGTGAAGAGTTACAGCCTCTGGGGAAGTTTGTGAAGGACTGTGGGAGGGACACCCATGCTGGAATAAGGGAAGTGTGTGAGGGTCTTCTCCCTGAGGAGGAAGGAACAGCAGAGACAATGTGTGATGAACTGACTGCAGCCTCCTTTCCTAGTCCCGCTGAGCTGCTGAGGGAATGGATAGAGAAAACTGAGAGTGAAATTGAGCCTGGGAAGAGTGGGGGAGAAGGTGTTTAAGATTTAGTTTTGTTTCTCATTATCCTACTCTGATTTGACTGGTAATAAATTAAATGAATTTTTCCCCTAATCAAGTCTGTTTTGCCCATTATGGTAATTGGTGAGTGATCTGTCCCTGTCCTTATCCTGACTTACAAGGCATTTGTTCTATTTTCTCTGCACTGTCCAGCTGAGACGGGGAATAGAGTGGCTTAGGTGGGCACTTGGCCTCCAGCCAGGGCCAGCCCATCACAGAGGAGAATAGGGGCTGATGTGTTTGGAAATATTTGTTGCCAAAAAAAGGAAATCGTGCTGTCAGGTAACTTATTTTGGGGCCATATTTAAGCTTCTATTAAGTGTGGACCTAGAAAGGCCTTGTTAACAAAGGCAGACTTCATGACAGACAGATCTGTAGTTCCTTAAAGGAACCAAGCTTTGATTACCCATGTCTGTCAATCAGACTAGAAGCTTGTCAGCTGCTGGGTGGGGAGCAAGCAGATGATAAGCAAAAATGGACAAGGTAAAATTGGAATTTCTTCAAAAATGTCCACTTATCCTAAGGTATTTATAGGATGTGTTTATTTCCTAATGATATTTCTGCTTGATATGAAGATTTTGATTGTATCAATAATGCAGGATTTGGATTAACATCCCAGAATTTTTCAGCAAGACCAGATTTTTTTCCTGACAACAGTACTTCCATCTATTTCTAGATGTGTTACAGTAATCCCGGAAGAGTTCCTTTATAGGCTCAGTCAGGTATATATCCTCTGCAGAAGCACCTGCTTTTGTAAGAGTAACAGTTTGCCTTAAATATATTTTTTTAATTGCTTATTTTCCTCATGTTTTTTTAAGGTGCCAACACTATCCTGTGTTTCAGATAGCACTGAGATTCTGTGTCCTTAAAAATTTATGTGAAAAGCCTGTTAGTTCTCCCATTTGACTTGAAAATTAGATATTTTTCCCTGTAGTTATAGGAACACAAAAGGTCTGTTGGTTTTGAGCAACACTCAACAGTTACTTCTAACATGAAACAGTTATTTCTGAAAGCGATATATCAGATAAAAGGAGACCTTGAAGTCCACCACTGTTGAAGTTCAGGTGTTTCACCTCCCTTGGAACTTCTTTATTAGCTACATCCATTACTTTGTTATACTCTGAAGGTAGTTTGGAGATACAAAGCAGCAAGAGACAGAAGAGGAAAAATGGTGGAAAAAACCTGAATTTGGTAGGATGAAGCCAGAGCTCAGATGTGTAGGAATGAGAACTTGCAACTGCCAGGGAAAGTATTTGAGAGAGAAGGCTTGGGGGTAACAGAAGTAGGATTTTTGAGGAAGGACTGACTATAGGGGGGCTTTCTGCCTTTGGCTGTTTTCTGACTCTGCTTAAGCCCAGGGATGTGGGAAGATAATTGAATTAGGAATGTCACCTGTTGTCTATGGTTTATCAGAAGGCTCATTACTAGCTATTATAAAGTCCAGGACAGTGGAGATGAGATTATGTGCAGCTGGCACCGCCAGGCTGAGAACGTGGCTGCTCTGGTTTGTGCTCTGTGCAGGCGTGTTGTGTTCTGCTGATGTCTTGGACTGCTACTGCCTTTTGCAGCCTGAGCTAAGCAGGTGCACTCAGTCCTTTTGTAACATCTTCCTCAGTTAATCCCCAATTTATGTCCTTGTTTCCAACTCTCCTCTTCAAGGTCGTCTTGCCTTATAGCAGGTTGCTGTGGGAGAGAGTTGGTGACAAGAAGACAATGAGACTAATTTGAGGAAGTCAGAGTTTGGAATTATGAAAGCAGAACCATCTTGGGCTGGAACTTCAGACGGGGAAGTGAAAACAGACTAATGATGAACAGACAGATGCCTGTCCAGGACTCCTTGTTCTAACCTGCTTGGTTATTTTTCATCCACATACTCTCATCCCTCTGGTGCATGTACAAGAGCCCAGGTCTGATGCAGACTCCTGTTGCTTCTCATAAGTTGCTGATTGCCTGGCAAGTGCTGAGACGCACATGTACCTCTCTTCCCTCCGGCCCCCTTGGTACCACCTTGGAAGGTGGTGGAAAAAAGATGCAACGACAGTTTTTCCTAATACATGCTTGTACTAAGAAGAGCATTTGCAATATCCTTTTACGCAAAAATGGGGAAGACTTCAAATTATTAAGTCAAGTATAGCATATTAATTTAATGTAATAGTTTTTAGGGTTCCTAGAGGACATCAATAGTGGTGGCTTAAAAGCTATCATGAAATATATTTAGTACCTAGCATGCTTAAGTCCCAAGGACTTCAGGGTCTATTGTGATAGAAATGATGGCCTTTATTGTGTCTTGAGGTCTCCACCCTCATTCATGCCCAATTTGTATGCCTTAAAATGACCACACTTGTCTTCACTATGAATTTCTTGTACCTGCAGTCACAAAACATTAGTAGATTGGTGTAAAGTGTACTTTGAGAGCTCCCAGCAGTGGATAACCTGGCTGGAGACTGCAGCAGGTAATTGCTGAGAATAAGTTCAGAAATATAAACCTTCCAAATCATGATGTCAGAACTCGAGACTTAAACTTGGGAACGCTTTGAATGTGTCATCAAAGCACTTGTATAAACTCCATATAATTAATTCTAAATTAACATTCACTGCATACTTGACTAGACAACACATGTATACGGGCTGAGGTTTGTGTGTCATGCAATCTAAATGATGGAAGACTGCTATACTGGGCTAGGGAGGAGTTTAGTAGGTTAGTGCCTTGGTCAAGCCTCAAGGCTGTCTGGCACATGCGAAAAAAAGGTTTTCAAGGGGCTGTCTCACTCTTCTGAGAAGTGGTCGTCTTTCCATGTTTCACATAATGCAGGGGACTGTGACAATCTTCAGCTAGTCTCAGTTCATTTGAGTATGGATGTAGTGGAGTGAATATTGTTCTTTAATGTCAGCCTGAAGTAATACTAATGAAGATACTTGACTTTACCTAAACCGGAGAAAAAGAGGGAAGAACGTGTCTTTTTACTATAGAAACAAACCCAAGTAATTTTATTTTATCAACAGCTGATTATTTTTAATAATTCATAGATATAAATGTACAGTAAAAACTGGATCTTTGGAAAAAATTTATTGGTGTAACTTCAAGTAGATATATGATTTTAACAAGTAATTTTGATGAAGTGTTATAATTTAATTGGCAGCTTCTCTGGTAATTAGCAGAAAATTTCTTTCCTGCCTAAATAGATTTTTTTTTTAATGTATTAATGAATGTAATGTTAATCAAAAACACTTTAACTCATAAAAGCAAGCTAGTGAAAAGAAATAATTACTGAGAGCTACAAAGACTCAGGCTTCTCAGTTAATTTTAATGACTGCTTCTAAAACTCCTGGAAGAAGAGCTTTGAGATCTGTTTTTAACATTAAACTGTGTCTCCATTTCTCTCCATAGAGAGAATAAACTGCTATGTGATAATTTTCAAAACCAGTTGTAGTGAATTTTTTTCTGATGTGTCTAGCATTTCTTGCTGTGTCAATTTACATATAGTACAGTCATTTTTTTTTTTAAACTGGACTTGTTTGTGCCTATGATGATTCAAATGATTGACAAAATGAAGTAGGGTCTTTGTATTTTAGAAAGAGGGCTTGTGATAGACACGAGCCTTTTTAAAGATCTTTCCTGTCTGGATTTATTAGTCTGTGCCAATATTTCTGTAAGATACGAGAGCACCTTTATCTTATGGAGGAATAAATGCCAGTCTCTTTTTCTACAAATTCTTTGCAGGGAAACATTGTTCTGTTACAGTAGACAGTGCTCAATGTAATAATCTAAATTTCTTCTTATCAAGTGTGGAAGTGGTCTTAAGTTTTTGATCTACTCTAGAAGCAAAGCGATGTTTGCTTTCTTTTTTTTTCAGAATCATAGTAGAACTTAAATGTTTAAAGTATCCATTTGCCCCAGCAAATACACAGGATATAATTTGAGAAAAATTACTACCCTGTACAGATTGAGAGAAGACATTCAGAGCAGCCCAACAGAGAAGCACTTGGGATTCTTGTGGCTAAAAATCTGGAGATGAGCCAGCAGTGTGTGCTCACAGCCCAGAAGGCCAAATGCATCCTGGGCTGCATTGAAAACATTGTGGGCAGCAGGTCACGGGAGGGGATTCAGATGTTCTCCTCTGCTCTGCTGAGACCCCACCCGAAATGCTGCAGCCAGCTCTGGGGACTTCAACACCAGACAGACCTGGTAGAGTGGGTCCGGAGGAGGGCCATCAATATGGTTAGAGGGCTGGAGCACCTCTCCTATGGAGACAGACAGAGAGAGTTGGGGTTGTTCAGCCTGAAGAAGGCAGGGCTTTGGGGTCACTTTAGGGCAGCCTTCCACTACCTAAAGGGGGCTTATAAAAGAGAGAGAGTGTGACTTTTTACATAGGTAGATAGTGATAGGGCAAGGGGGAACGGCTTAAAGTGGTGAGAGATTCAGAGTAGATATTTAAAATAAATTTTTTACTCAGAGGGTAGTAAGGCACTGGAACAGGTTGCTCGGTAAAGTTGTGGATTCCCTGTCCCTGAAAGTGTTCAAGGCCCAGTTGGAGGGGGCTTTGAGCAACCTGGTTTAGTGGGTGGCATCCCTGCTGATGCTCTTGGGATTGGAACTATATGATCTTTAAGGTCCCTTCCAATACAAAGAAGTTTATGATTCTGCTTCTATTATCTGATTTTTTACCCCTGCCACTTTCTGCAAAGAGGTGCCAGCATAGGTTAGACTTCAGCAGGCTTTCTCTGTTCTTTACTACATGTCATTTAAATCTTTATGCTCAATGAATATTGACAAGCATGTAATTATGCAAAGCTGTTAAAACATGCAGTTACTACACCTTGCTTACCAGCATTTTTGCAGAAAGTTTTCTTCAACTCTTCATTGCAGTCCCTTCATCATCTTTGTGACCTTTTGTTGGATGCTTTCAAATATATTCATGTCGATTGCCTTGTGGAGCCCAGAAATGGGTACAGTTCCATCTGTTTCATGTGTGGCCTCACCAGTGCTGAATAGAGGGGAAGGATCACCACTCTTGCTGGCAATACTTTGCAGCTCAGGGTACCACTGTGCCCACCAGGGCACACTGCTGGCTCGTGTTCGTCCTGGTGTCCGCTGAGACTCCCAGATACTTTTCTGCCAAGCTGCTTTCCAGATAGTTCCCCCCACTCCCTTCATATGCTGGTGCCTGGGTTTGTTCTTTCCCAGGTGCAGGACTTTGCAATTCCTATGGCTGAGTTTCAGGATGTTCCCATCAGCCCATATCTGCAGCTTGTTGAGGTCCCCCCAGATGACAGCAAGACCCTCTGCATATCAGCCACTCCCTCCAGTTTTGTGTCATCAGCCAGCTTGCTGAGAGTACGCTCTGCCCGTGTTGAACAGGGTTCTATGTAGTGTTGACTCCTGGGGTACACCACTAGTTAGCAGCCTCCAGCCTGACTTTGTGCCACTGGCCACCACTCTCTAAACACAACCTCTGGGCCTGGCCATCCGGACAGCTTTAATCCACCTTGCTATTGGCTTATCCTGACTGCACTTTATCAGCTTCTCCAGGACGGTCTTACAAGACATGGTGTCAAAGGCCTTGCTGAAGTCCAGGTAGACACTAGTCACTGCTCTCCCTTGTCTACCAGGCCAGTCACTGTATTGCAGCAGGGTATTGTGTAGGTATGTGCCTGTACACACGTGTGTTTGTTTAACTTGTAACTCTTGAGGTGTTGCTCTTACTAGGTTTGTTTCGGAATCTGTACTGTATAGACCATAAATCTCTTTCTAGGCTTCTGCACTTGAACCTATTAACTCAACTAGGTATGATAAATAACTAATGCTATGCTGAATGGGAATAAATATATTTTATTAAATGTGGAATGCCTTAATGATAAATTTCAAGCTTTGGAACATCTTCAACTATTTAAAATTATTTTTTTCAAAAAATCATGAGAAGTACCTAAGGAGTGATCTGCCATAGCTGTTCCTGCTTAGTCTCATCATACATGATTAAGCTGATTTTAACAAGCCTTACAGTGTTCAATTAAAATATAAAATTATAAAAAGTCCTACCACGGATTTGTGCCTTGAGGCTTAATATAAGCAATTCTGAAATGAAACTTAAGCTTGAGAACAGCATTATTTTTTTTCCCATCTGTTAAAGACAAATAACCTCCCCCCAAAGCATCCCACAATTGCTATGTTGCCATGGAAACTAACTTCCTGCTGTAGGGTTTCAGAAATGGATGTGTTTTATGTACACACTTGAACTGATTTAACTGCAGCAAAAGTAATGGTAAATATACTGTGTGAAGGTAACCTTAAACCTCTTGCTTAAGTACTTTTTGTGTAAGTCTTTACAATGAGAGAGTTTGTGCAACAATATTTTACATTGTATTTCTGTTATACTTGTCACGTAGAGCATGGGTTTCTGCTCTGGTGACTGGTTACCTGCTTTTTCTGAAGTTATAGAAATGAATGACAAAAAGTCCTTTTAGGTGAGATTGCCCTTCTGTTTCTTCTGTGGCCCTTGACAGTGTTTGAGGCAATTAAGTCTCTTACAGTCTCCTCCTTTGCTGTTATTTAGCTCAGTTTTGGCTTTTTTATTCAGTAGTACTTTCAATGAATTTTCTTAAGTCATTTCATGTTATGGGCTTTTTTTGAGGGTGTCTGTGTGTCTCTGAAGTGAATTTATAGGAGTAAAACTAAGGAGAACTTGGTAAATGAGGTGCTTTTAGTTTAAAGTATTTCAGGTCAGGTGTTTTCACTTTGCCACAGTAGTGAGCTACTGAATTTATAAATAAGTTGAAGGACATAAGGCGTGACTGAAAGATAAGGTAATCTGGAATATTTGCATTACCATGTAGAAATGAATGCCCTTTACAATTGTAGGGGAGTTTGCCAAACTGTAGCTAATGGTCTGTGGCACATGGTTACATCTTCCACCACAGAGATACAGAACCTCCCAGTCCTGCTTGTCTGATCTTGGACCTTAGAGGTGGCCATCAGGCACATGGGGATATCAGGTGGGGATACCTCTCCCCACACTATCTTGTCCTCAGGCTTTGAGTGTGTCCATGGAAGGTGATGCATGCATCACTGAACATCTAGTATTCCTGATTATACACAAGGAAATAAAACCCAGGTTTTTACCTCAGTCACTGGCAAATTTCAATGCCTTTTTATTTGTTGGCACACTCAGCAAATAATACAGACTTAGTAGAGTAAGGAAGCTGTCCTTTGTAGCATCAGATGCAGAAGGGACCAAAAATTTTTCATATTTATAAACAGTGATTTAAAGATTACTTTCATGTTGAAGTGGAGGAAGCATCTCTTTTTATCTTTGACGTAATGTCTTCAGTAGATGCTGCAGCCCAGCAGTCACTGTGCAGAAGATGCAACGGGACAGCTGCTTTCTTCAGTTCTGCTTTAGCTGACATTTGTTGGCTTTCAGGAGTGCCCTGGACAGCTTGCTCCTTCCGGAGTGCTTACATCTGTGCTGGGTGAGGGGCTAAGAGCATGGCTTCATTATACATCCATTCCCAGAGTTTGTAAAGGACAGGTCTGAGGAAAAGACTTTGGGCAGGATCCTGTCAAACATTACTGTAGCTGAAACAAAGGTCCAGGAATGGTGGGGGTTGGTGTGCCTGTGTCTAAGTATTTGTATATATTTATACATACAATACACATAGATATGTATATTTAATGTGCAGGTTTTATGGGGCTTCGAGGTATTTTCCCTCTACAAACAAAATGTTTATACAGAATTAGTTTGGGGGAGATTTACAGTTGCTTTGGGACACCTGATAACTGTAGACCAAGTATAGAATCAGATAATTTATGATTAATATTTAAACCTTAAAGTTTTTATCACAGGATTCTTATTTCAGTATTTAATGGAGACAAAACCTCTAGTTGCCCTTTTCAATTCTGACAAAACCAAAATAAATTTCTTTAGGGATTAAAAAAGGTGTTTTAGGGACTTCAACTGTGGGATTTGCATTGTTCATTTATGTCCTTTAATTACTGTCTGGCTGCTGTCAGCCACAAATTGCTTGCATAGTTTTAGCCATAGTAATTATGCCACAATGTACAGGGCCTGGGCTGAGAATAAGGAAACTGTCTTCTATTTCTATCTGTTCCTCAGTTTTGTTTTATGACATACAGCAAATCACCAGATCTCTTTGTATGCTCATTTGTAAGCCTAGGAAAAGAATTCTATCCTTACATTTGTGAAATATTAGAAGTTACCTCAGACAATTGATTGACATGTACTGTATGTATGTTTTTACTCCGTCAAAATATCTTTGTTTCTATTGAAGTTCAGAGGAAAGTAATAAATTAAACTCCTAATTTTTATATTTTTGAATGAAAGGGAGTTTCTGGATGTCATGGTTGACATAAAGTGTAAATAATATGTAGAATGGAGTTTCGAAATGCAGTTGTGTGTATCTGCTTTCTAAATAATCAAAGCAGTAAACAATGTTTGGTACATTTTAGTTGTGTTCTCTTCCCTTTTCACAATGTATAAGTAGAAAAAGTTTATCCTGGTATTGACTTTGTGTAACTGTATGCGCTCACATGCATGTACTTGGAATGTCTGGAAACATGCCTCCAGAAAAAATGTGATAGCTTGCTAACATCATAATTAATAAAATGTATATTTGACAAAATATGTTGTATTCCCAAGATCAGTTGTAATTATTTGGCGACAAACTGCTAAATCTAGGGCTCTCACTATTTTTTATTAATTTTAGAATATAGGATACTTAGGCAAAATGGAAGATGAAAAAAAGAGTGATTCTTTATTATTCAGTCCTACGCTAAGTGTACTTAGTCACTTCAGCGCAAGCCTTTTATTTGACTATTGCTCAGAAGAAAGTGAATTATTTTGGTCAGAACAACACGAGAAGATTTGTGATGCCATGGAACCTGACTCACAGGGAGGAGCTCCCTTCTGTCAGAAGGACTTGATCACTAAGCAAAATACACCATATTAATGTTTACCCAGGGAGTCTATTATTTTGAAATGATTGCCATGAACAGACCCCAGCTGTATGTTGATAGCAAGGAGCCATTGTATTTACATGGCAGTTGTTTTTTCTAAAGACATATTTTGAAGTAGCAGAGTTAATTGAGGTCAACTGCTTGGCTGCTATATACAGGCACAGTTCCATTAACTTGAGCTTCTCCTGTGGTAAACTTACCCTTGTATGATAAAAATTTGTGGCCCTAAGGCTTTCTGTTTTTTAAAAAGATTGAGCATGGACATTGACATATGCATCTTTGCATAGAACTGGCAATTTTCTTTCTTATTTGAAGCTGTTTGGTCAATGTTTGATGAATGAAGTGGTGAGGAGAATTCTCAATGTGGTCACTTACATCACATGTAAAATGCATTTAAATTTATTAGCTGGATACATTCTGCCTGACCTAGTCAGTCTTCACTACCAGCCTCCATTCTTCTGTGGTGTACCCTTAAATGTGAGGAAGAATTAGACCATTTTCTCACTGCTCAATAGCTTTTTTGTCTTTCCTGAGTCCTCCACAAGAAGCAGAGTTGAGGGGAACATGCATCTCTGAATTTGAACTAACAGTGTCTGTGGCTTGACTGAGTGGCAGATCTGTACCACCTCACGTGGTGGGGCAGTACTTTCCTTGGCTCCACAAAGGCAAAACAGCTATTTCAGTTGGATGTTGATGGCTAAGTCCTGAACAGTGACTGAATGTTTATTCATGTTAAAACAAATACGTTTCATATAGACTATGTAATCAGACATTTGTACTAGAAGAAAGCAGGGAGGGAGAAGAGAATAAATCTTTCATTTTTATTGAATGGTATGCTAATAAATGTTTAAAAATTTTGCTAGATCTGATAAGTCAGCATGTAAAAGTTATAAATGTACTGTTTAAAGCTGTATCTCCACTCTCTATACTTGCTTCTGCTACCAAAGGAAAATGAGATAAAGAATCCATCATTCTGTCCTTTAAAAGACTATATAACTTCAGGTGATAATATTTAAACTATTTAGCAAACTTACCCCTTTTATTTTTATTATGCCTGGGCTTATTCTTTGAACAAAGCAATTCTTGAATCATTTCATAATACTTTTTGGAAAAAAAAGTCAAGGGTTTTGACTAAATTTCAACACTTGGGCTAGTCCAGTCTGAAAAGAAAAACAGCAGTAATTGTCAAGTGATAAGAATAGTACAGGAAATATCGCAATTAAGTTTACCCTTATTTAGCTGTGTTGGCAGCTATTTCCTTATTTCTTTAATGAATTTATGATACTCAGCAGAATTTGTTTTTCAAATGAGTTTCAATAGGTCAGGATGTCAGTAGACTGATATCAGTTGAATTCCTAATACAGCTTCTACACCTAAATTTTTAATTAGTTTAGAAAGAAGTACATTGCATTATTTTCCTGTGTTCTGTACTTTAAAAATTTTAATGTGCTACTTAGGTACAACTAAACAGTGCCTTACCTAGCCATTTAGGTTTCATTTTGTCCTTTGAAAATGAGAAATGTCTTTTTCCTAAGAAGGATTTAGTTTTAAATGTGGAACTTAGCATTTAGATAAATCTACTTGGGTTTATAACATATACTGAACTGCCGTAGAACATTAAAACTTCCTTTTGAATAGTAGAAATTGTGTGTTTTATGGTGTGGTCTTAAAGATCTATTGTCCTCTTTGTAACATCAAATGGTGACAATGAGTTGAGCATGTACACGGGAGGAAGTATTACTCCTTGGTTTTTCTTTTGTTGTTTTTCCTTTTAAGAATTGCTGTGGAAGATGTTCTTGGAAGGAAGATATTTTCAGGTTTTGTCACTGAGCAATTTCTAGGATACTGAGTAAGAGTAGGAGAAAACATTCAATCTTTTGACATGTTATAACACAAAGAAAAACAACGCCAGAATAGAAGAAAATACTAAAAGGAGACTTAAATATGTGATTTCATGCAAAGTGTGTGAACTAGGCTGTGCTGTTTCAAGAGCTTCCAAGCTTAATTAGAACAAGTAACTTGGTAGACTAAGGCTTTTTGGAAATAACACATCATCTTATCCACTGTTTTTTTTGTATGACTGTTCTGGGTGAAACTTCACTCTTTTGTTCCCATTATACTTATGTATCTACGATGAAGCAATCACTTTTCATACAACTTCATTAATGTAGGTTTGCGTTTGTGGTCACACTCTGCACGCGAGGAAAAGACAAATATCAAAGACTGTAAACAGTAGCAGAAAGTTGAGATGGGTTACTTAAATGTTGTTGCCATTTAGAATAGTGGTTCTCAAATTAAGTTTTAGAGGCTTTACTGTTCTACTTCTCTATGAATTGCAGTGTCTCCATGGCTAGCTGAGCAAATTCAAACTCTAAATTCTTTGATAATGAGATATTCTCAATGGCACTTCTCAAGATAGCAAATTCTCTGAACCATTAGGTGATTTGGGAATTATGGGGCTATTTTTACTACTTATGTTGTAGAAGGTACATAGTTGGTGTCCATGAAGAGGAAACTTTTGAGTAAGGGCAGAATTCTTTTTACTTCCTCTACAGTTTTTCTTGAGTGTCTGTGAATGCAGCTCCTCTAGTATTCATTATTTCTTCTGACAATTGGGTGTGTTTAGTATATAAAAACAAACATTAAAAAAACAGCTTGCAAGATGACAAAGACCAAGTCACCCAATAAAAATGTAAGGAATGAAGTCTGTGGAATAGAAAGCTGGTATCATTTGTGGTGTGTTGGGATATAGGAAGTGAAAAATTCGTGTTATGAGTTCTGGTGCAACTGATAGCCATGACAACAGTGGCCTATACAGACTGGACTGCAATATAATGTATGGTAAAACATTGAGGAGGTGGTTTTCGGGGGGGGTATTTCAAATTTTGCCACTGAACAGTTTGAGTTGTGTCACTTGAGATATGTCGTTTTTGGTTTTATGAAAATGATAGTTTAGTGTAATGCATAATAAATGAATCTCAGCACATAACTCTCCCCAAGTAATTTCTTCTTTTAACATTGCTGCTGCTGAATGGAATATCTTTCAACTGTTCAGTTTTTCTGTTTGATACAAGGAGCTTAACCTGAACATATGCAACAATCCCTTCCCCTTATTTTACTGCAGGTAAGTAAAGTGTTGTGTCTGATCAGTTTAAACTTTTCCTCGTAACTCCTTTGTGTGCTGTTCTTGGGCTAGAGATTTGGCTATTGGAACAGCAGTAGATTACTTTAAATTAACCAAAGTCAAGAATGTTCAAGTAGGGTATAGTAGGAGTTCAGGAAAATAATTATCCATCAGAGTTTTACAGACAGACTGCTTCACTTCTAAATGTTAACATGTAGAAAACTCTAAATGCTTCCATTTGAGACCTAAACATCAAGAGTATAAGGCTGAAAACTTAGGAAGATTGACTTGTTCAGCTGTGTTTATTCTGTTTCTCAGTCTCCCTGAAAGTTTGTAAGGCTAATAATAAAACCACATCGCAAGTTAAATTAATAAATTACATAGGTATGGCAATGTTCACTTTTTATTAAATAAAGATAAATGGAATAGCCAGCAACTTTATTTTTTATTGTGACCCCCAGCACTCCACCACTAATTTAATAATCTATAATTAGAAAAAAAATTGAATAAGTATCTTTCTTGGTAGCCACAAAAAAATAAAACAAAATTCTCAACCTAGATGCTGACAAGAAATGGAAATGTAAAAGTTGAGGTAGAATGTGTATATAACAGAATTCTTTATCATTGATAATACTATTATTGACTGTAAATAAAATTGGGCTGGAACAAAACTACCTCTATTTCAGACATGCTAAAAAACAAATGAACTTTTCTCTTTTTTGTGCGCAAGAAAATTTTAAAATGGAAAATTATTTTTTACAGATGGATCATGTAGACTTTCTTGTAAGTATATAGAAATTGCATTTTTAATTGGAGGAGTGATTAATTTCCAAGAAGTCAGGGTCTGTTTCAGTGGGAGGTATGAAGAGAGCTCCTTGGGAGACATAGAACCTGCCAGTGGGGAAAGGCTCCGCACTTGTTACAGGGTAATGGTTATGACCTAGGGCCTGGGGATTTGTGTTCTTTCAAAATACTTCTAATTTAAATATTACATCTTATGCTGTTGAGGGCTCTTGCAAGTGTCCATTTTTTTTCCGGGCAGTTTTGCTAAGCACTTGCCTTCTGTTTCTTGTAATTAGAGTAATTATTGTATAAACAAGTATTTTTATCTAAAAAGATTTTTTTTCTGTTACCAGTTTTAATTTAGTTGCATTGTCTGCTTCTAATTTAATGAGAAATGTTAAATAGATGTTCCTGACCTACTTTGTCTGTGCAGTTCATTATACTGTATATCTCTACTATGTTGCCTCTTTAGAGACTTTATTTTTTGAGGGGAACAACTCCTCCTCTATCCCTTCATTGGAATACATTTGTGCTGCTGTAATCTAAAATTTGCTTTGGCTAAACTAAGAAGCTGTGGTCTCCATATTGTCAGTCCTCAGAGAACATTATTTTCTCTTTTCAGCTATTGGTAAGAAAGCTTTTGCAAGGAGATATTTTCTCCAGGGAAATATTCTCTTCTGCTTTTCTCATATTTCACTGGCAAAACATGCTGCTGTTATGAGTGGGAATACCTTGCTGTAGGTGGATTCTCTTACTTCTAGATACTTTACTGCTATTTCTCTCACCCTGTGGCAAGATAAAGATTTTTTTCCAGGACAGAGGAGTGAGCTTTCCTGTATTTAGATACTAAATTACATGTGTGCAATTGTCCTTCTGCCTTCAAGGCAAGATCAGTCACAGCTAAAAATCACAGCATGCTGTGACTTTGACTATTTTCCTTATTTCACGTGTTTATTTCAGCAGAAGACTTATGGAAGCATGCACATTTTTTTTTTCTGCCTCTTCAGAGTGTTTGCTCACAACCAGGGCTGGCACTTGAATTGGTCCTAAGCAATGGCTAGTGTTGAATTTGGGGGTTCCTCTGGAGCAACTATTCACTATGCTATTTCAGGTACTACTTCAGTTCTCTAGACAAACTATTTTCTGATAATGGCTTTCTCTTTCCTGCTCACGTGTTAGAATATATGGATCTTACTCATTCACTGACTCACTGTAATTCAAGGCACAGTTTCAGTGGATGTTAGTACCTTAAATTCACATGACTTAGTTGTCTACTGTTACTTCTTTGTGGTAGACAGTAGTTACTCTTTGCCACACGTGGCTTAGTGGGGGCTGGTAAGGGGAATAATGATTTACTGGCGGAGGAAAGCTTAGCGAAGTGTGGGATTTCTTTTGTCTTTTGTGTTAATTCATAGTTCAGGACAAAACTTACTTATGTTCACAGGAATGGGCATGGATATAATTAGGAAAAGGGACTTCCCTCTGTGTTTCTGTATATTGGGAAGCTAAGCTAATCAATCATGTGGGTAATCTTTGCCTGATAATGGATTGGACCTGCCATTCTCATCTCTCAAAATCTCAATATATGAGAGATTATAGATCTTAGATTAGGTTAAAAATTCAAGAATGAAATTTACATATGAAAGCAAGCTACTTTCTTTCCAAAAGACAGTCCATAACAGGGAAAAAATGGATTTAACTTCCTATTCAGAAAACGTTTAGAGACGGGAGGAAGATACCCACTATACCTTAGTTGTACTCCTTAATTATTTTCTGGCTGGCTGCATGTGTGAAATAAAACCAAAAGAGATGCTCAAGAAAATAGACAAAGAAATTCTTAAAAAATACACCTCTCTAGAGTTCATTCTAGGAAACCATGGAGAAATGGCTTCTAGGCAGTCATCAGGTAGTTTTATTTTTCCAGAACCAAAGTCTGGGATCAAGAAGAATGTTATGCTATTCAAAATTGCTGCCTGGAAGAGGTATTCTGAGATGGCAAAGTGTGTAAGTAGAGCGCAGCAGTTACTCAGAGTGCTGCGTTACTCAGAAGTCAGCAGAGCATGAGAGAGCGCAGCACAACAAGGGCAGGGGCCCAGCAGTGCCCACTGCATGGCTGTCTGTGTTAATGTTGGCTGCCTGGCTTGGATAGTCACAGCCCTAGCTGTGGCGAGAGGCAGAGGGACCATAGGTCCCTTGTAACCTTTCCTGCCTGGTGGTGCTGTGCTTGTGTGACAGGATGGAAAAATTGACCTGGAAGCAGCTGTTTGGACTTGCTTTAGCAACACAATAATTGCAAGCCCGGAAAAACTATCTTGCAAGCTGACTTTATTGACAGCCTCTGAGTAGCAGTCATGTTCCTTGTCCCAGTTCATATAAGGGCCTGTGTGTTAACAGGTTCAGTGAGAACTTTTGTGTCTTGGGCCTGTGCTGAATGGTGATGGTGAGCAGCTCACCTTAGGAGGAGAGAGGTAGACATAATAGAAACCTGTCGTGGTATAAGAGATTGCAAGGCAATATAAGTTATTTGCCCAGTAATCGTGATGGGATGTTCAGAAATGCGATGTCGTATTGCGGAAATCTAGTTTGAAATCAGGCGAAATGTGAATTTCATGCTGTAGAGAATGCAACTATAGGGCTATCACTTCAATGTAGTTCCATGGGAGAGCAGGGAAGTTGAGGATGCAGCTTAACTCCCAACTGTAATGAGCTTCTGTAATGATTATGAAATACTTCTGTCTTCCTACTCCCTCACAGGGAGTGATACTGACAGTGCTGGTTCCTTTTTTTCCATCATGGCACATTTTGAAACCAAAGTATTCTTAGAAACCATTTTTCTTCTGTGTTCTTAGTAAATGTAGCCTATTCCTTTTGGAACATATAGCCATGTTCATATGCACTGGAGTCCTTAGTTTTTTTGAAAGGGCTATGGAAAATAAACTTTTAAGGGGGGAAAGTAGAAAAAAAGTGGATCACTTAAATTTTTGTAAACTTTTTTTACTGTGTTCATTTTGTTTCCTGTAGAAGACAGGCTCTGAAATCTGGAAAAGCTGAAGCTGTAGGGACAGAACTCATTCTCCCACTACCAGGGTTGCTTTTTACAATAAGGTTTCTGTGAATATGCAAATTCAGAATAATTGTGCATATGAAGAATAAACAAGGCAAGATGTAAAGAATGTGTAGATAAGCACTAAATCAGTCCACAGCTTGAGTCAGTGGCTACAGACTGAAGAAAAATCTCAGAAAAATGCTATTGTTTACTACCTCCATGCAGTTAACCTGGAAGCACAGGAAATAACCAGATTGTTCATTATGCCTATGATAACTCCTTTCTGTCCCCCTTAATGTTAATTTTCTCACTTAATATGGAGTTACTGCTACAAAAGTGGTAAGTGTTCACCAAATGAATGCTAATGAGGCTTAAAATACGGAATGTCTGTGCACTTTCTCTTGTCTGTCTAGAATCTACCAGTCTCATCCGTGAAACGAATTTTTTTCTGTGTTTTCTGAGATATGTTGGTGATGAGCTGTGTATTTGAGCGTCAGTGGCCTTGTTGATGTGCCAGTTGCTGAGCAGTCAACAATGTGTGCAGTTCAAAGCGTCTCCGAACATTGTGCAAGGGGCAACATTGACATAATTGAGAAATCTGGTTGAGCGTTCTCTGACATACTTGGTTTCAGTCTGAGTTTTGTTTTTTTTTTCTCCTTGGGTACTAATTTCAAGTACTTCAGAACTTAGTCCTTTCTGACCAAACAGTTTCTGCTTATTCAGAAATGGGGGAAAGGCCAAACTAATTATTGGCAAATGGAAATTGAATTAAAATCTCTAATGTGGCTAACTGGAGACATAGGACTTGGAGATGAACGTATTAATAAAAATTGCTCTTGAGAAGAATTAAAGAAATTGATTCAAATAATTGCTGAGATATAGACAGAACTCTGACTTGAAGTCAAGTGTTTCTTACTACACTTGAGCTAAATAAAAATGTAAAGGAATGATACTTCATCTGATGTGGGAAGATAACTGAATAAAGGTTTTGGAAAGAAAAAGCCCCATAAACTACTGGAATTCTTAGTTATGTGCAAATATCAAAGTGCTGAATGAAATGTATGCGAAACATCTACTGTTTTTATGAAGAAATGTCAAAGTTATCAGTTATGCTCTAGAAATTAAAAGACAATTTTACAAGGTTGACAAATACCAGAAAGGCTTTCCTTGGCTTAAAGCTTCATTTGAAAATCAGGATATGTGTTCCACGCTACTGCACACTTGATGACATCAAGTGTCAAGTGGAAGATACCCTAAACAGAAACTGCTCTGGTAGAAAAGGAGGAACAAACAAAAAAACCAACTATGAAACAACACTTCCCATGATGCATGCTTATTGCAGTTCACTGTTTTTCAGTTTTTCCCAATGTTTCTGGAATCTTGCTTTGAAATAGATTGCAGGACCTCATGCTGATCTTTCTTTGCCTACTTGGGGGAGACTGTGTGTGTGTGTGTGTCAGGAACAATCATAAATGCGCAGCTACTTCTAAAAGCTTATTAAGGACTTGCTTCAATATGTTATTGTTTTGAATAATTTTCTTCAGTAAGTAGTGATTTTGATCATCACTGGAAGCTCTTTTAAACCTAAAATAGTTGTTTTGAAAATGAAAGCAGCCATTAGTAGAAAATGTCTACTTGGTTGTAAATGTGAACTAAGTGTTGTTACACTTCATATACGGCTATCCAAAAGCACTTCCTCCATTTTCTGTTCCGGTATTAACATTATGAAAGAACTAAATACCTCTTAATGCATTAATTGTAAACAAATTTCATTTATTGAAGCTTGAAAAGATGACCTTCCTGCTGTCCAGCTAGATTGAGGAATAAAGTATTAGGAATGCATTGGAAGGAAGCTTGGCTTCAAAACAGAAATTTAATAAATAAAGCTGAACCACACGTTTTTTCGTCAGCAAATTCTACATATTATATAGTGTTCTTCTACCTTCTGCAGTTTGTCTTTCTAAATGAAACAGTCTTCTGCACAAGTATTTTCTGTTGCTTGACGTGTGTGAATGCATATGTACCCAAATTCCCTGTTTCCCTGTCTCTTCTGCCTTTGTCTGGGAATATGGTTGTCTTGTGTATCCACAAGCATAAGGGATGCTCAGAAGAAGATGCTGGCCAGATTACAGCAGGGTGAAGGCCAAAAAACTGCTTGGTGTAAAGGATTACTGAGACATTGAAAATGGTAATTACAGAGAAGAAATGAGTCTCTAACTGTAGTGGGGGGGCTGTGTGTGTAAGAAAATATTTGGTCCTTAAGATAGAGTTCTGTACCAGTTTGAGCTAAAAGGATTTAAATGAATATTTAGTCATGGCTAACTTGTCTAAACTGACTGTTCAAGGTAATTTCCATAATGGAGAAAGAATTCAAGAAAAGATAATTTGAAATAAGTAGCTTCTCCAAGTGTATTAGGCATACATTAAGTTCTATAAAAAAGTTAAATGTTGGGTGCTTTGAGACATTTACATGAAGTAAAAATTTAGCCTGTAACCCTGAATAATGCTTTCTATCACATTATTTAAGTCACATGTCCATTACAATTCAGAATTGTTATTCTGTGCAGCAGGAAAATAATAACAGAATCTTAGTTGTTATATGTATATAGCAGATGAAAGCAGCTAAAAACTGGTTCAAGTAGGTCATACAGAGGAATTAATATTTCAAGAAAACTGGTACTAATGATATATTGGTGTAGTGGGTTGACCATGGATGGGTGCTGGATGCCTATCCAGCTGCTCGCACTCTTTACCTCAAGCAGGCCCTGAGGAATGAAAGATGCAAAAGCTTTTGGATGAAGACAAAGACAGAGGTCACTTCAGAATTACTGTTACAGGCAAAACAGGGTTGACTTGGAGAAAGCTACTTTATTGCTAATTGAAAATAGAGTATGATAGTGAGAAACAATGGCAAAAGCTGAACCACCTCTTGCCAGTCATCCCTCTTTTCTTCTCAGGCTCAACTGCATTCCTTCATTCTCAACTTCTGTATCTACCCAAGCAGTGCAGGGCAGTTGCTAGCTGAGGGTCTAAACAAGTCCATACCAGCTCCTTCCACTTTTTCTCTGCTCTGTTGTGGGTTTCCCCCAGGGTAGAGTCCTTCAGGAACTGCTCCAGATCCTTGCCCCAGACTACAGACAACCTGCTCCTGTGTGGCTTCTCCACGGGTAGAAGCTTCATTGGGGATGGCTGCCTGCTCCAGTGTGGGAATTCTCCATGGGCTGCAGAGGTACAGCCTGCCTCACCATAGTCTTCTGCAGAGTCTGCAGGGCAATATCTGCTCTGCTGTCTGGAGCACCTCCTCCCATTCCTTCACTGACTGGGGTGTTTCTTTCACTCTCCTCTCTCCCTCAGGCATTTTGCCCTTTCTTGGATGTGTTTCCCTGAGGCACCACCACCACTGTGCCCGAGAAGCTTGGCAACACCCTGCATGGGTGTGCTGGAACTGTCCATGTCTGTGCAGCCCAGGCCTTTCCTTGTAGAGGCTGCCCAACAGCCAGCACCCCACCTCAGACACCCTTGGAGGTGTTGGATGTCTCAAAACCTACTGTCAAATTGCTTGGAAAAAACTCAGGATAAGCAACTATCTTTGGTATGTTAAACCACTGTTTGGCAAATCCTCCAGCTTTCCTCCTGGGGCTTTTTAGGACACCTTGCTGGGCAGATGGGGTAGCTCTGGATTAAGGAGTAGAGAAATCTGGGTGTGGAACCTGTCAGTGCATATATTTGGATTTAAAACTCTGAGTGCTTAGTGTTCCTCATCTAGGTTTTTCAATTTTTATGAAAAGTCTTGCCTAATGTGATTTAATAAGTAATAATTTTAGAGAGACCTTGAAGAAGTGTGAAATATTTATGACCATATACTTGGTTTCATGTGCATATAAACATCTCTGAGCTTTTAACCCAGCCCTTCCCAAGCAGACTGCAGTTGTGTGTCTCTTCCTACTGAAACATAATGAAGACTTTGAAGACCAAGAGAAGTGGAATTCATCATCCTCTGTCACCAACTTAAAAACCTGTCAAATTCTTATCTTCACCCAAAATAGGATTTGGACTTTGGAGTCTGTCTAGAGAGTCATTAAATTTGGCCACTTGCTGATCAAAAGTGGCATTAATTCAGGGTCAGATTTTCTGTAGAAAAAGGCCTGTGAGCAGCCCACACACAACACACTTGTGAGCGAGTGTTTGGGCTTGAGTGGCTCTGCTGAGCGCCTTTTGCAAAGGCAGATGAGGAAAGTCCTAGATTTCCGTATGAATGCCAAGATTTTATGGTTTTTTGTGTTAGTCATATTTGGAAATAAAACTGGAATATCTTGTATTGAGTAGATCCAGAAAGTTGTACATGCTTCGCATGCACACTTCTGTTCAGTCTCATTAGTGAAATTATAAATTGTTAAAGCATGCTTGCTTAGAGCAAGCACATGGAAGGGGAGGGGATACCTTCTCTTCTCTGTGGTACTTGAATGACCGTCAGGTTTAAGTCTAGAAATGTGCAGAGTTTTCAGCAGTTTGGTCAACTGCTCTTAACTGTAGGAACCTGGAGACTGGTAAAGGCTGTTGTAGATTTCATCTGGTATTTAGAAACTTGATTGAATGCAAGATGTGCAGAATGATATCTGAGTGAGACGCCTTAAAATATATACTGCACTACTAAATGGCTAATCAAAAATAGAATGAATTTTTGAAACAGCCTGTGTAGGATAAATGTAATATGCATCCATTAAAACCAGCAGGCTTTAGCAGAAGCTTTGGTGTAAGACAATGAGTGTGTAAGCCAGTGTACTTGAAGGACTGTAAGGAGTTATTTTTTTAAATTTTAAGGTAGATTTCTGGATGCAGATAGGAAATTGTGTGCCTCATATTCACTGCATGCAGTCAGTGCCTGAATTCTTATGCAGAGGTCTCTCTGATTTGAGGCTGAAGAAACTGAGCTAGCATGCAAAACAAGAGGATTTTTTTTTTTCTTTTTAGAGTAAAATACAAATTTGTGGTAGGTGCTTTAAAATGCAGGACCTTGAAAGGGAGACCATGGAACTGCAGCTACTTAAATTTCAGTCTGAATCAGCTTTCCAGCAATGTAGGTACATGATGTCCCCTCCACTTCTTTGAAATATTAATGTAGGACTTGGTGGATCTGTTAACTTTAAATATCCTAGGGTGCTCTGTCTACATTGGGAGCTATCTCACAAATTATTACTATTTATTGTTCCTCATATAAATATTTGGAATTGTGCAAGAAGCAGAAATTTACTCTGGAAAACCCACCTTTTCTTTTTCAAAGCTGATTCTCTCTATGCTTTCAGGAATCCAGACTGTTGGTTCTGTGTGGTTAACTGTTGAGCCGCTTAAATATGTACTGTGTTACAATGAATACTTTAGTTTGTGGCTTAATTGTTACGTGGTAGTGTGTTTCTGAAGTAGACTGTTTTAATGGAAGAGCAAAAGTTACTGGAGAAATATTTCCCTGAGTGCGTATGTATTACTTCTCATTATTTGCATAATCATCTTCTTTGCAGATGTGTAAATCTGGAGCAGATGTTGCAGTATGCTTATATAGATACAGACTAATGGAACCTAATTCTTCCTAGGCCCTTTGGACACTAATTCCTTTACATGTTCATGCCTACAGCTGATAGGAAAAGCTTGAAAAGGAAAGCTTTTCTTAGACTTCTAATATATTGGGTATGAAAAATCAAATCGTATTAATTTTTCTCTTTCTAGCTGAAACTTCTAATATGAATCTCAGACATGTCTTGATGAAGACACACATTTTCTCAACGTCAGAGGAAATTATTGACAGCATATTGTAAATAACAGTTAAAACAATATCAAACCAAATTTGTTAATATGTTAAAGTCTGTTCTTTGAGCTTCTTCCTTCACTTCATCTTTTAGGGAGGTGGTGTGTTGTAGCCTGTGGCCATGGAAACAAGGAGATTGCTTTACAGCAGTAATTATTACACCTCGAGAGCAGGCTGTGAAATAACTTGGGCTAATTAGTTGTGACTTCAGCTGAAAGATGCCACCTTCAGGAGACTAACTGAGTAAAATGAATATATCCCAAAGAAGGTAAGAATGTAGGGAATGCTAGGAACATAGTACAGGAACACTTAAGTGACTCGGCAATATTTGCCTCGTGTTTAACAGGATTTATTCACCACCATGAACCACTCAGGACTTGAAATGACTTTCAAATCAAACAAGTGTTGTTGCAGTGCTCGGGTTCTGCATGGGTGCAGCAAGTGTACAGGGACAGCAGGGACCTGTCACGGTGCCCTGGCGAATTAAGCTGCATTGAAACTTGTGTGCCTCGGAGTTCACACGCCTTGGCTCTGCTCAGGCAGACCATGAGAACTCGGGGATTCTGCAGCCTGCAGTCCACAGCAGTTGCAATTCAAGGATTATATTCTTAATACGCCTGAGCTGGTTCTGCATAAAACTAGCTCAGCTTTATAGTCAAAGTGGGTAGTAAATTTTCCAGATCCATGCTGGTACTGGAAGTGATACAGCTGTTAATCCAGGCCTGTGATCATTCTTCTCTCTGCCTTCCTTGCCATTATTACTTTTTAAAACTTGAAAGCTGACTGTGTCTTTGAAAATGTTCTCTAGCTCTTTATCACCTTTCTTCTAAAATTTAAGAAAGAAATGTTGAAATCATAAATGTCTCACCTTGCTATTTGGTTCTACATAGTGAATCCCACATAATTCAGCCTTATTTTTTCTGGCTTGCTTACTGACGTTTTTTCTTTAAAAGAATTGTTCACAGTTGTCTTAAAATCTGAGAGAATTAGAATTTCTTTCTCTAAATTCTGTAAATGGCTATTCTGCCACAAGGGCCTGTTAGAGCTTCCCACTATGTCCATGGAATTTGAACTTGAATTTAAAAGAGGAAGCTTCTTCTGTGCTAAATTAAGAGCAAAATACAAATTAAAACTTTAAACTAACATTTGTGTCCTGTCATTCTTCATGTATTGAAACCTCAGTGATTAAATAGCGGTCCTAATAAACAACTATGGCAGTAAGTTTAAATCAGGTATTAAAAAAACCCCCCCAAAAATCTTTTGATGATTAGTGTTTAAAATAAAAACCAAGAGAACCCAACCAAAACTAAGAAGACCTGTAAGAAATAGTCACTGGCTGTACCTCTTTTCTTTAATCCCCACTGCTTCCCAATTGCTGCCATTGTAGGGTAATTCTCTTGAGGATTTTCTACCTACTCCAGCAATTCATTATCCACTGCCTCTTTTTCGATTTTTTTTTTTTTTCTTCTTCTTGCCTCTTCTGTCTATGCTTTCCCATCCCACTCCTTGTTTGGTTCACAAAGTATTTAATTTTATAGACTATCAGAAGCACTCATATTTTAGACTGAATTCTTCTTCCCTACAGGCTTAATCATATTTCATCAAATCTCAACATCTCAGGATGTCTGGTTTTTATGGTTAGTTATGCAAGTTGTGTGGATTGTACCCATGACCTTTCATCCTTAATTGCAGCTTTTAGAGACATGGTTTGGCACAACGCTCAAATAGTACTGATACTCTTAAGGGCTTTGCTGAATTCCGACATGGAACAGAAACCACAAATGCAAGTGGATGAGGGAGAAAAGCAGCAAGTCCTACCTTTAAAACGTAGGTAGATGACATGAAAAACTCTAGCCTGGGTCTATTTTATGTTCTCTGCAAAAGGTCTTTTTCGGTGAGAGATGGCTTTGCAAGGATTTAAGTACTTATGACAGAGCTGTACTAGATGTGATCAGTTTTTTCCACTTATCAGCTACTTCTGTTTATTTTGAAGGTACACTTTTGACACTAAAAGATTTTCTTTTTAAACGTGTAAGAAGCTTCATGGAAGCAATCAGCCTCTCTAAAGCCACTTCTTTCATTACAGTAATCTTTTCAAAAGCTATCTAGTTTTCAGCTACAGGCCGAAGTAAACAGGCTTTTCAGTTTCTTCTGAGACAAATTGCAGTCTCATCAATATGTATTTACATGTTTTCCTTTTCTCAATTATGTGAGAGCTGTAGGACTAGTCTCTGCCATCGTCAATTCAAAAGAAATGAAGAAGCAGTTGATGTAGTATATTGGGCACAATTCCAACTTTTCTATGATAACACTTATGCTACTGTCTCGGCAGTAAAATATGGCTGTATTGCCATTATTTATATTTTGAGGAAAGGAATAAAGAAATACCATGTAAAGTATGTTCATTCTTTTAAGAATTGGTCTTGTTTTCTGTGGTCACAGCTGTAGCTGTATCTTTGCATGTGATGATGCATATAAAAACAAATCTTGCGGCATATTATAAACCACTATGAGACATTTTGGGAAAGTCATCTGGATCTCATTTGCTTGTTGAATTGTTGTTCCAGCCTGTGGTTCCTACTGTGAACTTCACTACTGTGAAGATGGATAAGAAGCAAAACAAAACAGTAATGTGTATGTCATCTAGAAGGAACACTAAAAACATCAGATAGTTAAAGCATGCAATCTTTCACATGTTGCTGATGTAAAAATCTTGCTGAATTAGCTCTTGGTTACAGTTGGGAGTCTGGATGTAGCAATTTGTTGTATTTCTGTGAAGACATACAGTGTTATCTGCATTAGCTGATGTACTTGGTATATGTTTCATGTTCAGAAAATTCGTGGTAAATTATTTTAGGTCTTCAGTAAATAAGAACTTAAAACTCGATTAATCTCGTTTATGGCATTTCTTTATATCTGAATTTGTACTTGATGCTGCTTGGAAGTGTTTGAAGATTGAAAGATTTCAGTAAAACAGCTGGATATTAAAATATCCCAATTCTTTAGTAGGTTTGCATTCAGGTTATGTTTTTTAGTCTGAGAACTTCTAGCAAGGCTGACAGCATAAACTGGATTGAAAGCGTCAAGGTTAAATTGGTTGTAAAAGGAAGAAATGTTTGGTTCTATTCTGCATCCATGTCTAGATGACTTGTATAATTAGTGTTGAGAAATACAAACATCTGATTTGATACGCTTTCCTAGAATTGTATGTGTTTTATTAAATAAATACAGTTTCAAAAGCTACTGCTGTTAAGCAGTGGGGTTTTTTTCTGGTTCTGCTTTTTATGTGCTGAAGACTTCTGAGCCACCATCTCAGTCTCTTATTTTGAGATCTGGACAGGATGGTTTAAAATGGGACAAATCTGCTTTTAGCTGTCTCTTGAATCACCTTCGACAAGTCTGAACTCTTGCAAGAGTTCTTAGGAAACAGAATTATTGGGATACTTATTAATGCTGCTGTAAATGTCTTGATGTCACATACTATTATCAGGTGAATGGTGATTAAATGGCATGGCTAAGACTAGTACTTATATAATAAATATGTTGATATAACTTTGTTGATGTTAAAACAATCACTATTGTTTATAGGATGTTGAGCTAGCAGAAGAAGGTAGGTTTCTGAGTTAATAAAAGATTGCAGAGGAATTATAACCCATTTATTATTGTGGCATTTTGAAGTTTATCGTAGAATGCTTTTAATACCTGCCCCCACCTTTGCTTGAAATGATCATTAGGATTGCAATCAGCAGTTTCCAACATTGCTCTCTGTAGCTCTTGAGCTGTTCAAAGCCTGCTAATTAGAATTTAGACTATTGTTTCCTCTCTAGTAATTTCAATTTCAGTTATATCAGTCTGAGGAAAAATGATGAGTTTTCCTGAAATAACATCAGAGCCTGCATTTGTGATAACATTTCATTCAAAGCACTTCTAAAAAGTTTTGAGTTGTTTATGCCTGCTAGTCTCTATTAGTTATGCTCTGCCCTCGGCTTTTACTGTTTTCATCTTCCTACTTGTCCCTTTCTGTTAAACCTCCAGAAATCCTTCAAGTTCAATTCTCATGAAGTATGGAGAATTTATTTTTTCTTCTCCATCTCCCTGCACAGACTGCCCTTATGAATTCCATTAATGCTTGATGTAACACTTCCAGATGTATAAATGAAATAAAATGTTTCCAGTTTTAGTAAAAAACAAACTTGGTAAAATTACAGTTGAGAGGTAGAACCTTGGCTTTAAACTTGCTAGTGCCTGCATTGCTCTTCTAGAGATTTTATGTTGATGACTAGCTTCAAGTGGGCTTCACTGGATGCAGTGAGCAACTGAAGTAATGGCTCATTTAAGTTTTGTTTTCTTGATTGCCAGTAAACTTGTGCTTGGATGGGATTATGAAAAGGATCTACCAAAACATCTTTAAATGCTAGGTAAAGCCTTTGTTTGAAACTGGGTATAATAACTTTGATCTGGCTGCCATAAACACAAACATGCACACATGTAATTTAAACAACTTATGGGAGAGTGTTGAATTTATTCATGCTGGAGGATCATCAGAATTGTTAAGACTTAATTATGTCTTCCTGTAACTTAATTTCTACGCTTTTGAAGATGATTCTAACTGATTCAACTTGCAAAATTTTCATTTTCAGCATGTTGATATAAAGGAAGAAAAATGTAGAGAGAAATGTATGGGAAAAGGGTATTTCTTGCTAAGCAAAATACAGTAGTATAAATAATTCTATTGCATTCTTTGAATTAGTCTTTAAACCCACCCCCACTTTTAATTAAACTAGTACCCCCTGACTTCTTTAAAGGCTTTCATATGATTTTTCTTTTCGCTGCTGTAGGTTGCCAGTCTAATTCTGAAAGCTCAAAGTTACTCTGTTTTGTTTTTTTTTTTCCTCTGTTGTTGCAGAGAGAGCTGCAGCCCTGAGCTGTGCAGGCACAGTAGATTAGCTACAACATGACTGCTGTGCCGTCTTCTTGTGTCTTAGAGCAGTGCAGTGTTCTCCAGTCTTTGCCAGTTCCTCTCAGTAAGGCTTACCAAGAAAATGGTTTCACCTTGCTGACTTGTGTTCTTTCTTGTCACATTCATAGAGAGGAATTGCTGCTTGGTTCTGTGTCTTGGACCCAGACTGGGTGTAGCAAAACTGATGAACTCAGATCCCTGTGTCCAACCAATACTTCACTTCCCTTAGTGGTCTCAAAGACCGTGTAGCCAAGTATAATAGTACTCTGCTTTAGCACTGATGGAGGTTAAAGCTGGAATCACGGTAAATAAAACATTGTGCTTGGTACTGTAGAAGATCTTTTAGCACAAGAGTGTTAAAGAGTGCTACGGTTCAGATTTGTAGTGGAGTGGTACAACGGTACAGCTTGTGGAGGAGGCTTCTATTTTGTGTGATATTTTGGTGTACCAACATTTGTCATGGATACGTTGTATGCTAACGTAAATTTTGTTTCAACTTATTATGTTAGAACATGCTGGTATGACCACAAGTAATCAATAGATCATCAGTAGAATGAGACGGTGCTTCCGTCTATCCCAGGCCAAAACATGATATGGAATATCCTGCCTTTGGTCCACAGCAGTGAGAAGCAAGTCAGTTCTGGATTGCTCTGCAGCATGCGGCTGCAGTCATATTTGGACACTTGGTGCTTGTGTTTGGATGGCTTCTGAGGCAATCATGGGACCTGTTGTTCCCCATTTACTACAGGTGGATCCTTTTTCTCGAAGAACGTATGGAGTTGTTTTTTGGGTTTTTTTTGTTCATCTTTCTATATTTTTTTAAACATCAAGAAGCTTATAAATCTGATTCGGTATAATTTAATTTGTTGCGAATACTTGCAAAATAAATGTAGAGTTTTTTGGGGTTTTTTTTGTTGTTGTTGGATTTTTTTACATTTGGTGTTTTAGTTTTTGAAAATAGCTTTCCTTTTCTGCAGAAAAGAATTCTACAGTTACAACTTTCAATTTCTAGCTGTACAGTTACAACTTTCAACCTCTAGCTTTCATATTTACTGTGACACTGGAACAGACGTTGCTGCTGCTGTGTTTGAGAAGCTCTCTGGTGTTTTAAAGTTTTGAATTAGAAGTTGCCCTTATGTTAGATTTCTTTTGTGCATCCCAGACTAATTAAGAATCCATTAACATGAACTGCTTTGCCACTTTTTATTGGTCATAGGCCTAGAGGTGTAGAATAAAACCCTCAGAATGTATTTCACCTTCTAAATAGAATCTTTAGGGAATAACAATTTCTGAAGTAATATTCCAATAATGGTTGTTCAGCACTTGGAGATTGGGTACATTTACATTTCAATATATTGTAATAATGTGCATAAGCTGGGAACTCTGCAGTAATGTGTTTACTTCTGCTTTGATCCCACGCTGTATGTGTGTATATATGTCTATAAAAGATTTTTCATACTGGACGTGACTTTCACTTGTTCTGTTTGCAATTAAATGTCTGGAAACAAAACTTTCTTGGCGTTTTTAGTTTTCACTCAGTGTTTTAAAAGGAAAAAGAAAATCAAGTATAGTCCTGCAGGTTCTATATGGAAAATACCCATAAATATCACCTAATTACTATCTTCTGCAAGATATTAAAAAATTTGCCTGTAACATAACCAATGAGGGAAAATGGAAGTAATTGTAGAAGGTATGCTTGCTACCCTTCCTACTGCATTATTAAGGTAATGCTCAGCATTCTTTAATATAATGTATATATAGGTAAAGAATCCTGAGCCTTATGAGACTTTTCAGTCAATGTAGATTTGCTTAGCAGTGTAGATATGGCATTCCTTTAGCATCAGGCTGAAAAACCCATAAATCCTTGAAGAAAACAAATTATTTCCATTAATTTTTCAATTTTTGGACACTAAGCAATTGAGATGGAGATCAGACATGAGATTAGTTTCAGAGAACTGATATTACTGTGTTATACACTCAGTGTATTATTTTGACAAGTATTTTACTTTATTTAAGCTGAAATCAGCTGAGTTCTTACAGTTCTTCAAGCTTTTTAGTCAAATTTGAGGACAGGCTTCTTTCTTCCTCCTGGATGCTTCCTGCTATAGTAGAAGACATTCTTTTGTTGAGTGCTAGCATAAGCTTCCACTAACATACAGCAGCATATAGAGACTGAATGTTCTTTTGTAGCTAAACTTAACCACACCTCCCACAAACAAACGAAAAAAACCCACCCTCAAAAAAAAAGCCAACAAACCCCCACAAACCTGAAGTAATTTATTGCTTTAAAGAAGCTGAAGCAACGTCTGCAATGTAGGAATCATTGAGGGAATGTTTAGATATGCATAATAAATTTAGTTTCTGGAAATCATCCATTGATTGTAATTGAGCATAATAGACATACTTTGCAATGGCCTTCTCTCCTATTTTTAGATTACTTTCCATAAAGTGATCTACATTTTTTCTTTGCCTGAGGTGTATATGTTTAGTAAGTTGGTATTTCTCATTTGAGTTATTAAATTTAGTAGTATTGTGTATGGGTTAAAGATGGATTATGGGTTGAAAGGGTCCCAGGGTTGTAGGATAAAGGCAGGAGGTGATCAGGATGCCTTAGCTCCCCAGCCACTCTGATCACAGTGCGAAAAGAGAGGATGCTCTGTTGTTCCTGGGGCACCTCAGTTCATGCCTGAGGCACCTCAGTTCATGCCTGAGGCTACACAGTCAAGTGCTGTGGGGACCTTGTCCTGTGAAGTCCACAAGCTCCTCCTCAAGTCATCCCCCCGCCCTCACAGAACTTAGTGACGCTTTTGCATTTGCCTAATATTTAAAACTCCAACACACTACAGATTTCTGGGTTTTTTTGCCAACTGAGCCAGACTTCTATGGATGGGGGAAGAAACTTGAAAAAGAGGCTTGCATTGACCATATGGCCTGTGACTGGTCACTGTGCTTTGGAAATCTGCAGCTCTTCAGAGACTGGTGGGTGCTGTCAAGAGTATTCAGTGTCCCTTATTGTTACACTTGTGGCTTCTTTTTCTTTAATAAAAATTCCTACCCACTGAAAATTCTTTGACTCCACTGCCTTCATTTTCCCTCCCCTTCCATTTGTTTGCATGTATTCACTACCTTTTCTATTTTTCGTTCATTTACTCCCTGGCTCTGCAGATTGTGTCTTACTTTGCCTCCCCAGCAGAGCTTTTCATTTTATAGAGTAGATTCTGGAGCAATCCTTGCTGCGGACTCCTCTGGGGGCAAAAACATTATGAACAGGATCATAAGCCTCCTGTTTGAAATGGGAATGAAGGGCTTTTCCTTCCTCTTACCCCTCTCCTTTCTGGAAGGAGAGGAGGAAAACAAGGAAAGGAGATTGCTGCCATGGCCCCAGCTGTTATAGCTGCTGTCATGATCATTTAATTGCTGCAGCCGCTCTCACTACTAGCACATGGGAGAAATTAACACTGATCAAAAATGTGAAGTGCATCCCCCACTTTGCTTATCTCTGTGCACAAGCAATAAATCAAAATGAGAACTCAGCAGAATTACACAAAAGCAACTTGCTGCTCTTGGCTTAGTTCTTGGAGTGACAAGCTTAGGTTGTTTTTTGTTTGTTTGTTTTCAAACATTAATTGATAATTGAAAGCATCATATACTGTATTACCATAGAAGTAAATTATTAATGTAAACAAGGCCCTCTGCTGCTTGTAAAGCTTCTCTCATAAAACTGCACTGCTGGCCCCAAAGGCCAGTGAAAATACACTAATTCTGCAACAAATTACTCTAATTTATAGAACTGTTGACTTATATCAAAGATCCAATCAGAAGCCATCGTTGTTCTCTAGCCCAGTGTTAAATATCTGTTTTTCCATTAATTGCATAATGACTGTTAACTTAATCTACAACAGATCAATGGTAGTGAACTATGGAGTATGTTATTTCTATTGAGTAGTAAGTGAATGGGGTATTTGGACTAGCTTAGTGTTCTGTTGAAAAGGACAGCAATTGATTGATGTGGAAAAAAATGAATGTGAGAGTAGCACTGCAAAACGTGTGCAGATTTTTTAATGCCCTTTCTATGATTTTCTGATTTTTCATTAAAGCTATGGATGCTTGTGGGTCTCATGGAGAGGTCCATGAAATCATTCCTGACAGTCTACAAAAATTAGATGCTGTTTGCTATTTTTTAAAAGTGTAACATTTCCTCTGCCCAACTCTTGTGACCAGCTCCTCCCTTGTCCTATATGGAAAAAATGTAATTATCTTCCTGTGACTCAAAATGTCAAATAGCAGGAAGTTAGCTAAAAAATCCATTTAATTGAACGGTAGCTTAGTTGTTTGAGCAGCCTATTTACAGGTTTCGTTTCAGGTCCTTAATTTTTTTTTTTCTGTAATTCCTTTTTTTTTTTTTTCCCTAAGGAACCTTAGCACTGAAAATGCAAGCGGTCTGAGGTTAGGCAGGGTATTAATGACTGCTACCAAGAAGCATTGCAGCTGATTGTCCATTTCCTCCTTCTGTCAGAAGATAACTATTGTTTTGCTTTTGAAAATTCAAATTACTTTATAGGATATCATAAGCTAGGTTACATGTGGTACTTAATGTAATGGAGTTTTGAGCATGTCTTCCAACTTCTGTGCATAAGAACTTTTTTTTTATTCTACTAAAGTACTATGTTTTCTTTGAATTCTTAAAGAGGCGGTTAGAGAAATGTATTGAGATTTCTGATGTAGAGCTGATGAGCAGGAGTTGATCATTAGGGAGCTGGGAGCCTCTTCCATGAAGTCTCGGTGAGCTGTTGTGAAAAGCCACTGTAATAACGAGACTGTCTGTGAGGGGAGCAGCTCCAGTGTACCTGGCTGGCCAGAGAGAGCAGCCCAGACTGCCAGCTGCCTTTTGGTATGAAACAGCAGTAAGGTATAACAGTTCAAGAGTTGAAAAATATCTGTGGCATCTTTATATCTAAACTTACCCTCTTCAGCTGTCAACAGGAATTTTGATAAAGGGAGCTAGAAGAACACAACGTTCTTTTGACTAGTGTTGCCACAGCGGTTGTTCTTAAATTTTGTCTTTCTGTTTTCAAATGACTTGGACGTTGAAGGAACGCAAATGGGTACCAGTTTGAGAAAGCAGAAGGAATATGTAGAATATAGGCCATGACTGAAATGTTTTGCTGTTTAATTTTATAAAAGCTTATAGTGAATTTATAGAAATATTTGTAAGAGACCTGATGCTCATTTAATATTTTTCAAATGTGTATGCAACAGGAGTACAGAAGTCTTACAGTATGCTCATTTTCAGTAAGGTAATAGTCTTTAAAACTGTCTGAAAGCATGCATGTTTTGTTCTCAGAATTCACTGATTGTCAAGCATTATTGCTTTAAATTAGGCTCTTTTATCATTGAGAGGTTGATTTGAGACAAGCAGCCTTTTTTCCTGTTATGGAGATCTTCAAGAATTCTGGAACTCGTAATTGTCATCCGCTGTATAAGGAGCATGTAATGTCTTAAGTAGAATAAGAATTGCTATCACTCATTACTAAGCAGTGGAAGGTGGTGCTAATAAGACTTTGAAAAGGCAGGTGCATCACTCTACAGTAATAGATGCATTTAACAAATGGTTTTGATGTTAACTTGAATAAAAAAAGATTAGGCTCCCAATGCCTTCTAGTTATTCAGACTACTTGCTTTTGTCCTCCTTTGCCTTCCTACCTTAATGTGGTAAGAGAGAGAAAATAACAGCTTTCTGTGACAAGCTTCTCAAAACAATAGGTTGGTTGGATGCTTAAAGTGTAGTAGGTTTGGGAAAGCCTCCATGATATCCCATCCACAGTCAACAGGAACATTCCCTTGCTGACTTTGTTTCCTGTGCTTTTGAAACATTTAGCAGAAGAGGAACACAGCTGACCATGTAAACGGTACAAAAGGTGTAGGAAAAGGAGAGAATTAAGTTCATTGGTATCTTCACTAGACCCAGGAGCACTGATTAGTGTGGCTGGTAGTGGCAGCTTTCCAGCTTACATTTCAGATATCAAGCCTCTTCTGGACAAAAGAAGTAAACTTGCAGGTCTATCTTGCTTCCTTTGTAGCTGAATTTGTACTTATTCTGTGAGTTACTTAATCACGTGCTTCCTTTGGTCAAGAAATTTTCCTGATAACTGAAACTGAGCAGCTGTTCTGTTTGTCTCGAAAGTATTCTTTATTAAAAGTTGGGTTTGTTCCAGTTTTGAACCTGTGATAGCTGTACATTCTATGTGGTTAGTACTTAAGGCTAATAGACCTTATGTCAACTGACAGAGATCAACTTTCCCTAGCTAAGGCTCTGACTGGATCAAAAGAATGGTATCCTTAGGAAACACCATGCTGGGAATGCTGTAGCTTTGACCTTTATTCTTGTTATGCCATAATTAAATAAAATTGTGGCCTGCCATTTCCTTGCAATGTCTATTGTTCCTTCCTCTCATAGCAAAGTCACTCATGTTTATCTTTTTTGTTTGGTTTTGAATGGGTGTATAATTTGGTAAAAGGAGCCCATCTGTACAGATGTGTATGGCTTTCTGACTTGTAGCTGTGCTTTCTTCAAAGATCACGGAATTGTAGGAAGTGCAAAGGCTGGAAGACACCTGCAGATCATCTTGTGCAATTGCTCTGCTCAGAGGAGGGTCAGCTATGGCATGTTGCTCAGGACTGCAGGCTCTTGGGTTTAAAAAGCACCAGTAATAGTTCAGATTGAGTTTTTTGTGAGCAGAATTGTGAGCTGTATTTAAGTCATGGTGAGATCTGAAGATTGAGGGAAGGCGGTTCATTAATGCTGACACAACCTGCGGGTACCTGCTGGCTGTTGCCAGTACCTGGTGTGGGCTAACACTTCACCAGCATTCCAAGAGCTGACAACTTTCTACTCCAGTAAAAGCTTTCTGCTAACACAAACAAATTTCCAGTAATTTTCCTTTTTGTGTCTGAAATATATTTATTTAAATGAGTTATTAAAAAATAAATGCATTTGGCGCAACTCGATCTTTTGCCATTGGCATTACGTGTTACTGCTCTTTGTTAGGAGGCTGCTTCAAAATGCTTTTCAAGTAGTCTCATAAAGTGGTAGCAATATCAGCCATAGTATTAAAAATACTCTTTTTATGTAAGTAATTTCTATAACTTATGGAATTCTGGCTTGGCTGTTAAGTGCTGAAGACAGGTGAGGACCGTTTTGTGTGCCAAGCAGTCTCCCCAAAAGGGCCCAATGGTTTTGTTGACAGCTGAGCTAACCTGCTTCAGCTGGAAAGTGGGACAGAGTTCAGTCGTGCAGATCATTTCTCACACTGAGTTATTGACTGCATTTGTCTCCTCTTCTCTGGGAAATTTCATGTGAAACAGAACCAAGTGTATGTGCAGTGTCCAAGACCAAATCAAATCAGAAAAGTACCTGAGGTCTCACAGTTTTTTTTGAGAAATAAAGTGGTAGCCGAATCATTTCAATACTAGATTTCCCATACTCATTTTGATTACCATTCTTCAACTGCAGGAAACAATCTAACTTCTGCTAGAAAGAATCCTATTTGCTTTTCATTCTTTTCAAAATTAGAAGTGTTTTAAGCAGTATGGGTCACAGTTTTTAAATTGTATCTGCTGATCCTTCAAAAGAATATTTAATTTTTTAACATGAACTACAGGTTTTCATGTTTAAATCTTATTAATAAATGTGTTTATTTGCACTGCGATACTAGTTTATCTGTTTATTGTTTTCCTAGGTATTTTGCAAGTTTATTCCATTTCTGTTTTCTGGAGACTGAAATAACTGAACATTTTATTTCATTGTGCAAAGGGTGAGTTAAATTGCTTTCTCAGTAATACAGGCCTTCATGGTAGGCATGTCTGACATGGGAAAGCTCCCTGGGAATACAGAGAACTTACTTGATCTGCATATGTTTAATGGCTGAAAACAGAATTTCTTAGTGGCACACACTCTCCTAAACGTTGAAGAAGTCTGTGTTGCTAAGATTTTAATGTCATGGGGATAGGGAGGCACTCTCTGTTCCGAGAAGCACTGATTTATTTTTCTTTGCCTTACCATGGCAGGAAATTTTTTTAGTAGACTTTATATTTCTTCTTAGAGAGAACTTTTTCCATCAAGTGTGTCTACATGAGGATGCACAGTTAGAAGTAAGAACAGTTTTTCTTTTTACTTTGGGCCAGGTAGACTAAGTAGTACAAAAATAAATACTAGGAATGTATTTAGCTTGTGGTGTTTGTTCAGACAGGACCAAGAGGAAGAGAAGTGCTTTCATTACTTAGGGACTATTAGCAGCTGAAGATTCAGGTTCCATTCAGCTAAATGCTGTAACAGCACACAGAAATATATAACTGCAGTAAGTAATCTCTTTCCTCTCCACACTCTTTTGTCTTTACTTTTTTTATTTCTTTTCTATGAGCTAATGTCTGGGAATGTTAGACTTGCAATACTGTGAAGCAATTGTAATTGGGACATTGGGGCTTACTGCACTAGAAAAATGAAATAAAAATGATTTGCTGCACAGATATTAATGTTAGCTATGAAAACCCTCTCCACAGAAGTGTCTCTGCGGCGGGTGGCCATTAATAATGCTGAGTTTTGTGATGATTTGAAGAGGGCCTTTTCTCTGCCTGCCAGGGGAGACAGCGTGAGGATTAAAGCATAAATGTTTCATAGCTTTTCTCCCTCAGATTTTATGCAAATTCCATAATGGATCAATTTGCATATTCCCAGGTAGTTTGCCTATCTTGTTTAAACTGGGTGGGTTTGTTCTGAAAGTTAATCTTAGTAAATTAGGTTTATTGTTTTAAAGTAATATAGGGATTGGAAAAGTCTATTACTCTTCCTGTGCCTCACCTTGATCCCAAGGGCATGGGCTCCTTTTTGAGCAAGCTGACGATTTGGGCTTTCATTATCTGGTTTATTTTTTACAGTTCTCCTAAGTACTAGATGCTGCATGTTGTGGATGTGGTGGCAGTCGTCTCTGAAATCCATTTGCTTAGGAGGTGCCACCGAGCACACAAGTGATGTAAACACTATTGCTCACAGCACACTGATGTGTGTGGGCCTGCAGTAAATGTTCAGTTGAAAGAAGTGACATTATAGCAATAAAAATGCAAGTTAAAATTGAGGTTCACCTTCCCTGTCAACTGAGTTGAAAGCAGAGTCTGCTGCAGGTCTGAAGTTATGGCTCAACAGATGCCTTTGATTTATGGTGAAGAGCAGTCTGGTGAAAACCCAGCATAGCCACAGAAGTTTTGATGTGCAGGTAATAAAAGCTGTGAGTTGAAGGTATGGAGAGGGTGTGAGCAGGATTTATCTGAGCTATGCTTACGTGAGCCTTTTCAAGATTTATTATGAAGTTTGTAAACCATATTTTATTTTATCATTAGTTTTTGTTTGTTTTTTTTTCTTGTCGCTGAGGGCTCCTGAGCTATTTGTTATTCCAGCTTTTCATCCTATTTTCTCCCCATAATTGCTTGTAACTGGTGTTACCAGTCTCTCTAAGACTCCTTAGTCCCATGAAATTATTGCCTCTAGAATCTTCACTTGCTTTATCTGTATTGAATCAGTATTGGATGAGCTGCTGTAGTGGAAAGCGCTGCTTGAGCTGAGCAGCTTTTATCAGCATAGTGAGAGAGAAAAATAATCAGATGAGGGAATTTCACCTGAGGGATTGTGAAGGTTTATGGAAGATGGCTGGCAGTGCAAAGCGAGAAGATACTACAAAGAATGAAACTCACTGATGAAAGATTTTCCGTGTCACTGGTGACTAGAAATTAAATACACAATATTTGGATTAAACAGCACAGCTTTTTCCAATGGGGTATGTGCAATCAATCATCCCTGGAAAGTGCTATTGACTGGTGTCTAAACTAGACTGAATAAAACATTGTTGTGTACTGCAAGATATGATTTTTTCATTGATAAAGGAATTCACTAGTGACCCAATAGATAGCTTTTCTTCCTAACTGTTGTTCACTTAAAACAGAGACTTAAAATGCAAATTCTTCACTGAGGAGTAATTTGGGTAGAAGGGAAGGTAAGACTTACTTTTTTTTTTTTCCCTCCAGCTTGACTGCTGGGCAGTGTAGCAGCCCACTCTGTGTAGAACTGTAGGAATTTAAGATGTACAGTTCTTTGTATACTTTGTATACAAACAGGTTCAGCTCCTTAATATCCAGCTTTTTGGGAAATACCTTGTTACCATCCTTGATTTTTGTTTGTATGTTTTCATAGATACAACTTGATGATTGGGTGGTGGTGATGGTGGGGTTGTTGGGGATTGGAGTGGTTTTTCATGTTTGAGTTTTTTTGTTTGTTTGTTTTAAAGGAAGTTAAACATGAATGAAATGTTGCTTAATGGGCCTATTTTTTGTCAGTCTCCTAGTGAATAAGTTTGTTACCTTACTGTCTCAGTTTCCCAGACTCAGCCCATTACCAAAATGATACATATATTTATATGTAGTTTATAAGCGCAAAAGTGAAGGATCTTCTGCTTTTAAGGCACTGTATATATTTGGTACTTTGTTCTGTTGATGGTTTTTGAGCGATAGGTGTTCTTCAAATGAGTTTTCTCCCGTCCTCCCCTTGAGATAATAGATTCAGTTTCTCCTTTTGTTACTTTTGTTTTAGTGCACTTTTAACTACAGTAAAGTGAGGTGAAAGGCGGTTCTATTTGGTTGTCATGCAAAACTGAAATCTAAAGTCCAGATGTTTGATTCTAGCTGTACTTGCTGTAATTTGTCATTCAGAGTTCTACTTTTAATACAGCAGTGATTTTATCCACCTCTCTGGTTTTTAGGAACTATTTTTTTCCACAATAAGACTGTGCTTATGCTTGTTTTGTGCCAATTCAGGATGTACCATACTGCCTAAAAATGTAGTTGTCATCATTTATTATTGTAACTTTTATTTACATCTTCCTAATTTGGTGTGTAATGTATGTCTATATTTTGTTGCGGTGTGTGCAGTAAAGTGCAGATCCATATACCTTGTATGTTATCTTTAACTCTTTTCCTCCACAGAATACCTTTCTACCATTTATATTTTGATTTTACATGGAGGGGAAGATGTTGTGTGTTGCTTTGGGCATATCTTTAAGGTTTCCTAGGTAGCCTTCAGTAGTTAGACTGTTGTTATAGCTTTGTCATTTTGGATACCAATTCTGTCACTAACAGTAGTGTTTACAACTCAGGTCGATGTACATGAGCAAGACGTGGGAGTGCTGTTGATTCTAGTAGTTCATCAGAAATTCCACTTTACCTCTTTGAGAGCAGGGCTCAGGCAAAGGACTCTGCTCTGAAGAACAGAAGAGCTTCAGGCTTTATCTAGACAAGTTTGTTTAAATGCAAATTATGTTCACTGTAGTCTCATCTGAACTGGGTACAAAATGTACAGTAGCATACCTTTTAAAGGAAACAGGATTTTGTGGGAATACTGAATAATAGTTTTTTCTTCTTTCTTTTGAAGATCAAGCAGATTACTCTTAATGTTGCTTCTGAACATGACAACAGGCAGGAAGGCTGTAATCATAGTAAAAGTGCTTGTTTGTTTGGGTTTTTTTATCCTTTTCATGCATGATTTAGAACTGTATTCACAAACTCAGCTTGAGAACTCAGAATAAATCACAGCATATTCAGGGTGGAAGGGACCTCAGAAAGTCTCTAGTCCATGTTTCTGCTTGAAGCAGGGTCAGTTGTGAGATGAGACTGGGTTACTCAGCACTTTATCTGGTTGATAGCCTTGAAAACTTACAGTTTGGGAGACTGTGCAACCTTCCTGAGCAACCTCTTGCGCTGCTGGACTGTCTTATGATGACAGCTTTTCCTTATATCCTTTCAGAAGCCAGATATAAAGAGTCTAGGATTTCAAAAGGAGAAGGAATCTATCTCACATTTCCTACCTCCTTTCTTCTCCTTTGTAACCTTTCCCCTCTATAGCTTTTATTTTAACCTCCTCTCTCCTACCTTTCCTGGTGTCGCTGATGTGATGTATCCATAACCTTTGAATTACCCACAAGCACTACTCTTTAAAAGTTTCTAAAGATGATGACAAAAGTAACCACAAAAGGAAACTAAGGTGAAGAATGCTTTACTGGTCACATTATATATAAAACCATAATGCTTCTTTGACACTCAAAGCCTGGTACAAATGGTAAGCAAAGGAGTGCGCCGTGGTTATTTTGTAGTTTTCCTTTTCTGTTTAAGGATAGAATAATATGAGTTAAAAGTGTATTTGAAACATTGTGCTACCAGAAGCAAATAGGGTTCTTCAGCTCTTTTGAAAACAGATAGGAAAAAATGTTGAAAAGATTCTCATTGACATGGTGTTTTGCCTTCAGCCAGAGTAGTGTTCAATTCTAATGTCACAGCTAAGACTGATGCAGGGTAGATCAGTGAATCCAATCTGTTTCTTGTCTGAAATCAAGTAAAAATGATTGTTTATAGTCTTATTATTGGGACAATATGAAATGATAGAGAAGCCAAGAACTAATTCAGAGCTGAGAAGTAGTTTTGTTACCCAGATGTGTAGATGGTGCTTTAGGCAAGATACTTGAAATTTGGAGATTATCCAGAAATCTAAAAAAAAAGAGAAATAAATTTGAAACTAGGTCATGTAATCTCATTCATGTCCAGGGATAACTTGAATTTCTTGTAACAAGTGATTCAATAAATTAAAAAGATTTTAAAAGTGCTTCAAAACAAGTCAGCTCCCAGGTGATTTAATACAGTTTAATACACTATGGAAATCATTGTAACTGGTCTCGTAAAAGGCAAATTTAGTAAGTAACCTGCAATCTTCCTCATAGTGTAGTAAATTTTGAATAAATCTGCTACATGAATATAATTTTTTCTTTTCTATTTTTTCTTTCCTACAAATCTGTCAACATAAAGAATAGCTGCTTTCAAGCTTTTTATCCTGAGCAAAGGCCATTTCTAGAAATAAATGTGCTTTTCTTGATAAATGTGACCTACAGAAAGTGGATGAGAGCTCTAGGCTTTCTTTTGGGGGAAACAGTATTTAATATAGATAAAAGTCTTTCTGGGGATATATAACTTATTAAAATTGGTGTAACTATACATTTTTAAGAGATAAAAATTACTGAACTCTAGAATAGCAAAAAGTTTTCATTAGAAAACTTGAGTCGTAAGTGGAAAACATGCACACAACCCTGCCTTATCAACACAAGACATACTTAATAAAATCAGAGAGGAGGTGTCAAGCTGTTTAAAAAAGAAATCTTTTGTTCTAAGTTGATACTTGTGTGTTTGTGCTGCAGATAAACACTTGCTGCTGTGTATTTCTATTATTATTATGTGTATTATTATTACAAAATCGTAACAGATTGTGCTGCGTATGCAGTGATTTCTGAGGTTTGAGCTAATATGCTTATCCTCATTGCTATTTTGCAGAAGCCTTTAATAAATTTTAAGAAGTGAAGAAAGTCCCTTTGTACTTCCTTGTACTTTTGGGTTTTGAATAGCTGATGTCTACTTTTGTTCCTTTGATAATTGTTTATAATAATTGTACAGTCTGATCTTCTACTTTTTGAACTCTTGCTTGCTATCTCAGTTTTATCTCTTTGTTGTTGCTGAAGGTATGTTCAGTGGGTGTGTTTAATAGGCGTTTGTACTACATGTTTGTGTAGGTCTTGTGATAATCAAGATCAGCATGTGGAATGGATTGTGCGGTTTACAGGATACTTCATAGTTACTGAATTTTATGCAATTATGATGCTTCTTAGTGACTCTTAATGATGTTCTTTTGCCAGACCTCAAATATCTGTATTTTCTTGGAGAAACTGGAGGACTTCAAGACCTGAAATCCTTAATACATTGAAATAGTTCAGGTTTATTTCCATGTTTGATTTCTTGGTACTTTGTTATGCAGTGGAGGAACTCTCTGTTTCATGAATAAGGTAGTTATTAAGTGAGGGATTCCCCATTTTTTTTGTTCTGAGAGCATTAAATAGATTGTGATCTCAATAGCTGCAGCCTTGTTTGCTAGTAACTACAGGGGATGTAAGGTATTTAAGCAGAAACTTGCCAGGAATACTTACGTCAGTTTAGCAAGGAAGAATAAAAAAAGGCTTATTTGAAGTTGCATTTTACAGGAGCTTTACTTCTGCAACATGTGAGCGCCAGTGGCTGCAATGCTGAGCGTGCCCCAGCTGTGTCGCCTCCCAAGTCCTTGTGCTCTCCCAGCCTCCTCACAGTGTAAGCTCTCCTCAGCGATTGCTGAGGCATCCCTATGTTATCCACAGAGTTTTCAGCACTAATCCAAACCACAGCCCCATGTGAGCTGCTATGAAGAAAATTAACTTTGTCTCAGTTAAAACTAGCACAAGATATAAACAAATAACTTGCAAATGTCTCTTTATTTGTGCGGAGGCTCACTTTCCATATTTCACATGGGTCTGCAGACTTGGAAGATTGCTCCTGGATATGGTATCAGTATTAAATTGAGAGACTAACAGTATGCTACAGCTGGAAATTAGGAAGCAAAATAACTTGTTTTGCCTATGATATCCTCATGTTTCTGTCTCTTACATGAAATTATTTGGCAGCCTCCCAGAATGTTTGTTCAAAAGTAATACAGCTAGCTGAAAAACTGTAGCCAAAAACATGTTTAGCTAAGCAATAGTTATAAGAAAAAATACTGGTAAACTAATGTAAGAATGCTAAATGCTTTATCAATTTGCCACTTAGTAGTTGGATCTCACAAAGGCTGCTTTGGCTGTGGACATGTGACCATGCCTTTCGTTTGTGCCAGGTATAGTAACTAAGAATGATGCTTTGTTGCAGGTCTGTCAGGTGAATGAAACAATATTAATTTTAGAGACTCACGTTTTTGACTAACTGTTCAAACACTGAATTTTAGGATAAGCAAACACTTTGAGCTCAATTTGAGTTAATGAGCAGCCACTCCTGAGTTTGATTCAGATTCCTGCTTTTCCGTCCTGAACTTTCAAAGCTGTCTTATAATTAATCTCTTTAATATATTTTAATTAAGCTGTTTTATATATTTTTATAAATGTAAAACCAAAACTCTCTGGATTCCTGTGCTATGCATATTGAACTGTTGGCTAGAGCCTTCTAGATGTTAGAACCATTTCTTTGGGCTTGTCTTAGCTGAAGGCTTGTTGCGTAAGAAATACCTTTGTAGATACTTGTTGATGTCCTTTAAAATGAAGTAGTTAATTATTTTTTAATTGCTACTTCAGATGTTGCTGGAATGTTTATTCTGGGATGTAGATATTTGTAATTTACTCGTGAGTGTCTAGCCTGATCTCTAGGCTAAACTGCAATTTTTTTCAGTTTGGAAAAAAAGCAGTTTGGAATTGCCTATCTAACTTTGACAGTTATATTTATGGCAGCATAATTTGTTCAGTCATCTTGAGTTTAAAATATAGTATAATTTGACAAACTTATTAAACACATGCTTAGAAAAGGGTTTGGGGGAGGTAATTGAAGAAATGAATTGTCATCCTTTGGGACTGAGATACTAATGCAAATCCTGTGGGAAGGGTTATGTTGATTGCTGGGGTTTGTGGGGATTTTTTTTGTTGGGGGGGATTTTTTGGTTTTTTTTTTTGGTTGTTTGGGGGCTTTTGTGTTTTGTTTTTGTTGTTTTGTTTGGGTTTTTTTCCTCGTTGTTGTTGTTATTCCTTCCTTGTATCCTCAAACTGTGTAACAGCCTTTTCAATTACAGTTACCTATGCTGTCTTTCTGAAAGACTTGATTTGCCCTGGTGTTTTAACTGTCTATTTTGGAAGGAGTTGCTCAAGTCCCACCACTAGTGTTAAAGCAGGACAAAGGGCCCTGCTAGCTGCTGAGGATGAGGGCAGGAGGTTCATCACTCAGGTCACAGTCAGGGTGAAGCGTTGTCCCACCTCTGGGCAGTTGCCTCCGATGTGCTCGAAAAGCTGTAATTCACAGAAGTTAGCAAGCATTTCCCTGCTCATGGGGAGGAGAATCTTAGCTACAACTTTTCTTCAAGATTAAAAGTCCACATTTTTCACAGTATCTCTTAAGTTTTCCTCTGAAATAACACTTTTATTGCAGCCTCGTTGGGAAAATGTGTCTTTGGGGATTTGAGGCTGAGTCCTTTGTGGGATTTGTGCCCATAGCAACACGCAGTGGCAGCTGTGAGGCTGCAGTGCCACTGCTGCTCAGCCCTCTGCGGTGCTGCTTCTCTCGGCATACTGACCTAGAATACTGCCCTAGATCTGTTTCGGAGGATTTCTTTAATTTTCCCCTTCTAGCTTGTCAGAAACCCCCTCAGGATGGTAGGTAGTTGCAATGTGATAAATTAGCTGCTAATTAGTTTTCTTCTAGAAACATTATTTCTTACCTTTTAAATATTTTTTCTTCCCTTCATGTCTTGACACTTTACTTTCTCCGACACATCATAATGTTAATTAATCTCCTTAATTCATCTATTTGTGTAAATACAGGTCCTTTAGAGTACTTAGTTGCTTCCTATTAAATTTTAGCTTTGTGCAACTGTAAAATAAGTTCATTGACTATCATGAGTTGCAAACATTTGCAGTGTCCCTCTGTCACCAGTTTTTTGTTTATTGCAGTGCTTTTGTTGTGATAAATTACAACACTGAGGCTTTCATGTACAGTAATTACTATCAAGTCTCTTCATACTGAAATCTGTCAAATACGCAATGGTGACTGTATTTTTTTTTTGCATGTGCCTAAGTGAGAGACATAAGTAATGTTTTAAAATAGGAAGGGATGCCGATGGCTACTCAGAAAGGGCATTCACCTTTGAAATGGTCAATGTAATCCAGAAATCATAACAATCTGATCCTTGTTTAATGGCTTACATGGAATGATTCTTCTGGTCTTAGTCCCATTCTCTGAGAACAAATGACCACATTATAAAAAGGAAAACCCCAAACCCCCAAAAACTTCCCCCAACAACGTTAACACTTGCTGATTTCCTTTGGAGTAAGAAGTCTGAGAATCCAAAATCAAAATGCTTATTTTTAGCATTTCTGAATTCATCACCTTTCCTTTCTTTTCAGATGTAAGGTCCTTTGCAGTTTCCTTTATGGCAGCAGTTATTTTATCCTTCTGTCTGGATTAATATCAGAATCCAACTGTGTGAGAACTGCTAGGCTTGTGCTAACATTATTGGGTGTCACTTCAGAATGACAGCCTTAGAGTTTCTTAGGCTTTGGTAGATTCATCCAGCATTTCAACTGCACTTGCCTAGTGTGGGTTACCTGTGTTCTGCTCTTTCATGAAATTAAGTCCTGGAGCCATCTCTGATTTGATGGACCACTTACATTCTCAGAAGAATTCTGTCCTGAAAAGATGCTGTTCTGACCATTCTGTTGGCACTGAAGATTTACAATTGCCTCTCTAGGCAAGTGTTCTATTGAAAGGATACTAAAAATATTTAAGAATATGTATGTACCTGAAAGATTTCTCACCTAATTGCTCCATTTCTCCAGGTAAAATATTTTAATGTTTCCTCCCTGCCTCAGTTTTCTAACTTATCTGGTGCTTGCTTTCTTTTGCCTACATTGGAGTGTTTGAAAACCTCATTCCTATAAGTGTCCATCTTTCCCTCTCCTGCAGAACCTTTCTGCACCTTCTTCAGATTCCTCAATTCTTCCATTTCCTTTTGTGGCTTCTTCGAAATCTCTTCACCTCCACTCCCCTGAGACCAAGATTTAGAAGAATTTGCATTAATAATTCACAAAATTACTCTGTCTTGGAGTTTTTTCTGTTTACGACAGACATATTCTGGTTTTTGCAGAAGTCATTGAAGTTTAATGATTCTTGATTTCCATTGCCCACCCAAAGATCAGTTTGCAGAGACATCACCAACCTCTTAGCAACAGAGAAAGTACTTGTGATATAACCTGGGCATGGATAGACAGGTACTCTAAATTGTAGCAGTTGATTTACTGACCTCATTAAATGGTTTTAGGAAGTTCTTTTCCGGCACCTTAAGTAAGATTTGGGTTTGAAAGATTTCCTTACATACAGTTACCTTGATTACAAAGCAGACATTTGAAAACATGACTACATATTGACAATAAATGCAAGTATAGTACTGGGGCTCTTAAAATCTAGAGAACAAAACACAAATTTTAACACGCATGGTTTCACCTGGTCACTGTATTGTATCCAGCATAATTTTCCCTACTATAACCATTTATGTTTTTTCCTTTTTCTATCAAAGCCCTCAAGTGTACAGTACTGAAGTCTGAAAATGTTGTTTTTAAAACAGGGTGTAAAGAAATAAAAGACAGAAAAAGCACTGTTTGGCAGCAGGTGGATTATTTCCTGGGTATAATAATCTAGAATAAGATTGATATGCTGTGTTGAATGCAGAGTCGATACAGTAGCATTTTGCTTGTAACTAAATATGTCATGAGTGCAATACTTTATTCCCAGGGTGAAATCTGAAACTTTGAGCTGGAAATAAAAGCACTAGCTACTCATTAACTATCAGAATATGTCTTTGAGGTTTAAGAATGTGATTTCGGAGCTGCTTATAAGAATTTTACTTATAGTAAAGAAGTTTATCTTCAAGAGTTGACCTTTCCTTGGACCAGATAAAACTGTTTCGAGTTTCTGATATCCTAAATTTAGTCCAACTTAACTCATTGCATGTAAGGAGGAGACAAATATCACTTAATTATTTAACTTACTAAGTTTTAAGCAGATTAAGTACTGAAAATCATGATTACATTTTGTGTTGTAATGAAGCCAGACACTTTGCAGACATTTTTCATTCTTGGGTAATTTTTTCTTTGTTTCACCAAGCCCCATTATTTTCAGGATATGCTGAACATTAAGATAAATTTGGTTGCACAATGTTAACTTAAAATTGTTGCTCAAAAAGAAATAAATGTTATTTTCCTCTTTACTTTTCAAAAGAACATAATTTAATGGAGGTTTGTTCTACCATTCTTCTGTGTAAAAGTAAGATTAAATTCTCTTGAGTTTTGAGAGTATAATTTGAGGGGCGAAAAAAAAGTGTTTATAATTATGATTATATTTTGAACTAAGATTTCTATATCATGTGGTTGGTCTTTTGAATACCTTCTAATCACAGCATTTAAGATAACACTGACCAGATGTAAATCAGTAATTAAGAAAAAATAATTACTGAAGGAATTCTAGATCAATTAGACATGGTCTAAAAGCACACGATTTGCCATTAGTACATATTTTTAAAGATGTGTGCATAAATATTTCTCTATTTGCAGAGACAATGAATTCTTCTGTATTTGAGGCTTTGTCAAAATCAAAGGGGGAAAGGGAACAAGTATCAACTTTGCAAAGAAGGTGATTTGCATACTATTACCCCTTTTTCTTTGCTTTCTGTCAATTTTTAAGCTTGCTGTGACCTACTTTAGAGTCTTATGATGAGATTAGGAATTTCAGTGAATTCTCTGTTGCAGGATACAGTAGTTTCAGCGCTTGTGTTTATGTTACCACTTTTTGTTTTACTGAGAATAATACACAGTTTCTCATCACAAGCCTTTGATGAATTCCTTGATTCCTTTCCCTTGATTTTATTTTGATGTTCCTTGATTCTTTTGATTCTTGTTTTTTTTGCTTGTTTGTTGTTGTTTGAAGGTAGTTTTTTATTCTTTATTTTTAAATGTTTATTATGTAAGAGAATACTGTCTTGTTTTCATGGTTTTACGTTTCTGACTTATATCGGACAAAATATAGCAGCTGCAGGTTTTGTACCATCCTCCCAGTGTCAGCCTTATGTTACGAATACCAGGGCAAACTCAGCTGGAAACATTTGCCCTGTGTCAAAATGTTGTAGATCATTGCCAGAATATTCTTTCTGTCACCACAGCTATGTCAAAGTCTGATAGTTGTTTTTATTTTTGCCATCTTGATTATAATGGAAATAGAAGAAGAGTAAAACCCACATACGTGAACCATAGCCACCCTGGTATTTGGATATTTGTGGCTGTATGGCAGAACGTAGCGTCTTGCAGAGACACCAAAGTGACTCTGAAATACCTTTCTTGATAACAAAATTGAGATCAGATACCTTGGTGTGATAAGTAGGCAAGAGTTAATTAGTCTGCTGAGAAATGGGTATAATATAGTATATATGGATGCATTGTAGTACATTTTATAGTTGGACTCGACCCTAAGGGTCCCTTTCAACCTGAGTGGTTCTGTGATTCTAATAATGGCTATTTTACCACTAGTGCTGCTATTTCAAGCTACTTCAGTAGGAATCAGTATATGGGATTCTACATGGGTCCTGTCTTGTAGTTTATGAATAATTAATACTTTTGAAAAGCATAAATTATCAGTTCCTTTTCATTAGTAATTCTATAGTTAAAAAAAAAAAAAAAAGGAATCAAGTATGAAGTGCTAAATTGCAAAAGATATGCTTCCAAAGACGGAAAGCAGGGCTTTTTAATAAGGAAGGAGACAAAACTGGAGAGTTTTTTTCTCATTTACTACTACGCTAAATTCATGAGGAATAAGATGAACTATGTCTATCTGAACTGTTCCAGGTTTTGCTCTGCTATACTTTGGGTTAGCTTTTGTATTGCTAAAACCAGAGACCTTTTGTTTCTCAAAAATTTTGGGATAAATTAAATATATTTTAAGAATTACTGAAGGAGAAAAACCTACCCCAAACCAGACAACTCAGAACACCCTTTTCCTGTCACCTAATTCCACTTCCTAGTCCTAGCCAGACAAATTTTAAATAGGGCTAACTTTAATGAAGCCAAGTCAACCCTGAATATTTAATGTAAATCCCAAGTCCTGATGGAGCGTGTTCAAAAACCGACCTGGGCAAAGCAAGTTGCAAGGTTGAATGTTTAAGATGGTATTTTAGTCTTTGGCATGTACTTGCCCTACATTACAATAATTCCATTGATCAGTTTAGTATTCGTAATGATGACCAATCTTCACACTTAATGTCAGGTCCTTTCTGTCTCCTGGGTACTACTGTGCTGCTTTTACAAAGGCACAAATTAAATTATCTCTTCAATTTAATTTAATTCTGATTTGTCCATCACTACTTGATCACTCTGTGTACCAGTGTTCTTGGTTTTTTCAGTCCTTAAACTGACAAATGGAGGGTAAGGAACTGAAATAGTAAAATAGAAATTATAGAGTTAAGATGAAAATAAACTTTCAGAAAAGGTGAAGCATTGGTAGTGGGTATTTCCAAATAAAATTTGTAGTGTGTCTCTTCTCACGTCTAATCCAGCTGAAATGCAAAGGCTGCCAATTCCACAAGATATACTTGAGCAAGAATTTTCTGTTTTGGTTCGCTTGACATCTCCCATTCTTTTTGGAGACTGAAAGTGTTAAATCATCTAATTTCCATGCCTTTTAGAAAACAAGTATGAAAAGTCATAACACTTCACTGATTTTGCTCATATATAATTTCCTTTCTGTGACACTTCTGTGGTTTATATGCAAGCCTTCAAGGATTAGGTAGGATTATGTTGGTCACATAATGGTATCTCATTCTGGCACAGGTAACCAAACCACCAATGACTGTAATTATAATAGTCATTAATATTACTGCTGCCTGGACATAATGAATTTCAGTCTGAGCCCAGAAGTGATTGTTGGCTGACCTTTCAAGCAATCCTAGTGAAGTGGAAAAGGGATTCCTTTTAATTTGGATGGTAATTTTACAGTTAATAAAGAGCATATTTTTAATAAGTGAGTTGAAATTGTTTAAAGAAGTTAGAAGCAAGTTGCAAGCCTTGATGTGCCTCTTACTTTCCTTTTCCTCCTCAAGTTTAACTCTGCATTGTGCTGCAAATACCTTCCTACTCTTTTTACTCCTACTTTCCTTCTGCGAGGAAAATGTTGTTTTTCTTTGATTTGGTCTCTTCAATTTGCTCTTAGGAAAAATAAACCCATTACAGGCTAGGTGTGTTGTTGATTATTTAAACACCTATAATTGTTTAAATTAGTGAGTGGGATTATGATGTGGATCATAACCAACTGCTGAATCAAATCCAAAGCAGTGTTTGTTCATGTATGGTGCTCCAGGGATTCAATATTTCGTAGAATCACAGAATGTTAAGGGTTGGAATGGACCTTAAAGATCAGGACCCACAGATGAATGTCCTTGGGTCCCATGGACTTGTGCACATTTAGATGCACAAGTCGATATATGTTTGACTATATATATATCTTGACTACTTAAATTCAGAGTTCTTGGGCAAAAGATTTTTTGAGAGAGAAGAAGAGAATAATGCAGAAATACTAAATCATGCAGTTGTTCTAAAGTCAGCTATGACTAAGGAAAGTTACTGTTTTTAAATATGTTTGTGCTTAACCATCTTCAGTTTCACCATTTGGTTTCCCTCTCAGCAACTGATTTTTTTTCAGCGCATTTGAAGGTTTTTTCTTTAAAAGGAAGAAATCTCTGTAGAGTAGACATGCCACATAATGTTCATCTTATCAGTCCTAAGGGCTTGTTTCACTCACTTTTAAAAACAGCCTTGCAGGATACTAATTTGTCTAATTTGTTTGCAAATACTAGTTTGTCTAATTTAGTAATGTTCAACACCTGTGTTTTGCTGCTGAAGTTGAGGTCAGAAACTGCTTGGTGGAGTACAGAAACTGAAAAACTATCAAGATGAATCAAGACACTAATGTCTTTGCATGAGTTTCATATTCTTGTTTCAGAAAGTCTTTTCAAGCATGTGAGAAAAATACAGTTTTGTCTTTTCCTTACTTTAGCTCCTGGATAAATCCCACAAGGTCTTTGTTATTATATTCGGAGGCTATTAACTGTAGGGAAAAACCCCACAGTATTTAAGAAAATTAATGATTTTAAAGCAGTGTATTAATTCTATCAGGTGTGTGTGATGTGATGTCTCTCTGTGGCGCTGTGGCCAAGCGTAGCCCTGGAGTTGCAGTTTGTTTGCCGTCCCTCCCTGGGAATGGTCCCTCCTAGGGAGGAAGCTCTGCGCTTCTTTGCCTAAGGTCTTGCTTTGACTTTCATTTCCCTTCATTCCCTGCCTCGTCCATACCACATTCAAGTGAAGCTTGGCAGTGTCTTTTCCTTTAACTCTGTGAGTTTTGTAGCTTGATTCAGTGCGGAACAAGCACGTGGCATGTGGCTTAATGGTGTGGACAGTGGCCAAGTGGATAGATTGCAAATCTCCTTAATTTGTGTTAGCTTATTTCAGCACTGTTCCTAACCTGCTGGCAAACACTGGATTGACACAAAAGTCTTTTTACCTGTCTCTGCCAGTTTTTCAGATACAAAAGAGAGGTTTTTTTTTTCAAGTTTCAGGAAGGAGTCCTGTAAGTTCTTTCAAATGGAGAAGGGTTGAAAAATGCCTTAATACTAAAAGACAAGAAATCCCTGTGTCTGGTTTGCCTGGCACTGCCCAGTTGCGTGTCAAAACTGTGATTAGTTTCACTCAGGAAGTGTTTTATGGTGCCAGATGATAGTGTATGTCTCACAGTATTAATTTCTTAGAACAACATCATTATTTTTCATGTTTTTCTGCACCTGTGGTATCTGAATGTATTCCTAGGCTTCTGTGCCAAATCTAGAGGAAAGAGTAAGGATAAGAACTGTTACAATGGCAGTTGTTTTTAGTGACTCTTCCAAGGTGTTAAAAACCAAAAGAACCATCTTGTCTCTTGAAATACACTCACCAAAAAAAAAGTTAAAATTTCAGATGCATCAGTGAATGGTAATATAAACCTTTAAAGAGGACTGTTTGCCCATATACTGCCTTGCCCCCATCACATCAAACAGAACAATTGCCCCCTTGTCAGCAATCTTCATTATCTTAATTGGTTGCGTATACTTTTCAGATACATTTTTCTCATGTTCTTTTGTGCGTTTATAAACAGTTGCCAACTGAACCTAAACTCTCCTCACCCTTAATTTTGGAGTAACAGGCACTGTTCTTAAGCAAGCATGAGCAAAAAGGGAAAGTTCTGACTTTTGGTGGACATCCTACACTTGCATTTTTGAAAGTGCACTGTGCCACAGAAACACTGCTAAAATCATACATCCAGGTAGTTTTGTAGGGTTTTTTTTCAGAGCTTTGAGTAGGAAGAAAAAGTGTACGCACTTGTTAGATTTCTATTTGGTCACACATTTTAAAATAATTGTAGTATTTCTTTAAATATCCCTGAAGTTTTAACTTTACATAGATTATGGATTAGTGATGAAACCCTGCAGGGCTAAATACACAGAGTTCTGCCAGCTCAGCTATTGAATATCAGGCTGAAAAGTGCAGTGGTTATTTCCAACCATTAAACCTAATAAACCAGCTTAAAGCCAGAGTGGGATGTTTAAACTTGCATTCAGCTGTCTCTGAAGATTTTCACAGGAGGAAGTAGTTTTGCTTTACTAGTCCTGATAGCTGTATTCCAGTGTATTTGAAATGCCTCTCAATTACACTAGTTTAAGAAAGTTCTGCCTCATTTAAGATAAAAAAACATGTGCCAGGGTACTTGTAAGTGATTTGTAATCATCTTCCTTAGTTGCACTTAATTCTACACCTTGGCAAATTGTCCTTTCTTTATAGAGATTTTTCTGATATTTTTTATCTACAGAGAATTGGCTGACCTGTGGGACAAGCTACAGAAGTTTACAATTACAGTTTATTTTTCGTGTTAGCTAAATTGCACAATTTGCTTATTGCATAAGTAGATAAAGTTTTGGTTTCATTTCTGAAAAATACCATATTGCAATAATTTTTGAAGTGCAGCAAAAAAAGATATTTAGTAAATGTTCTTTGTAAGTAGCAGCATGGTTAAGGCTCATAGCTTACAAAAACAGAATAATTTATTTAGGTATAAAATGCTATGGAGAACATTGCATGGAGGCCAAAGTCAAAGTAAACAGAAGTCTTATTGGTAAAAAGAAAGTACTGAAAAAACATTTATAATGATATGGTTAAATATCAGAGAAATGTAACTTAGCAGGAAACTAAAACTCATCTGAAATATGGTACCAGACAAGCTGAAAAGCAATGGCATTGAAAATTGCAGGATACGTTGATTTTTTTATGTTTTGTGTTTGGATTTGTGTGTGAGTTTTCTAGTGTGGTTTTTTTTTTTTTTTAATTGTCTTCCACTGATGGCAGGCCAAATACGGTATTAAACCCTGCTTGTCCAAAGGAAAAACAAGGCAGTGTACAATACATGGAAAGTGTTTCATCTCTATGGTCAACTGACAGACCTGACTTTGTCGTGGAAGAAGGGTGTCCTGCTATTATGTCCTATCAGTGAAGAAAATTTTTGCTCTGCTGTTCTTGGCTTCCTTGAATGCTATTTATTACTTGAATGGGAGCAAACAGTGCGATATTAAGGGGAAGCTGGTCTCATTTGCCCAAGTCTTTGATACCAAGCAGATGGAATTTTTGAGCTACTGCACTGTTGTCTACCTGTGTTCCCCTGGGGTGCCTCTTATAGTTGGTGAAGAGTCATTCTTGCAGCTTGCACAGTGGTTGTTGTTTTGTTGTTTTTTTTTTTTTTTTCAGCTCGTCTGAGCTTGAGTTTGCATGGTGCTACTTAGTTTGTTAAGGGCTCTGAAATTGTGTCCCCTGAGTTCAGAGAAGCACGTTGTGTTATAATGCTTTTGGGGAGGAAAGAGAAGAATAGGGAAATGTGTGGTTATTAGACTTTGGACCATACCCACTGTTTTGACATTATTTTTCACCATTCAATTGTATCACATACTCTTGTATTCAAGGCCTTCTTTGAAATAATTTTCATCCTATTATTCTGGAAAAATTTAACTGTTTTCTGGAAGATAACTCCTGTGTTTATAATCGTGTGAGGGTTTTAATTTTCTGCTTCAGTTTCTGCTGGCTTTGTAGGGATATGACATGTAGCCAGCAAACCCTCTGGCAGATACAAAATTACACCATAGATCCGTATTCGAAATAATGTAGAACTTTGTGTCTCCTAAGTTTTTGGAGGTTTTGGTGAGCTTCAGTGAAGTAAAAAGCACACTGAAGAGCTGCAATGAGATCAGGCATTTGGGGCTTTGTTGGCTTTGGTAGACCTCAGATGATGCATTTGTGCTGTGGATACATCACGGAATCATTTAGGTTGGAAAAGACCTCTAAGATTATCGAGTCCAACCTTTGATCAATCACCACCCTGTCAACTAGATCAGAGCACTAAGTGCCATGTCCAGTAGTCTCTTGAATTCCTCAAGGGATGGTGACTCCACCACCTCCCTGGGCAGTCTGTTTCAATATTTAACAAACCCTCTGTGAAGAAATTCCTCTTGAATTCCAACCTGAACCTCCCCTGATACAGCTTGTGACTGTGTCCTCTTATCCTCCCTTCTTTATCATACCTGACACTCACAGGAAGTTAGAAAACCCCTTGCTGGTTTATTTGATTTTGCTCAGAAACTTTGTTTCCTCGGAGGCTATGAATGAAACAGAAATACTTTTCCAAGTAAATAATTGTAACTCTTTCCCTTGATCATGCTGTGAATAATTAAGGCAACTGCTTAACAAAGTTTAAGAATTATTAGAACTTTGGAAATACTTAGTCTTAATAAAAGTCATAGTTATTTTTAGCAAAAAGAAGTTGTTCTGACAGATAATGTCATCTGAACATAACCTACTTTTTTCACTTACTCCTTTCTACTAGCTGGATTTTTAAGTTGTTGCTGTTTCCAAGTAATACAAGAAAATTCACACTTAATGCATCCTTCCTGTTTAACATGGCAGTCAATGCATTGATACTGCATCTCTAGCTCTACAGTAAAGAATTAAAGTGAGGCCAACTGGTCGAACTGGCTGCAGACTAGTTCCTTTATCATAATTTGATTAAATGCATGAAATCTACACCTGTTTGTACTGAGTCCACCTTGCGTTTGTCCATGATGCCTCTGATGGGTTTTACATTGACATTCCTTCTCTATAGAGGACATTCCTGAGCAAATTCATGGGAAGAGTCGTGTCATTTATTCATAAACTCTTAAGTTGTACTAGATTTTCTGGACTTGTAAAGACCTTTTTGTTTTATTTTCTTTTTACTTCTAAATTCCTTGTTCCCAAACAAATGCATATCAAGAAATTGCTCTTAGCAGAGACAAGATGTAGACATAAAAAGATATCAAACAGGATTTCAAGAAATATAAAGAGCTTAACTAGGTATTTGATAGAAGAAAGAAAACAATTAATGAAATCTCATACCTGCAAGGACAGGGACACTGGTGGTACATGCTGAATTATTCCAGTTTTGGTGTTCTAGGTGGACAGCCATTCTCAACAGCAAATATCATTTGTTATTTTTAGTGTTCTGTTTTAATATATATTCCTAATACCTAAGGTACCTGAAGCAAAGAGTTAACAAAAATGTTTGTAGATATTGGGAGAACCGATCAAGCTGTCATCAAGGAGATTATTACATGCCTGCCTGTACCTGAGATGCAGGATGAAGAGACCTTGACAAGCAGTCAGACATTCACTCTAAACTGATTATCTGTGTTAGAACTGTCCTATGGTTTTTGGCAGCATTGTAATCGGGGATTTGAAAGTGATTACCTAGCCGAATTCAAATGTTGAGCTGGGCACAGGAGGGAATACGATCTACTGCAGTTCCGTGTCCTTTGTGTATTTCAGACTTGGCATTTGCCTTACCTGTACAGGTAGTCAGTGCTATTAGCAGTAGGAATTCCAGATTTCTGTTTTACAGGCAACTGAAGACTAGTTTTCTATATCTATTCTACTTTGTACGGTATTTTCAATGCTTGGATATTGATGCAAAGTTTTTTGATGATTTTTGCTGTGCCTTGATGTATTTTCATGAATAGCTGTTCAATAAATGTCCTTGTTAGGAAAATTCCATGCAAACTCTCATCTCTTAAGAAAATTGACTGCTGCATGTGAGCAGCACTCGAGATATTCAAAAGCCACACCAAGCTGTCATTATCTGAACTATGCATTTGATCCTTTTAATTGGAGTGTACATACACAGGCAAGAGAACTCACGTTCTTTTCTTTCAATACAAATTTGAGAGTGTTTATGCTCGGTAATCTGCAAGAGATTTAAGGATCGCTTCTGTTATTGAAACTAACATTTGTATATATTGTGTTTATTGGAAGGAGATTAGATCGATTCCCCACCCCGCTCCCTCTGTCTTTTCTGTCGCTGTCTTCATTAGCTTGTTGCTGGTTTGCAGCAAGTCTCCTGGGGTGTCTGTGGGCAGCACAATGCATTATGAACAGATGCCCGAATTAGCTCGTGTGTTAGAAGCACGAGCATGTAGCTGTGCTATCGTTCCACTCCATCCAGATCAATTCATATGTGGACAAAGCTCAATGCATGTGATCGCCTTTTACAGTAAGCTCTGGCCATTTTGCATTAGCAAAGCTGCATTTCTCCATGTGTTTCTGCTGCTAGTAATCCTGCCTATTTAGAAACCTAAAAAGAGTCTTCAGCTTCTTTTGAGGAGAAAAGGCTTCATCCTGGAAAAAGTACAGCAGAGAGGGTGACAAGAGATTTCTAATTCAAACTTTCCCACAAGAACAAGGGGATGTGAAATTGCACTGTGAAATGAAAGGAAGACTTTTTCTTGCATGACCATATTTAAACTGGAAAGCTTACTGTGAGTTTGTGGACACTGATATTATGATGCATATAAATCCTACTTAGGCAAACTCATAGAAGAAAAATACATCCATGGTTGTTAAACACATAAATACTATGTCTGGCTCCGGAGATCCCTGTGCCACGAAATGCTGAGAGTTGTACCACTGGATGCTTGCATTGCTTGCCAGTGGTCAGTAGCTTCAGACATGAATTTACAAACAGTATGCTTGGGAGAGTTGTTGACATATTTTTATTGTTTTTTAATAATGGCTCTCATGAAGATGATGTTGCGCTTTCTACAGCTTCTCACAGTGCCAGATGTCTGTTGTATTTACTATGCATAAGGCCATATCAAAGGATAGGTTTTATATTTCTGCAAAAAGACCACAGAATCAGAGCCTTCCTCAAAGGTAATATATACATGTCATTACTCATCAACTAAAAAACTGCATAAAAGCGAGTTCAGTTTTCCATCATGAAGTCAAAATACAACATTAATAACTGTTTTAACCAATATAATAACTTCATAATGTTAGAAACAACCCAATTTCATTTGTTACAGTTTTTTAAAATATTTTTTTCAGCTGTTGAACAGAAGCAAAACCCCTTGAAATAGTTGTTCCTGAAAGTCTCAGTCTCTTGAAAGAATGGCACTTTTAAGTCTAGAATAAAAACTTTAAAAATTGCTTTTGCTACCAAGAGGACCTGATTTCAATTATAGCAGATAATATCTGGAATCAATAATAGCTTCTGGCCATCTGTTAGGAGGAAAAGAACAACAGTGTCTGCCTCATTAGTTCTTATATGCAGATCTCCAGTTATTTCAGGCATAAAAATTTTAGGAATATAACCCCAAGCAAAACTTTGAAGTGGGCCAACCACCCCTGTTGCCAGCTAATCAATTCCTTTTCTATCAGAGTATCTTGTTCCCTGTCAAAGCCAGTCCCTCTGACACAGTGTTCCCACCCTTCAAATCTGATTGTCTAGTGTGTACTTACCACATTTCTGTGTGCTTCATATGCCACCTCTCTTAATTGGGGCATTATGACTTAGGGCATTGAACTAGCATCTATTTTTTACTCAAGCATTTTGCATGCAGAATATGGCCAGGCAATAATTAATTATTAAAGTAATTTGTGTTCTTCTACCTCACATCTTTTCCCCACTCTTCTCTCTTCAGTTGAAGGACTGTTTTTTCTTATGTGAAACCCAAGTATGCTTTTGTAATAGTTGCTTTAGATATGACTTCTTTTCATCCCTTTACATATGGGGGTTTATGTTCTGCCACACAACCCAGAACTGAATGTAATGTGTGTCTCCTTTTGTGGTGTTGACCTTAATTCTAACTTGTGACAAGGGCATCTTGAGCACCATGTCATGTCACACCCTTTGTGGGGAGACATTTTCCTCTTGTACACAAAAAGTCAAGCCAGCCATGAAACCAGCTTGCTCTGGGTGTCTCAAATCCTCTTTATAATGCTAAGGTGCATGTAAGGCTTGTATACACTAGTTGCAAACAGAAAAATATCTTGTTTTAGTTTTTACAACAGTAATGCTGTCTGTGCTCTAGATGAGCAGAAGCTGCACCAAAAGTCCCTTAGCTTAGGCTTTAATTAAGACCTTTGCCTTGGATGGATCTTTTTATACACCAGGCACTTTCATATGTAGAAAACTGTCCAACAGTGAGCACATCCAACTAGAGATTTTGAATGAGAGCACACAGATGAATTTTGTTTTGAGAAGCTGAACTTAGGAGCAAAGCAAACCAAACCAAAACTGAAGTTGCTTTAATATTGCATGTCACTGCAGTTCTCACCATATGATTTCACCTTCTGTATAGATTAGATTTTTGTGTCCTGTGTTGTTGTCTTGCTTTCTTATTCTCTGAGCACCCTTTGGCAGCCAGAAAATATTTAATAAAGCCAGCTGGCTGCAGTATTTGAACTCAGTTTCTAAAATATTTCTGAGGACATATCCTGTTACAAACTTTTATTATGGAGTTCCATATTTCTCATGTGGCCGAGAGGTGATTGAAGAGGACATCAATCACTGTTCCTGTGCTTGAAAAGGACATTTATATGACCTTCAGCTACTACAATGATAAAAAAAATGTATCTAGATGTGTTTTTGATACATGGCTTCCTGGGGATATGCGTGTGACAGTCCATCTGTAAAGACTGCAGGTATTGGTAAATGATCTGTATTCAGAGCAGATTTTTCTTCTCCTGTCCACCCTCCTTTTCTAAGGTCTCTGATATACAGTTGCAATGGAGGAGAGAGAAAGCGATAGTCACAGCAGCAGTTTTGGTTAGAAGAGTTAAAATGGTACATGTATGATGCATATGGGTCAGTGAATGCTGTATATAAAAAAAGACCAGTTCTATGAGTATGATAAATATGTACTGCTCTTAAGTTAGGTTGAGAACACCTTAAGCCATGGTCACTGCAGAGTGATTAATTATATACTTACTACTACTAGAAGAAAGAATTAAGGAGCATCTGCTTTTGCAGAACAATGTGGTCATTGGAAAAGAGGGGGAGACGTTCAGTACATGAAATTTATATTATGGCTTGCTTAAGAACCCCATGTCCTAGCTGAACTGCTGAACCCTGGGATCTTCTCTGGTGGAACAGCAGCTACCTCCTTCCATGCCTTAATTTTTATCCTCCCTGTATTCCACTTATGTATGTACACCACAGACAAACTAAAAAGACATGAACCATAGAATAGATGAAGCTATAGATTCTACAGAGTTCTATATAATCTACAGAATCATAGAAAGGTTGGAAAGGGACCTTAAAAATCATCTTGTTTCGACCCCCCTGCTGTGGGCAGGGACACTTTCACTAGACCACGTTGCTCAGAGCTCCATCCAACCTTGTCTTAAGTGTTCACAGGAATCCACATCCACTTCTCTGGGCAACCTGTTCCAGTGCCTCACCACCTTCCCGGTAAAGAATTTTTTTTCTGTTGTATAAACTAAATCTACCCTCCTTCAGTTTGAAGCCATTCCCTCTTGTCCTATCACTACATGCTCTTGTAGTCTATTACTACAGCAGCCAATTCACTCAGTATTCTGGAATGTATCTCATCAGGTCCCCATAGACTTATGTACATTCATGTTTCTCAGATGGTCATGAACCTGAAATTTACAGTGAAGGACTTTGCTCCCCCAGTCCGTATCCTGCTGTCCATCCACTCCAGAAGTGTGGGAAGAGAAGTTGCCATTGAAGACTGAGGCAAAAACGTTGAGTGCTTCGGCCCTCATCTGTTGTTACCAGTTGTTATAATAATTGTTATGATGGCCACCTTCTGTCTCAGTCCCAGTTCTGTAGCATGACTTGATTATTACAAAGCTAGCTGAGTAAACATTTGTGAAGTAAGTTTATCCGTGGGTTCCTGTGCTTTTCATTAAATCCTCTGCTGCTCTGCAATGCTCTTTATTTTACTTTGATTGACACTGCTTAACACCTTAGGCTACCTGTTTTGAGCCTGACCTTACTCCACAAGAATAAGTCAAGGCCTCCACAAGAATCCAGGCAGAGTTTTTCAAGTGTATCGGGTGAATGTGCTTAGAGGTACAGATGATGCCCTCATTTCTTTCTTTCTTTTTCTGGTACTCTGCAGGCCACCCTTCTAGAAGATATTTCAAGCTATAATTTTGTTCTTCTATACATGCTCTAAAATGATTTCTAGCTATTTTCTACACTATGTCAGATTTCAATCTCTTTTTGTCCTAAAAGTTTTTTTTTTTAACTTATTTAAAAAAAAAAAAAGAGAGAGAGAAAAAGATCTGTAACACCTCTAGTAACTAAGTAATAAAAACTGAATGTCATGGCAAAGTCAAATCATAACAATGTGACAGGATATATTGGTTCTTAAGGAGAAAATTACTGTCATTTTTTTAATTTCATGGAGTTTAAAAATAAGACATCTCACAACTGTAATAGCAGACAAGGGTTTGATTTGGTTTTGCATGCTTCTTCAGTTAATTCCTTGGTTTTATTTCAGTTGCTGTATATGTATTTTGGCAGGCATCATATTTCAGTTTTGCTTCTTTCAAACTAGAAAGGTGATGAGAGTGACTCTTGTCATTCCAGTGCCACAGTGGAATTTAGATCTACATTGCATTGATATTCAGGGAGTTTTCTTTTTATGTTCATTTCTTAATAGTTAATAAACTGTTTTAATTTTCAGATCTCTGTATAAGAATTACTTGAAAATTTCTTGGGTTTTTTTTCAACTTTTAGACAAACTTTCTCACTGTACAAATGCTGCCTTGCTACTGAGCTGCTTTAAGAACAGTGTACTTGATCATGGTGTTGGAACCAAAGTAGCTTTTTATTTCATACTGCATATCTCACAGGATTCAGTTTGGTGTAAAAAACTTGAAGAGTGGGAGTAGGAGCAAGATGAATAGAGATTGATTCAATAAACATATTTGAGGAGGTTCAATACTATAAATACTGGTCTCATGTTGTATCAAACTCTTAGGGACTGTCCAGGGATGTAATCTCACAGGATTTTTTCAAAGAGATGAAGACCATGGGTTAAGCACAGTGATGATTTTCTTATGATTGAAATTATGATTCAATGGAATGAGTTTTGAAGTCTCCAAATTCTAAAGAAGGATTTGGCAAAAATGTACTTTTTGAACATTTTTAAACATGCCGTCCTATAGCATAAACCATAACCTGTTGGTTTACTCTTAAAATCTGGAACTTTCTTCCAAAGATTCACGAATGAATTTTCAGTTTCTGTGGTTGCTGACAGCTAATCTCTCCTGCTGCCTTTGATGAACAATGTGGCAAGCACAGATGGTGGATGACAGGTTATGTTGTGTTTGAGTGTAGTGTCTGCTTGTGGCTGGGTAGATCTCCAACAGCAGGCAAGAGTGTATATATGTCCTTGCATCTATGCATATCCTGATGGCTTTTATATGTGACGTTTTCTTGTCATGCCTCTGAGTTAGTGTAGTTTTTTTCTTTCCCATGAGATTCGGGGTTTCCTGTCTAGATGGGTAGATATTTGACAGCAGTAAGACTGCTGTTAGGCTAGAAAGTAATTTTGTGCGTTGTGCCCTGGTGGATAGACTGTTTTCCTCTTCCACTTCAAAATTAAGCTCTGAGAGAAGGTTACAATACAGACAATCAAAAGCACTATTGCTTGGTCTCATGGTCTAAATTAGGCAATATTTTAATTCAGCATTTCAAGTACAGTAAGAACAGGGTTGAATAGCTGAATTGCTATGTAGTGTGTTAATGAATTTTTAACATTTGTAAGAGTGAGCTCTTTGACTGGCTTTTGGATATTCGATTTTGATTCTGAGTGAAAAAATAGCTGTTTATTGTTTCAGAGCTAACAGTATAACACTAAATATTTGGCCATTGTAAGTATTTGGGAACATCACTGCTCTGGTGGATGTTTTGTTTCTGAAGCATGTTTTATCTCCAGCTCCATTTCTGCAGCTCTTGTCCCAGCCTGAGCTCATGACCTCCCTTCAATGGCTTTGGTGAAGCTGCAGGGGAAGCTGTGTGTGCACTTGATGTATTGGAGTGAACAACACGCTTTAGTGTTCTCCACCCCGTAACCATTTCCTCACATTTGGGGTTATATGGAATGCTGGGTCTATAACATCCATTAAGCAAATGTGAAATAAGGTTTTCTTTTCATGGTGTGTGAGTGGTATAGATGGCAACAAAAATATTGGCACATATTGGCACTTTCAGCTTGAAAAATTTTGAGGTCTGATGCGTGTTAGTGTAAGCATTTGGAATAAAACACTTTCTGTCCTTCGGGGTTCTTATGATCTAGCTAATAGTGTTCTCCAGTACAAGCTTTCCATTCATGTATAGTAGGGCTGTGTTTAGGGTTTTTTCTGAGTCCTGTGTTTTAAATTTTCTGCTCGTAAAAGAGGCTTAATGATTCTTTCTTTGACTCTTTCACGGCTTATTAAATTTGAGTAGGCCTGTTTGTTCTAATATGTAACTTCTCCTGGTAATATACTGTTTTGTTAACAATACGAATAATAATTTATATTTTAACATTGTGAATAATTGAAACATATTATATTTTTCAGTAATTGCTGGTTTTCGAGGGACAGTCCCACATGGCCTATCACTGGAGATTGGAGACACCGTTCAAATATTAGAGAAATGCGATGGTGAGTTCACAGGCAATTCCAGTGATAATTAAGTTTTGTGTATTGATGGTTTGAACCTCATTAATTTTCATTTATTTTCTTAAAGTAACACATTTTTGAAATCAATAGTATAACACATTTTGGCCTCTTAATTTTTTTTGCACAGTTCCAGTGAGCTCTAATCTCTATAATAATTAATTTTCAGTACATTAATTTTTATTTAATCTCTCTGTTTAGTAAACAAGTACAGAGGATAAGAGTTATAACAGAAAGAAGTCTCTTATGATTCTTCTGGTTTCTTGGTATTTCTGAGGGAAAGCTGGCCTCCATCAAGATATTTTCAAATGAATTCAAAGTTACAACATTAAATCTTAAGCAGTCTAAGCATTCTCTTCTACCTGTTTTGCATTAGAGAATGCAAATATAATTTTAGCAAATGTCTGTTGCTAGTGTCAGAAATAAAATTGCTTTTTTTTCTTAATCTGCCTCCTTAACACGTAAAAAATAACACTTTTTAAAATCATTTTGTTATAATTTTTTTATCTTGGGATTATATAGGGGTTTTTTTTTGTATCATATCAGTATTTTATATAATTAACCTTGGAAGAAATGTTCTTTTAGAAGGCATAGGATCTATGCTGTTGAATCAGATACATTATGAATTTTGTATAGCATTGTGGTTGATAGCTGTAGAACCTGAAGCGCAGAAGTGATTTGCATATGTTTTGAGTTAATAAAAAACTATTTCAGTTTTGACCGGTGCAGCATCCAATGCAGAATTTACCTAGGTTACATTGTTAGAACCATTTAGGGGTACAGAGTTAAGGAGTAATTCCTGAAATTGTGTGAATGAAGTCATCCGGATATGAGCTAGTTTAAATGAGATACCTTTCACTGTATGGAAAATCTTTTAAATGAGTGTAGTCTGACAGCACTGTGGAATTGTCATATTTGTCCAGAAGGGAAAGATGAAATCTGTTTTACATATGTAAATGATTTGCATACTTTAAAAGCAAAATGTGCTTTCTTCACAGGATGGTACAGAGGATTTGCCTTAAAAAACCCCAATGTTAAGGTAAAGGTCAATTGCAGTTTTGCATGCTTTGGCAAAAATGTATATTTACTTTTTAAAAGTTAATAGTCTGCTTTTCAGTATATGATATTTACTCTTAAAAGAAAACTAGAGCTTAGTGTTAAGTATATTATTGATACTACTTTAATTAGATTTGGACATGGATTACCCTTCTGAAATACTTCTATGTATTAGGATAATACATTTTACAAATCCAGGGCTGTGGTGAATTTTCTTTCATTTCTGACTTTTAGATTTTTCCACTCAGAGGAAGCTAAGTTGAAGGGAAGAGTCTACTGAGAATACAAATTGTAAACACAGTTGGAAAAGTTGGTTAAACTGTGCCTGTTTTTCTTGATGCTATGAATTAATTTAGAGCAGCCAGTGGAGACAGCTAGTTTATGGGAGCCACAAGCAGAGTATCAATTGAATGAAGGATATGTGTTGCCATGTAAAATATATGGTTCATTTTGGTTTTCTTTGATGTGGAGTCTTTGATTTCCATAATAGCATAGTATTCTAAACCAGACTTCACTGATTTATTTCTTCTGTATTCAGACATGAAAAGATACTGAAATTTATGTTTCAACGTCTGTTCGTGTTGTATGTTTAAGCTTTACTTGTCTTATTTGTCTTTCTATTCTCTTAAACTCTCCTGTTGTCTTGCCTCTGGGATTGTACAGATTTTGTTTTTCGTGGGAAAGAAAGATCCTAAATTATCTGGTCATCCTTTAACCTGCATTGTAAGCTTTGCTCTTCTTTTTCTGTCCTCATTTCCAAGATTCTTCAGCTGCAAAAAAAGGCACATACACGTTAATTTCAAAAGTTTCTAGGGGCTCATATCAAATCATTGGCCTTTTGTGCCGAGGCCTGTGGTCTCTAATCACATAAATTTCCTTTCTTTATATGGAAGGTCGATGCAAGCAATAGATTTAGCCACAGAGTCTAATTTGATGTTTACTGCTTTGACCTTGTTGATGTATATTACAGTTTGATTTGTAAGACATGAGCAGTTGTGGTTTGTTATTGCATCTTCTGTGACTTTTGTTGCAATTCTCACCACATGCTTGCTGTCAGTCTTGCTTTGTGGTCTGTCAAATGTGTGATGGAAGTTATGAATAGGTTTTCTAAACATGACTTGATGTGTGAAGAGAGGAGATATATATTCCTCTGTTTTCCTTGTGTGAATGCAAACAGTTTTCTGAATTGGGTTTTTAGAGGGAGTCTCTCCAAAAGTAATAATAGGAGTGCCTTGTAACTCCTCTTGTTACTGATATTGCTCTGTCAGGATTCTTTCTTGTTATTTTGCCAGCTTTGACACTCGAAGAAGTTATCTGTGGCAGCTGGTCTGCAGTAAGGGTGCATATGCAGCCATCCTCTTCCCTGACATATGGGTACACCTGCAAGGCTGTATGTCCTACTGTCCTTGGGAGATGCTCTCCTGGACTACTTTGCATTACTGAGGAGTAGGAGCGTTTAAAAGGGCAGTTGCCTCTACATAGTAGATTTGGTTTTGTCGAAGGTCTAATGGCTGTGTTAAAAGAAAATGGGACACCATCATCACAAAGGAAAGCTGTATGCAGCTGTGCTTATTATGAAGAGACCGTATATGTATTTTCTCTCACTGCGTGAGCTGTAGTGTATTATCTTCCCAGCCAGAGGCCTGGAACTGACTTACTTCATTTTGCTCATCCTGATTTGTGAAGGTCAGTGTGCTGTAAGAGCTATAGGACTGTTGCAGCAGTGATGCCTGTTCAAGAGAATGGTGGGGAGCCCTTAACAACAAGAAAAGGGCTGCTCCTGGCAGACACAGGCTCTTTGATAGGCATCTGCCACAACTTTCCTGTGCACTGCAGGCAGAGTAGCCACCAAATTAAACTTTATTTTGATTTTCTTTATTAACTTGATTTTATTTTTATTGGATATTGTTAGCTTCATTTATTCTGCCTTATTTTAAAAATCCCTGTCTGAAAATCCATATTTTTAGGATGTGGTTGATAAGATGTTATCTCCCACAGCTGGTCTGTTTCTTGTCAAGGTGGGAACAATGAATAGAACGATCTGCCATAAGAGAGCTCTCAAAGAATCCTCTGTATGTTCTATGTGTGTTTATCTTCTAGTTTTCTGAAGTGTTGAAGGATTTAAACTCTATTGAATATGGCATTTTAGTTTCTGTTAGAGCTATACTGAGTATTTATTGCATTCTTTCCTCGTGTGTGTTTTTTTGTTAATTATTTGGAGGACTTTGAGTTCAGCGTGCATTGGCATATTGAAAGATACTAAGTGGTATGCCAAACTCATGTAAGGGGTCTTTTTTTACCTAAAATTTTTATTTTTCAGGGCATATTTCCATCTAACTACATTCATTTGAAGAATGCGTGTGTTAAGAACAAAGGGTATGTGAAATGTTCTGATTTCAAATATTTAAACATGGTCAGTTACTTGTACCAAAGATCTTTTGCTTATAAAGTAAATAATTTAGTCATGTTATGATATCTTCAGCTTACTGCCAGAGGACTTGAAATGGTTGTCTTTAGCTAACTCGATACTCCTGCATGGTCATAAAATTGGAATGCTGTATCCTGAAAAGACACTGAACACAACTGGGAATATCATTCTGTATTGTCTACAGAAAAGAGGAAACAATTATGTTAAGTTTGGCTTGAAAATGGCATTGTCTGAATTTGAAGAAATTATTCTGTACATAAGCTGTCTTTTAACTTGCTGTTTAAGATTAGCTGTTTTCTTTGAGGGCAGCAGCTCTACTATGGTAGACAGTTGCCATTTTACAGAAAAAGGGTAAAATAATGCACTGGTTTAACGGCAAAATAGTTAACTAAACCTGTAAATGTATAGAGAAACTTTTCCCTTTGCTTCTTTTCTTCAGGTGATAGAGAGCCAATATTTATTTTTGACAAAAACTGATGTCTTTTCATTTTTAGAAGAGTTGATAAAAACCAGAGTCATTGGTTAAAATTAGTTTTAAAATTTTGGTTTGGAATTCAAGTTGTCTGATTAAAAGAAACACTGATTTTTTTTTTTTTAGGTGTAAAACTTACCTTGATGATATCACTTTTAATAATTTAAAACTTTAAAAAATTGGTGGTGATCTTAGCTCAGCAGTTTTTTCACAGTTTTACTTAATTTGTAATCATTCATATTGTATCCTTTGTTTGGGTTTATTAGTAGAGAACTGATACAAAACAGTTTGAAAACTGTTTAGGAAAAGACATTTCTCATAATAGATGGGTGTTTGAACATTAAGTGACCTTTGTTTTGGGAGCATAAATGAGCGCGTTGAAGATCAATTATTCATGATGAGCAGAAATAATGACGAAGACTATAATAATATTAAAACAAGTTTCATTCCCACAAGTGAAGATGTCCCCATGTTACTGTTAAACTCACAGTTGGTCACTATGAAGTTATAGCCACATGTGGTTTGTCATGCCCTAGGATCCTTTCCTCCTTTTAAAGTTGTAGCTAAAACTGAAGGTTCAGTGAAACAAAACTGTAAACCATCACAATAAAATAAAGTTAAAAGGCAGAATAATTTTTGTTAGTGGACACCATGACACTACTTGCATGGAGTTCAATCTTTGTTGCATCTATGTCCTTTGTTAGTTTATGTTTCCCATGCAGGCCGTGTTCCCTGCTGCATGTCATGGCCAAGAGCTGTCACATTTTTATGTTAATTGAGTAGGAGAGACAAGATATCATGAAAAAAGTAATCCCGGCATGAAAAGGTGCAGTGTCAAGATCCCTTTAGAAACCATGGGATTTATTCTGCTGTGAAAGTAATTTTTGATGTGCTTGTCTCTTAGTAAAAAACTCACCTTGACTTCTCTAGGACCAAGACTTTGCATGGGGATTAAACTATTTTCACCCGAAGTTTTTCCATGGGGATTAAACAAATATACAAATAAAAAGTGTCATGGTCTGAAGGAGCGCTCGTGTGAGTTGATAGACATCACTGTTGGCAGTAGGAAGTCTACATATTAGTAACTGCAATGGGATTAGTAATGCTTGTGCAATATCATGTGTTCTTCTGCGTGTTACAGACAATTTGAAATGGTTATTCCAACAGAAGATTCCGTTATTACAGAAATGACATCAACTCTAAGAGACTGGGGAACAATGTGGAAACAACTCTATGTGGCAAGTACCCTGAATAATATTGCTTTGATTTAATGTCATCTCAAAAGAGGCACTGTTGTTTAGATGCTCTGGTTTAGTTGAAGGATATATTTCAGAAAAAAAACCCAAAACATTCAGTTTGCTTTCCAATCGTTTCACTAATACCTTGAAATTTTATTTTGAGCTTCATAGTGTTACTAAACATTAGCATCTCTTGTATTCACATGAGTAATATACTTCAGTAGAACTAACCAGATACCAGGACCAAAGATGCACCTGAATTACTGTTTATTCAACTTGGTTTTTTAACTGCAGAAATGAAAGGTCTATATACTAGTGTCTTATGAAAAACTGTGAAAACATACCATCAGTATAGTTCCCTATAATGTTCCTACAAAGTCCTTTTTATGTCTTGTTTCTAATTTAAAGGCTCTTTCTATGACCTTTTTTTCCTTGGTTTTCTTTTACTTATAATGTTCATATTTCCCTCTTGTTGTTACAGTGATTGTTTCTTTTTGGCAACGTTTTTCTTCACTGCTGTTGTTATTGCATGTTCAAAAGTACCCTGGTTTTCTTCCTTTCCAGATAGAAAGCCAAGACAAACAATAAATTAGTGCCCATTTTAGTGAGCTTATGAAGTGAGTGAAAGAGCAGATTTATCAGATTGCAATTTTTCAGAGTGCTTGGAATATAAAAGTTGTTGATGAAGAGCAATGGTACTTCTAAATGAATTTTAGGTTTAACTTATGCAGCAGAAGTAGCTGAACTTAATTTTTATGCCTTTTATTCATAGGAAGAAGGAAGAGGGAAAGGGGCTTAGGGTTTTTGGCAAGAATTAACAGAACAAATCTGAATCAGAGTGTTTTTTCAACTTTGTGTGATGAATCACTTAAATGAAGGTTGCAGTAATTTTCTCAAGCTAAATGTTCTCAAAAAAACTATGTAAAATACTTAGAATTAGTGAAGGAAGAGTTAATAGATTCTTCCAGAACAGAGGTTCTTTTATGGGAAATTGTTATGCCCTTAGTATATAATTAGAGTAGAAGGATGTGGTTTTAAAGCAATCCTATTCACGTAATTTCTCCTACTTCAAAGTTAGACAAAGAAGAAATGTCTGGACAAGATTCTGTCTATGTGATACTATTTATTTATGATTAGGTGGTAGTGTGTAAAGTTATATCAATGCAAGAGAAAGTTAAAAGAAATTAGCACTGTGATTCAGAGTTTGAATGCTCAGAGCTATTGCTTTTTCTACCCCTTATGTGTATGAGTTCAAATAGTCTTGAAATACAGACAATATATTCAGTTTGGATGAGACAGCAGCACAGAATAAACATGCTCTTGGAATAAAACAATGCTGTGTCGTGAAACATGTGGACGTTTTTTGTTGAATTTTTGTGATACCTGTCATGTACATTAGACTAGAGTAATGTGAGACACAAGGAGTTGGGCTGGAATATTGGAATGGGTGGGGTGCAGAGACAGAATCTGCGGCAAGGTCTGAAATTGTCTTATATGCGCACACTCACATGCAGGTAAAATAGTCACAGTGTGATGGGGGGAATAAAGACCAAGTAAGGGGGGAAAATGGTTTTCCTAATTTCCTCATTGTGTATATATTAGAATTATCAGCTCATACAGATGATGTAGAGGCAATTACATTTTTATCTCGCAGAGGAATGAGGGAGATCTCTTTCACCGGCTGTGGCACATAATGAATGAAATCCTAGACCTGCGAAGGCAGGTCCTTGTTGGCCATCTCACCCATGATCGAATGAAGGATGTCAAGAGGCACATCACTGCTCGTCTGGACTGGGGCAACGAGTGAGTGAATATAAATAAATGAAATGTAATAAAATTGTAAAGCCAGTGCTTTACACCGATTGTAGAATGCTGAAATAAAGAACAAATTTCTAACAAGTCTTACCTTTTTTTAAATGGACTTTCTCCTTAATAGTTTTTATGTCCACTATGTTTTAACAGTGAAAAGTGGATTATTGTTGTATTCTGCCTTTTAATTTCAGTGTAATTTACATAGCAGTAGTACTGTCTGTAAGAGAATTGCATTGGAATAGCTGAAGCAGCATTTTACATACTTTAAAACGCACTTGGTTAGATGCCTGGATGATGCATTTAGCATAGCTTTGTGTTCTAATTGAAACTACGTTGGTTGACATTGCTTCTTTTTTAACTTGGTCACACAGTTTAGTTCCTTCTTGGGCATCTCTAACATATATGCAGCTACTGTGCTCTGCATCTTTCTTTTATCTGAATAACTGAAACGAGATAACACAAATTGTATTATCTTACTTTTTTTTTTTTTTTTTAAGCAAGAAAATGATTAAAACACCCTCTGGCATTTAGGTGCTCTTTCCAAAGCCTCTTTAGCATATAGTTATACACCTAAATGCTAACTAAAGGAAGCAATATTCAGTAGTAGAATTGGCTGAATTTCCGGGGTTTCTACAACTATCTGAAAGCATAAACACCTAACTGAGTGAAAGGGTTGTGACTAAATGTGTATGATTACCTGTCTGCTTAGAATTTTGTGGTAACTGACAGGAATTAATTGTGAGGGTTTTTGGCATGGTCAGTTCCTGCTCTTTAAAACATATTTTTGAAAAACTTTCTAATCTTTTGAGTTTTCCTGAATTCAGCATGACTGCCTTTGTGTCTTAAACATTATTGCTTGCTGCTGTGCTGGAAATAAATTGTATTCCCATTGATTCAAGCTCATTTCCTTATTTTGTTCAGGGGATACAGGCAAGTATCTTTGACACCATCCAGTCCAAACTGAAAGTAAGCTGATGTTTTGGCATTTGATGGTTTTTCTTTTTATCTTCCTTTCCACGGTTGTTATTCAAATTGATAGTACTAGTGCATTCATACTGCAATGTTCACAATAGTACGAAGGACAATATCCACTGCACATTGTCCACAATGTGAAACATTTAAAAATCGTGGAAAAACATTCTATTAATGTTGCAAAGTGGAGAAAGGGGATGAGTTAAATGCGAATGCTGGATACAGCCAAAATACATGAAAACAAAACTGAAGTCAACTAATTGTAGAGGACCAATTAACATGTGCATTGTTTATTGGAATAAACAACAAACACATGCAGAGTTAATTTGTTTCTTTTGAATGTAGAAACTACTTACTGTTATTCCATTTCTTGTACAGACAACTCGGACTTGACTTAGTTCCAAGAAAAGAATATGCTATGGTGGATCCTGAAGAGATCAGCATTACAGAGCTCTACAGGCTGGTATGTGAATGGAATATTTGATACTTTTGCTATCAAATTACATACTGATACTTTGATGGCAGCTCTTTTCTATTTAAACAAAAGTACCTTTTTTAAAACAATAAATTGGCATTTCAAAATGTAATGAGTTTTACTGTAAGGAAAGAAATTTTTTTGAACAGCTATATCATCTCTACCTCTGTATGAGATGCTTTGATTTGATATCAAGTTTGTGTGTGCACACATGCTTAGCTTAAATGTTATTTATTAAAAGTTTTGGTTTCTGATGTACCGTTAAAATTGTGCCTGGTAATATGAATTTAATCATCAACAAAAGCTTGTGAGATTCTTTATAATTAGAGCTTTACCTGGCCTATGAGCCTGTCTAGATAAGCTTTGTGGAAATATAATAATATTCTCATGGTATAATATTGTCACAATTAATCATACTGGGCTCTTGGTACTTTCTAATATATTAATGTAAATAGCAGTTAAATTGCATAAGAAAGCTTTCCTTTGGGTATAAAAGCCCATCTTGATTTACTAAAACCAGCACTGATATTTCTTATTCTAATTAAATCTCCAGCGAGGTCTAAGAAAACTTGCCAATTCATTTATGTAGGCTTTGGCTCGTATTTAAGTACTGCAGCTGTTACAGATACAGTTCTGAGCCTTATGTGCTAAAGACTAAGCTTGTATTTAAACTGAATTTTATTCATAACTTTTGTATTTAAATCCAAACCCCCCAAAAACATCATTGCCACAATTTTTTGTGGATCTGAAATAATTATATATTTTTAAAGTAATTTTTAACTTGTATTTTACTTGTATTGTTAACTTGTAATGTCAAGCCTAATAGTAAATTCTTCATGCTAGAATCAGTATACCTTTCAGTAGTTTCAAAGTCACATATAATATTATGGAATTCTTTTAAAGCACTAGATGAAATACAGTGAGGAACCATTAATCATAAGAAGAAACATACAGAGGAAAAATAACCCAGAAAACTAGTAATGGAACTCATGGAGTGTACTTTAAAAAATAAAAAGGGGGGAAAAAAGATAACCTCAGTATGAAGGCAATGTAGCTTAGAAAGACTGCTGTTTAAAATTATTTTTGTTACAATGTAAGAGAGGGATATTACAGCTTAATATTGTCCTTCTCTAAATGGGTGACTAAAATGCAGAAGGTATAAACTCTGTTTAAGTCAAATCAAGACAATTTATTAGCTTTTATTAAGCAGTTTGCTGGAGATCATAAAATGTGGGTATGATTGCTTTTTCCCGTTTTAAAATACTGGCATTTAGTCTTCTGCAAAAGCATTTTTTTATGTGTTTGAATACTGGAATATCAGATCATTAATTGTTTAAACCAGCTAAGAAATACTATGTTGTTACAGCACAAAGCTTTAAAGTGGCTCTGCATTTTCAGAGTAGAAAAAGATAAACTTCTAGAGATTACTGTTTTTCTCCTGGAGATAACTATGATGCAGTGTAACACTTGGAAAGTAAATTCCCTGTGTTTTCCTTCTCAGCTGCAAAAGAAAAAAAAAAAATCCACCAAGTTAATATTGAATTTAAAAAGATAATAATTTGGATTAAGACAGTAGTTCTGTATTATATGTTTTACCTCTTTTTGTTTGGAGAATTTTGTAATTGACTCAAACTGGTTGCTGTTTTTGTGGTATTTTTAGATGGAGCATCGCCATCGAAAAAAAGACACACCAGTACCGGCCAGCAGCCACCATCTTTTTGTTCAGATGAAGAGTTTAATGTGCTCCAATCTGGGAGAGGAACTGGAAGTAATCTTTTCACTCTTTGATAGTAAAGAAAATCGACCCATCAGGTACCATATGAGTTCTACTTAAATACTGATTTTACATAGGTTTTGCAATAAATACTGTATCTTTTGATTCAGGTAACAAATTCCACATTTAGAAGCAAGAATCTTTTGCTTCCATCTGAAATCCAGTTGTTATGTCTAATGGTTTGTAGTGTCATTTACGTTTTTAAAAAATGTGTACATCTCTGTCTTGTTTACTTATTGCACCTTGTAGTTGTTGTTTTTGTGTAGGAACATATATACATGTATGCATACAGAATGGTCATTTTTCAGTATCTTTATTTTCATCTCTCCTAATCAGTGCGCATTCAAAACTTTGAACTTTTGCTTTCTCTGTAATATTTATAAGATGAATTCTCCTCGGTACATGAGACTGGAGGGCTGCCCTTAGTCAGTGAATTAAGTATATTTTTTATAAAAGGAGCCTTTACTTCTATGAGAAGGTGCTGGTTCTTCAGTGAAACTGTCAAAATCAATCTGTCCTAGAGTTTAAATTCTGTGAGAGACCTGGTAACCTTTGATTTTTTAAAAATATTCAGTAGTTATTTCTATTTTCAGAATTCTGGCTGAGAGAGAAAACATGGGGATGATTAGTAGTGAAACCACTATGCATTTAATAAATATGAGCACAGGAGGAGAGTACAGTTAGTGCAAGAGCCCAGTAAGTTCCGTTTGAGGAATACGCCAGGAAGTCTGAACCCTTAAATGGCTGTGCAGTGGTGATGGGTGTGGTGGGTTGACCCTGGCCTCCAGCCAGCCACAGCCACCCTGTCACTCCCCTCCTCATCTGGACAGGGGACAGAAAATAGAACAAAAGGCTCATGGGTCAAGATAAGGACAGGGAGAGATTACTCACCAGTTACCGTCACAGATAAAACAGACTTGACATGGGGAAAATGAATTTATTACCAATCATATCATAGTAGAATGATGAGAAATAAACCCGAAACTTAAAACATCTTCCTCCCCATTTCTCCCTTCTTCCTGTGCTCGACTTCATTCCCAATTTTCTCTCCTTTATCCACCCCGGCAGTACAGGCGACTGGAAATGGGGGCTGTGGTCAGTTGATCACACGTTGTCTCTGGCACTCACTCCTCCTCTGGGGGAGGTCTCCTCACACTCTTCCTCTGCTCCAGCCTGGGGTCCCTCCCACGGGAGACAGTTTTCCATGAACTGTCTTGAGTCCTTTCCACAGTTGGGCTGAATTTGACAAAATTATGTCTGTGCTTTGCAGTGCAGGCAAAATAACTAACCGGTACTTTGAAGGAAGGGTATACTCAGTACATTAATTTTTACGGTTAGTGAGATCATGTATATACAACTAGTGTTACAGTGTTAGCTGTTATATACTGACATTTCATTCTGGCCTGCACTTCAGACAGCAGTCACCAAAATACAGTTTCCTGTCGTTTCTGAGAAATAAATGTGCATGGACACATTGTTTGTGTTCACTCCAATGAATGCCACAGCAGGTGATAGATTTACAAGAGAGCTGCAGACTTTGACAGAAAACAATTTGGGGTGATATGGATTGCTGAAAACAAGGTTAAGGCAGTGGTGGTGGTGTGAAAGCAAATGGATTGGATTTCATGTTACATGAAAGCACAAATTCTAGAGCTGTTTCTCACATGCTTGCTGTGATCTGACCTTTAGTTATTGATTCCTGACTCCAGTGTCTGTTTTCAGCTGCTGTGAACTTCCTCATCCCATTACTGGCAAACCTTGAAGAAACGTGTTATAAATCCAAACTGCCTTTTAGGGCATGAGGAGAATGACAGGATAAGCTTTGTGAAGGTAGTTTTCACCATCTGCAAATCAAACGAACATACCATCCTGTAACAAAAACCCCCAACAAACACAACAAAAAAAACCTCCCAAGAAACAAACAGAAACTTTTCAACATATCGGAAAAGCTAAACCTAAGAGAGCTTCCACAAGAACAAATTAAATGCAAGGTGTATCTGTATGACAGAATGAACTCTGGAATGCAGAGGTGTCCAAGATGGATATTTGTATGGTCTGTCTGGACTAGACGTGGAAGCGACTTAACCAGTTTATCACAGAGTTAAACCAGAGCTGGTTGGTTGTGGTGCACAACAGTATGGTACAATGCATAATTTTTATTCAGTACAAATGGGTAGGATATTTCTGAGATCTTTAGGCCCTTGCTGATGCATGCTTGAAATGAACAACCTCCCTCAGAAGAATGATGATGTATGAGAGGAGACAGTGCCTGCACTCCCCAGCCGCCACAGTTCACACCCTGCAATGATGCCAAAGCCTATAGGCAGCAGTGGAGTTGAGGAGCTTGGATATACAGACCTTCTGCTCATTTCTAGCGAAAGTCCAGGTCAAAAGCTGTGTGTTGCAGCACCTTAGGATCTGTCACAACCTAGTTGTGTCATTTGTCCATTGGTTTCCTAAGTCATTGTTTTGTGGTCCAGTAGAAAAATGTAATGAAAAGAAGAGATGAAACTTGTTACTTAGCACAGGTAAACATAGAAATATATGAATATACATGACTTAAAATGTATTTCTTCAAACCATTGCTTATGTTATTACAGTTTTTGGGCTTCATTACTTTGGACTTTGCTGCTTTATATGTTAAGTTTTGCAAGCGCTATATGTGTACCAAGCTTTCCTCAGGTGGATAATCCTGTTTGTTTTAATGAGACTGTTTGAATGCATAATAGAGTGTTCATTGTCTACCTCATATAAATCGACATAAAGCAAGTCAGCTCTGTAGCCTCTTAAAGAGTTCAGTTGCAGAGAGTAAAGATAGCAGAATCCAGATTTAATAATAGAATTTCTTAAAACTAACTTAGCTTCTTCTCAAGTGGACCTGCAATTGTAAGATCTCTCTATATCAATATATCTATCTCTAATATATCTATTTTATTTTTTCTAACCTCAGGTATGTGCAATTGATATAAAAGCTTTAAAAGATTGTTGGAGGACTAGAAGCAACATTGATTACTTTTTAATTCATTGGATATCCTTTTCCACAGCTTTTTTTTGTTTGTTTCATGTTATCAGTTTCATACATTCAACTGTTTGAACAGCAATATTTGTTCAAGTATCACAGTACACAGAATAGCAATTGTAGATACTGAGGTGGGGAAAATATCTCAAAAAAGGGATAGTATTTCTACTCCAGACAAGTGGAAGAAAAAGCCCATTGGAAAAGTACATGCTTTGGAAAAATAAAGTACAAATAAGGTACTTCATAACATAGGGAATGTATGTTTTGATAGCTGAGCTTTGTATTGTAGTGCAAGAATAAGGTTGTCCTTAGCCTATTGTAAAACTATAGTTTTCTCATGCAATATTAAGAAATTATCCAACTTAGAAAATATCCATTGAGCAATGAAAGATAGTGAAACCTCTTGTTGTTGTTGTACAGTTATAGATTCTCTCTGAAAAAAACCAAGATATGAGGAGAAAGCACAGTGTGTTAACAGTTCTTGCCTTTGGTTTAATGGGACCAGAATTGAGTGTCTAATAAGAAAATATAGTATCATTACACCCTAAGAACAGATTAAAAGATATAAAGTAGAAGGTATAAAGGTAAAAGGTATAAAGTAGAAAAAAAATAGATATCAAATTGAAAGCTATGAGCCTGAATGTCAGCACGAAACTTTTCTCTAATTTTTGTGACCCATGTGTTTTGCCACAGGAACTATGTTTAGTAAGTATTCTTGGCAGAAGTGGATTCTACCATGATGCAATGTAGGTACTGTTTGTCTTTGTAAAGACAAGCAGATGAGGAAAAGGAGAACAGCAGTAATTATAATTCCTTTTACAGCTTATAAAGTGCCTTAATGCAGATTGCTGTGGCTTAAGAGACAGTTCAGATTCTTTAGCAAATGGGAAGTGTAAGTTTGAATATTCAAATGCAGAGTGAGAAATTGGACATGGGTCTTTGTCTTCTTAAAGAAAAAGAACAGCTACTAGTATAAATCTATTCTTCACCTACACTGCACTCTTGTTCCTCTTTATTTGAAAATAAATTTTTAAAAAATCCCCAAAGTGCTTTATATTTAAATTCAGCATTTGCTCGTCTTCATCATCTTTTGTTTCTGTGAGTAGCTGTGCCTCATTAGATGTGAATTAGTCCCAAAATAAAGTACAAGTATGTCTTCAGGTGCATGGCAGGCGGAGGAGCGGACACGTCATCACCTCTGGAATCTGTGTAGATGGATGTATCTTTCTTCAGTCACAAGTAAGATGCCAAGATTAAGACACAGACCAATGCTTTCCCTTTTGTCTGATTTCAGAAGGTTTCATGATGAATCAATGGACTTTAGGATTGGAATCCAGATCCAAAGACATCTAAACTTAAGCTCTTTGTGTGAATTGCATCTCCAGGCTCCTGTTACTAGTTATAGCCAGCAAAACCTAGAAAGCAGTTCAGCTGGTGAAATGTCTGCATCTTCTTTAGGGCATTTTGGATAGCTCCTTAGGATCCAAAGACAGTATTGATTAAAGAGCTGCTCAGCGTTCCCTGAAGTAATTTTGATCTGAATCTGTCCTATTTCTTTTTTGTTTTCTGTTTCACTACTTTAGATCTCAGTAAAGTTTGAGGCTTCAAGTTCAGAAAGAGTTGATTTTGAAATCATAAAGGATATAAAGTTTCAGTTATCTGAGTTTTTGACATCAGCCCTTAAGAGTGGAATCTATAGAGAAAAGCACTCTGAATTTGCTCTTAAATATTTGCAAAGGATTTAGGGTAGTCAGATGAAAAATAAGTGATAAATATATATATGTACAAATTTACCATTTTTCACTATGTGTTGAATTTTTTTTAGTTTAAATAGGACAAATGTGTTGTGGTAGGCAATGCATATGTTTAAGGAATATTCTCCTAATTTAACATAAACATTGGTGCTATCGTTGTGGGACCTACCAGTGCATTTTTAGGATAGCACCTTTTAAAATAAGTAAAGAAATGGAAAGTAAAGCCATAAAATCAATTAACAGTTATTCTGGTTTGGATAATGTGTCTTAGTATTCTTTTAGTGTTTTGAATAGATCATCATTAGATGATCTTTAAGGTGTGTTGCAACCCAAACCATTCTATGATTCTATGAATAAAAGAAAAATTAGATATATTTATAGCTAGACTATTCTCAATTAAATAATTTTTCATCTTGACAGCCTATATAAATGCTCATAATTTTTCCAACATGTGCTAAGAATTAGATAATAGGCTTTTTGTGAGATGTGAAAACCTGATTTTGAAATCTGGTATCATATAGTGATAGAAAAAATCAGTGATGCTTCGAGGTTATTTTGATTTTCAGACTTTCTAGCTAAAGATTTCTCTGGATTGGTAGAGGCTGTTACACCTCGCTTACACCTAACGTAGTGAGATCAGCACCCATTTTGGGCAATAGGAATGATTTTCTATCAGCTTTACTAAGTTAGAGGTAAATACTCTTTTGGGATCACTTTCCATTTGTTTGGGTCAGTATGGGATTGTACTTTTCTCCAGACTTTTTTTTTTTGTTGCTGGAAATTGGTATTAAAAAGAACTATTTCTAAATATGTTGGCATCTACAAAAATGGCAGTTCTATTGTATTAAGTTAGGGGTAATAATAAAATACAGGTTTATCTATGACTTTATTATTGTTGTTAATAAACAATAATAATAAATATTATTTTGCAGACTGTTTCTATATTAAAATAATTGTCTAATGTCTAATGTGTGTCTTTACACTCTAAAAGACTTTTTTTGAACATGAATATTCTACCTGTATGGAAGCAAGAAAACTGTCAGTATTTAAGTCAAGTAGTTAAATCTGAGTGGTGACATGCTTCTGCTTATTAAGACTACAGTTGCAAGTCATTCATTTGCTACTTAATTGGTGCATGCTAATTTCACTTGATATGTATGCATATGTATATATCCCTATTTTCTGGCTAAACTAACTGCTAGGAATAATTTTTGCTACTTAAATTAGCAATAAACAGCTGAAGTCAGCCCCGATGGTTCCTAGAGTTTTCTCTGGTGTGTTTTTGTATCATGTTCCATTTGTCTTCCCTTTCTTCTGCTTTGCTGTTCCTTTCCTACAACAGTAATAGCCCCTGAGTGGGGTAGAGCAAGTTGTGAATGGCACTGCTTTAACATGGTACAGCCATGTGGCTTGTCCCAGTAAAATTCTTTGGTTTATGCACTGTTACATCTTCTAACCTTATATTTCTCTTCCTCTTTCATTTCTGTTAAGGTCACAAGCTCAGTTTGTGTATTTCTTGGTTATTTTTGGTTCTTTAAGAACGTAAAAAGCTATCATGATAATATTTAAATTTTAGAACTAATTTCACTAGTATAGAATTCTAAAGGAAGCACTTCAGCATATGCAGTTGTAGAGAGCTGCTCTTACTGTACTTGGAAAATGAAAGAGGTCCATGGTCATGTCTCTTGAGATTTCTTTGTCTTTTAGTGCAGTCCTATTTTTCTGGCCACTGCTGAGCTTTTACTGGCTACTTAGAGTTGTTCCTAAAGTATATGAGCTCAAACATATTCCTTCTGGATCTGTTAAAAGTCCAGACGGCACTCTGTGTTGTTAAAGAAATGCTTTTATAAAGTCTGTTCTGGAATCTGGCATGCTGCACAAATGTTTGAGAAAAGTAAAATCAGAAGGACTTACAAATTTAGTATAGAGCCTCGAAGATTTGTTTTTATATAATCTAATTTTGTTGTAAGCAAATCAGCAGTTTGAAAGTCTAAGACTGCTGTCTACTTATGCGAGTAGTGCCAGCCGGGAAGAGTGGATTTGTAGAGCAGCAGTTCATGCTGGACCCAATGCTAACATGTGTAAATGTTTTAAGGATTTTACCGTGGACTTAATCTGTGGTTGTGTGGACTGAGTGGCAGCAGCATATGTTCTAGTTTGGATTCATGCAGAAGAAAGCCAGTTCCCTAGCTAGACTGCTCTGGCTTGTGAATCAAAGTGTGGAGATGATCAGAAGATTGTCTTCAAAAGCACCTAATTCAATTTAACTTGATCATGTAGATCGTAAAATAGAGTACATAAGGTGGATATGACAGGATCGTAGTTTGAATGGGGGAAAGTTCTGTAGAACAGAGTGACTGAGCTGTGCTTTGGGAATTAACTGTTTCTGCTACAACCGCATTGCAAAAATAATTTCAGAGTTCAAAGAGATTATAGACACCTGAGTGCAATTGACTGAACATGAGAAACACTTAATAACTTTAGGTAAGAGATAGGCCATTGTTACAGCTCCAAAGGAAAACTGGAAATGTGTGTTTGTAACAATTCAGCACAGTGCAACAATCCTGTGTTCTGATGTTCTTTATTAGCTGCTTTATAAATCAGTTATAGTGTGTGGTCATTTGTGAGATTTGTGAAGTTTTAGAAGTTCTTCTATTCCTTGGAGTATGAAGATGAATATAGAGTCCCAGCATTTAGAGTACTGAAGAGTGTGAATGTGATGATGGTTTTTGGCTTTGGGGATATCTTTTTCTCTTACCTGAACAGAGATTAATGAAACAAACTTTTCTTTCAGCAGTAGAATCACACTTAAAAAGCCAATAATATATACTTCAAGGGGTTACACAGTTACAAGTTTTGTAGTGGCAGATTTTCAGAGAAATAAAGGACATCTGATGACAGTCTGTGCTTTCTGTTCACATGTACTAATATCAGCTACCCAATACAGCATTTCTTTTGCAGCAGTGATGACCTTAGTATAGCCAGGGGGCCCATTTACACTGGAGCTCTAAGAACACCAATCATTTAATAAAAAATAAATATATTGATTTTTTTTTTTTTTGAGCAGATCCTGGAAAGATCTCACTTATTAGCTTTTAATAGAATCGGTTTAACAAGTGGCAAGGGACAAAGTAACAGCTTAGCTATTTTCTAGACAGTGTGCATTATTCACTGAGGCTGTGTTAAGTTTATTTGTTGGTATAAGAATATTCTGCTGCTATAAAAAAAACGAAGCCAAAAAACCCAAAGAAAATATTTACCAGATGACTGTGTTCAAAAAACGAAGTTATCTCGATGTCCTCTGAAACTCCTACCATTCTAGTGTAGATGCCATAAGACTGTATTAATAAATGTAGCACAATACCATTTAGAGATCTTGCCTGGGTTTTTTTAAGAGAATTTCGAAAACACCAGCAACACTGGGTAGTGTATTATGCAAAAGGGAATGGAAGGTGTTCAGGCTGCTGCCTGCATTTGTTTAATTCAGACTGTGACCCCTGTTCTTGGCATTGATGTGTACGCATAAGAATACTGCATCACCTCCTGCTCAGAGTCCCATTCACTTTGCTGACCTTTACATTTATGTAGAGTTTGTGCCTCTGTCTTATGCCAGCATACTGCTGTAGAAATTCTCAAATCTATAATATGACCCATGGTTCTTATGTAGCATTGTCTTTTCTAAACCTATTTCTTTTTTTCCAAGTAGCAGTACTATTAATGGGAAAATTGCAAGGCAGCACTTCAGTAAGATGGAGCGTGTTAAGATTTTCTTTCATTGATATAGGCTTTGTGTCTGTGTCAATATGATATGAACATCTTATCAGAAATGACTGATGCCTCTGGCCCCATCTGTGTGAGGAGCGGAGATAAGTTGGCATGCTAATCCTCCTTTTTCTATCACCTTGAACAACCTTGTTTGTAACTATCATATTGCCCTCAAATGAGAAGAGGTTCTTAAACAGCACAAAGAGGAATAGGCTGTTTATCCAAGGCCTATGAAAGCAAACTGCTTTTTTTTTTTTGTGAGCTTTTGATTATATCCTTAATGACTGTGTAAACTCCAGACCATACCAAAGGATAAGATTACCCTTCCTTTGTTGTACTCTCAACACCACCTTTTAGTGGCATCCACATCATCAATCTTTTTATATCTTTCTTATTTCAGTTTTGTTATTCATTTAATTCAGTGAAACCACTTGCCAAAAGCTGAAATCCACATTTAATTAGTCAAAATATTCACTACTTGGTGTTCTAATTTTTAAATTTTTGAAAAAACATACTGTCAGTTTTTCTCCCTTTAAGTAACAAATACTCCCTTCCCCCCTTATCCTATAATAATCTTAAAAGGATTTTGGTATAGTAAGAGAATGTTTAAAGACATATTTTGTAACTTCCATCAGCATCTTCAAAACTGAGAACTGCTCATCTCGAAGAACCTGACTTTTAGTCATCACTCTAACTAAAGTTTATGCAACTATTACCGTTAACAACAGCAAGGAAGGGCTTGGATATCTCTTGAATCAAGCTAATAATACATTTTCTCTACCCTGAAGGCTCACTACTGACAACCCAAGATGTCTTTCTTCAAATATATCCCTATGATCTCTCTTGTGCAGGAGCTCAAAGATTCAATATTATTTTAAGCACAGAAGTGGGTTACACTTGACTTTCAGTATCTGGTTTACTTAGCATAAGTACTCCAGACATCAGCACTCTAAATGCAGGAGACTCATATAAATTCTTTGTTGCTTCTAAGTCATGTTGAACACTAGACCACAAAGGAGATGGAGATTATATTTGTGAAGCTGTAAGCTGCGTACTCAGTGCAAGGCTACAGAAGTTGGTGAAAAGGTACAATTGAAGATCCTTGACCCTCTAGCTCATGAAAAAGATGTGGCATGTTGTTGTGAGGGATAGTTCATTAATTATAGTCACTTGGAACTTCTGGGCAAGTAGACGAGTGGCAGAATGTTGCATCATGGCGGTTACTAACTTTCAGGGGTGGAAGATGGAAAAGACTGTGTTAAAAACCATATTTCCATAAAGACCCAAATGACCTGGATGTCTGTCTGGGCTGCCTGTATGTGATACTTACACATAATCACAAAATCGTGGAATGACTGAGGCTGAAAGGAAAGTCCAGAAGTCATCTGGTCTAACCACTCTAGAGCTGGTTTCCAGAATCATGTCCAGATGGCTCTTAAGTATCTCCAAGGATGGAGATTTCACAACCTCCCTGGGCAACCTGTGCCAGTGCTCAGACACCATCCATCAGTAAAGAATTTGTTGGAACCTCCTGTGCTTCAGTTTATGTCCATTGCATCACTGACAACCACTGAAAATTGCTTGACTGTCCTCTTTGCACTCTCCCTTCATATATATTCTAATTTATTAGTAAGATCCCCTCTGAGCTTTCTATTCTCCCAGCTAAACAGTCCCAGCTGTCACAGCATTCCATCCAGTCCCTTGATCATGTCTGGGTGTGGTATAACCAGTGCTGAGTAGAGAGGAAAAGGATCACTTCCCTCATCCTGCTGGCAATACTTTGTCTAATGCACCCCAGGATATTATTGGCCTCCTGTACATCAAGGGCATATTTCTGGTTCATGTTTGACTTGGTGTCCACCAAGGCGCCCAGGTCTACAATGTACGAGTCTATTATTACCTTCCATCTTCTTTTCAGACTCTTGTTTCTTTATTTTATTCTGACACCAGAGATGAGAACAAATTATTTTTGTTTGGAAAATGATTGTGAGGACTCTTTAAATCCAGATTTGGAAATAATTTTAGATGGTGCAATGTATCTTAAGTACAAAAGCTGGAGAGGGAGAAATAATTTTTGAATATGAGCATACATGCATGCACATTGGTTGATATTAAGATTTTCTGCTTCTGCATATGGTTTCTTTTTCCATATCTGATTGTTTGATATTTAAGTCTTATGTCTCTGAATGTCATGGAAATTCAGAGGCTCTATTAATAAATAACCCTGTATAAAGACAGGGGTTTGTTTCTAACATTATCTATGAGAATTAGTATCATTCTGGGGGGAAAAAAAAGTGGATGTGGTATTTTTGAGTTGTTTAAGGATGTGTTTTAACTGTGCCTCAGACGTAATTACCTGGTACCAACAGCACAGAATTTCTGGGAGGTGTGAACAATGATTAGAGGCAGAGTTCGGACTGGACTTTGTTGTGCTTTTTCAGTGATGTGAATTATTTATATTAGGAGAACAATCCAGGTGCTCCTTATAAAGATAGGAGATCATTAGGTGATAGGCTACTCTACCTTTTCCCCTTAAAATACTATTTTTAGTGTGTTTAACCTTAACTTTGTTAATACTGTTCCTTGGAAATTATTGCTCAGATACCTCCAGATTATCCATGGATGCTTTTTGTCTTGAGGTACTCTTGGATCCTGACTTTTTCCATGCAAATGTGCCTGCTAAGCAGGGCAGGGATTTAAGCTAAAGGAACTAGCAGCATTTCTGGTAGAGAACAACCCATGGGAACCAGAAGTAATGAAATAGCTCAGGGCTACTTTACTGTTACAGTATTTCCACAAAAGCATGATAGCACTTTTAGTGGATCACAGCATAGGGTAGTTCAGTGTTTTCAATTTCCTGTGCCACGTTCACAAAAATATCTAATCTTTCACAGTATTAAAACTGTGCTTCAGCGAATTACACAAAATCAATGCATATATGATTGCATTATTATTATGGCATATATGATTGCACACATATATGTGTGTATATGCCTCATAGATGCAGGACAGATGAAGCATCTTGGTTTTTCTGGCTAGCAGACTTTTAAAGGAGTCCTCCATTCTAGTTTAATTTTACTAAACTAACTTACTACTCTGGTTTTCTACTCTTTAGATGAAAATCAAAACCAGCCTAGTTTTATTTACTTCCTACTTATTCAAGAGTTAGTCCTAATTTTAGCAGAAAGGTTGAAACACCTCAAAAAAAAACATAGAGGTCACTTTGACAAGAGAGCAGCCACTATTCTTATTGGAATAAAAATACCTCTTTAGATGGCTAACTTGGTAATTTCTGAATGTGGTTGCTATTTCTTTTTAATTATGTCATCCTATATGTTGATATATGTATATATATACACAATATATAAGCAGGCTTAATTATTTCTTTACTGGCTCTAAGACATATGGTAATTTGCATTCTTGTGGACAAGAATGTATTTGTGCGACTGTAATTTGGCTTACAAAAAGCAGCATAAAAGAGAAGCCTGAAGTTCCAGAAACTTCAAAAGCTTCCCTTCGGAAAATGTGCATCATTTTTTCCAGTCACTCATTGTAAGCAGAAAAATTCCTATGTGCAGGAATATAGTCAGGGCATATAGAGACTGTTAGCATTTTGTTGGTGGGAGTAGTGTAGTAGTAAAAGTCTTTCTGCTTGGATCGTAGATGTGGAGATATTTTGGAGTAGGAATTGTTAGTGGAGATTAGCAAAAAGATTGTTTCTTGGTCTTAGTCAGACTGGGAAAGTGAAGGATGTGCCTCAACTGAATTCTACTTTTTTGCTTGAGAATACTGTCTTGAACTGCCTGCTGTGGAGTTCTTCCGGAGGCGAGAGCACTGAAGCACCGGCCCAGTCAGTCAGTGTGCCCTGTTTAGTACATCGTCATTTGCTGTTTGACACAGCAAAACAGTTACTCACTACAGCTATTGTATTGACCCATAAAGTAATCAACATTCCATAATCAACCACAGGAACTTGAGCCTCTTAGGTATCCATCCCATGGGTATTCAAGCTTACTTGTCTCTTCTGTTCTTTCCCTAAGTCTGATTTCAGTTTTTGACCTGAAATCGGTTTTGGATTTAGAAACTCTTCACAGGAACATACCAGGACCAGGGAGAAATTTCAAAATCAGTGGGTTGGTATCTTACAAATGTTTCTACAGGTCTGTCCTGTTTCTCCTTTGTACCTATTAATATTTTAAATTTTTTTAGTTTTCAGATACCATACAGTCATGGAATGGATTTGATTGGAAGGAGACCGGAAAGATCATGTAGTTCCACCCTCCCTGCCATGGGCAGGGATACCAATATCAGTAGCAAATATATATTTTATTTCTCCCTCACAATTGACTAATTCTAGTCGTAGCTCAGTTTTACGTACTCATCAACAACAATAGTAAAAGCAGAAAAGATTCATCTGGTGGGAAGATGTATGAGAGGAATGTCTGATGCAACTGTATCCTCCTGCCAAATGTTTTGGCTTTGGGGTAGTTTCTGTAAGAAGATCTTTTCTACAGATTAAGATTAACCTTCATTGCTGGGTATCTTGGTTTAAGACAATTTAAAGAGGTGCACACTCTAAAATGAGTTATCTCCCCTTAGTTTCAACCAATCCCTTTCCACTAATAAGGAAGAAATGTGAGTAGGTATCAGTGAAAAAATACCAGTTTACTAACAAGCAGAACAGCAACAGGCAAAAAAATAACGCTAAATAATCACTAGATACAAAATTGCCAAGTCTCAGAAACCCCTCAGGGGAACCCAAATGGGCAGGGTACCACCCCCTCCTAAGGTGGTGGCCCCCACCGCTGACCGCGTAGAGACACAAAGGGAAAATGGCATCTGATGCTTTCCGAGACGGTGCCCGTCACAGGAATGCAATAACATTTTGGGTTACCCACGACACCAGGGGATCAAAATGCTTCGTCCTGGTTTGTAAGAGGTTCCAGTTGTTTTAGTAATACTTCTGTTTTGTGCTGGTTTTGGCTGAAGTAGTGTTCATTTTCTTTACAGTAGCTGGTGTGGGGCTGTGTTTTGGATTGGTTCTGAGGACAGTGCTGGTGACTCAGGGGTGTTTCAGCTGTTGCTGAGCAGAACTTACACGGGGTTAAATCCTTTTCCACTTTTCACCCCACGCCACCAGTGAGGAGGCTGGGGGTTCACAAGGAGTTGGAAGGGGACACAGCTGGGACAGCTGACCCCGACTGACCCCAACACAGAGATATCCCTCACCAAAAGACATCATGCTCTGCATATAAAGCTGGGGGAAGATAAAGAGGGAAAGGGGGCAGAGTAATGGCATTCATCTTCCTCACTCACCGTTACCTGTTATGGAGCCTTGTTTTTCTGGGAATGGCTGGACACCTGCCTGCCTATGGGAAGTGGTGAATGAATTCCTTGCTTTGCTTTGCTTGTGTATGTGGCTTTGCTTTATGTGTTAAACTGCCTTTATATTAACCCACAAGTTTTCTGACTTTTACCCTTCTAATTCTCTCCTCCACCCCACTGTGGGGGAGTGAGCTGATAGCTGAACTACCGGCTGGGGTTAAACCGCAGCACTTCTACAAATCATTCATTTTATCTGACTTTTTGCAGTACTGGGTAATTTGTTGTCATTAATGAGACAGTTTTGATAAATTGCTCTTTAAATACTGGCCATTCTTGAATTGCAGGAGAATTAACATTTTCCTTCAAGCTAGTACAAGTGTGTTTTGAGGAGCTAGTGTTTCAGCAAGTGTGTTTGCTTTGGCCTGATGGCCTAGACTGTCCTGTTCAGCCTGTATATGGAAGCTGCTGCATGTGACTTTACAACAAACTGCATTTGTGAATAAGTAAAATGAGGCAGATATGGTAGGAATGAGTTCCTAAAAAAAAAATTCATACGTGTAGTCTAGCAAGCAAATGCTTCTGACAAGGTTTGGTTTTGTATTTTATGGGTAGACAGAGCCTGATTTTAAGCATATCTTTCATAAGCCCTCCTAGGAGTGAGAGTGTGTTAGAAATTAGTGGTATTTCATAATGTAGTTCAGTTCCTCTCAGGAAGAGCCATATTCAGTGAAACTAATCCACCTTCCTATCCACTGTTTAAAGATTCTTTCTTGAATATCTTCTACTTGCTGTAGTTGAACTAAGGATGCTAGCTTATATAGATCTTTGATCTGAGCTTCTGTAGATAGACATGTTTTTAAAGTAGACAAACCAACCCAAGCAAGAGGAACCTGTGGTATCAATTACGTCGCTCATATGCATTAGAAATAACCCTCTCACTGATTCTGTTGTAAAAATTGAAAACTGACGGGAGAAATCACTGTTTTTAAATGTGATGATGAAAACACTGGAAGAGGTGGCCTGTCATGTAGCTGGTGGAGCTTAAACAATTAGCTACATTGAGAAATAAGTGCAGTGTTGGAATAGGAGTATGTGGACCAGCCATGACATGTGTGTGCCAGATTTAGGTAGCCATGAGATGTACTGAACACCAGTGGTGTGTGTGTGTATGTATTTTTATATATATATATATATATATATAGTTGGTTTACAGATCATCTCACTAAGAACATGTTGCGGTCACACTGGCTACCAGCAAAAGGCATGTTAGGATTGACACAAAATACGTATTTGCTACTTGTAAACCTCCAAATGGTGTTGAGTACATAGGAAGCTAGGGGGTGTTGGAGGAAGAATTTTCTTAAATGCTGTTGTTTCCTTTCACTTTACCAATTCCTCCTCCTCTCTTCAGGTTTAATTTCCATCTTTGGGGAAAGATAGTGCAAATCTGCTTGTATCCATGCTGTTACCTCAGTCAGTGACTAGGATAATAATCAAGACTGTAATTCAGCTTAAAGGATCTGTAGGTCTGTACTGCTAATGCTGAGATGCAAAATGTTTATCCATGGTGGTAGACTAGGATCACTGAAGGCTCCAGCTTCTGGTATATGTTTTTTCTTTTGTTGTAAATACCTGCTGATAAATTCTTAAAAACTGTCATCTTCCTCTGGCTCCTGGTATGTCATGAAAAATAATTTAAAATTACTGCTTTCTAGCTCTTTTAAGAAATGTGTGATACCATCTTTCAGTTAAAATACAGGTGCAAATATCTAAAATAATATAGGTTGTGTTCATAAAAACTGTAATAAAAACTAATTTCTCAAGGCTGTCGTCAGTTAATAAAGAGGTGAAAGAGGATGAGAGCAGGAGCTTGATTTAGCTATATCAGTCTGTTTTGCTTTTCCTCCAATCTCCTTTTATGCTTTCACTTTTCCTTGTTAACTGTACAGCTAGCCAAGGGCAATAGGGCTCTGCTGCATAAATCTATGAACATTCTTTGAATGCTTTTTTTCTTCTTCTTCCCTCATGTTGGCAGCATGGCTAGGGGACAGAAAGATAAGCTTCAATGTACCATCGTAAGATTGTTTTATTTATTTTTGTTAGTATTTTTGCTTTGATCTTTATCTGAAACTGGCTGACACCTTATTTTTATAGTACTTATTCTTCCTTTTCTGTTCACCTTTGCTTATTGCCTTGTATTTTACAGTTAGAAATTTGGGAATGTTTTTTTTAAGTACATAACAGATGAAATACAGGGGCTGGCTTACTGTGGATCAGCTGGTACTGCCAAGTCATGTTGGCACATTTATCATTCAGTTATTCTCTGGTTAAGGATATACTTTAAGGCTTTGTGATCTTTCAGTATCTTATGTCGTACAACATTCCTCTGTATTTTGCCACTAAGTATGAGGGTAACATTTTGTGTCTGATCTGGGTTTTAAGAAACCTCTAAGCCTTTGGCTGTAAATGAAGTCAATTCAGATTCAAGTTCCTACTGAACATACATTAACAGTGTTCTGGAATGTAATAAACTTGAGGTGGTGAATTATGTGGCAGAATTCTCTTATTGCCCCTCATTATTTACTTCGGAAATCACTGTAACCTATTTTCAAGTAGAGAGCATTTATAAAGTTGTCTGAAAGTGGAGCTGTACTGAGAGCTATGACTATTTGATGTCATAGTTTTGCCACAAGAATATCCCATGTGGTGTAAATCTGGCTGGAATTTTTTTTTTGATAGTGTTTATAAATCATAGAGCAAGCAATCTGTCTAGACTGGTACCACGTGACTGCTAATATTTTCCTGCTAATACTAAGGAACTAGGGGTCACATATGAAAATAGAACAGTTTTCAGCTGTGTTTCTTTAAAATGCATCTGTTAAGCCTGCAGATTTGGAACACATTGTTACTCTGCTAATACATGAGAAGTTACAGTACAAAAATCCCTTGCTGACCTTCTTAAATTAATCTCTCCAGCATTAGTTATTTCCTTATTTTCAGTGGGAAGACAGCTGAGTTTAAATGCGTACGACATGTTTAAGTGGCGAGATTGGTGCTCGTAAAAAATTCTTCGTAGTCTAAACTAAAATCCAATCTTTGTAATACAAAGAAGAGGTATTTCTGTTTTGGGGTACTGCTGTGTGTATTTGCTGTATCTATGTATGTGTAGCTGACTGCTGAGAAAACTGCTGTGCAGTAAGATACTAGCTCTAGATTTAACCCTTTGAGATTTTTACTGCTGTTTGAAGCCAAGCTTTCAGATATTGGGAAGCGTGTCTTTATTTTGTTTTATGAAGGCTGATTCCTTTCCTTAGCACTTTTTCCAGCCTGTTTGTCTCTACAGAAATCCTTTGAAATGGTATATAAATGCCCATGCTCTATGTATGTAGATATAACATTGCCATTTTTGTATTGTAGTCTTACAAGTCTAACTGCTTGCATTTGCTCCCTGGAAATGTTCAAAGATAACCATTTTAATCTGAGCTGTAACTGGTACTGTCATATGTTTCTAGTGAAAAAAAGGTATCATAAAGCACTGAACAAGGATTAAGGTTTTGTCCTTTTTTTATTTGTTGTTTTCGGTTTGCTCTTTTCATTGCCACTGGGTCCTCTGCTTCAGTGAAACAAAATTTCAAATGCAAATGAGGAAAGCAGATCTGCATAACCATTACATATCTGTTGCAATCAGTGTATTTCTTTGTGGCATCACAGAAGTCTTTGGCTTTTAGTTGTGTTGTGAATCATAATCTCATGATCTGTGAGTATAAGCAGAGCTTGAAAATTTCATGTTGTAGTGGATAGTAAATAGGAAGCTTTCAAAAGATGTGCCTTTGTTTGTGTGGAATGTAAACTTGATTAAATACAGAATACACTCCCAGTTAAATATATGTCTCAATTAACAGGTAAACTATTAAGATAGCTTATGAATGGTATTTTTCTTTGAACCAACATACCTAGCATTTGTTTTAAAGACAAAAACATAGTGAAATGTGGTATGTATCTATGTATTACTTTTAAATTGTTATACAGACTGAAGATAAAGCAGTGAAATTCAGAACCACCATTACTGGCCAAGTTTTTATTGTCACGTGTACCAATGCACTGTGGGCTTCAGTGCACAGAAGCTCTATTACTGCTGGAACAGAGACTTTTTCATTTGTATTCAGTTTGGCCTGGTGCCACACTTAATGGGGTCCTAAAACTTTATCTATTTTGGCAATGTAATTAATAATTCTTGTTCAATGTACAGTAACTTTGTGTGAGACCTATAAACAAAGCTCTGCACTTTCTTTTTACTGTATTTTCCAGTATTGCAAATGAGCTAAATTCTAAATGAAAGGGCATAATTATTTTGAAACCAGTTTTAAATCAACAGCAAAATACCAACTTGTTTCTCTGTAAAAACACACTTACATAAACAGTCTTTAAAACTCAATTTTAATATTCTCGTGGAGACCTAAGCTGCAGAAGTTTGCTGTATCATAAAGCATGAATGTGAAAAATAGCATTTTGCTGAGGAAATAACATTTTCATGTACTTTGATATGTGAGCTCAACTCTGCTGTTTCTTAGGTTCTGCCTTTTATGGTGTCTGATAAAAAAGCTTTACAGCTGAAGATTTTAAAAAGTTTTCAAAGAATCGCAGTAAGAAAGTCCCTGTTTACCTACGAGATCGCTAACATCAACAGTGCATGGTGGGATAATGGGAGACAAGGGATATAGAATGAAACAAGAGAATAAGCATCTGGATGTAAAGAAAAAATTTGAGGACAGTCAGACACTGGAATGGGTTTTTCAGAGAGCCTTTGTGTTTTCCATAGCTGAAGGTTTTCATGACCTGACTGGCTAAAGCTCTGAGCAAGCTATTCTGACCAAATAGCTGACCCCACTTTGAGCAGGAGTTTGGACGTAGAGGCCCTTTGAGGCCCCTTTCAATGTGAATGACTGATTCTGTGAATGATCGATGCAGATTTTCTACAAGGCAAATGCTGGTGCAATAAAGATTTAATTAGTCTCTATTGAGCTGGATCTTATCCAACATATTCCTAGTGATTTTCCAGCTGCATTTTGAAAAGCTATGCTTGGTACAGAGCAGTGGTAAACCATGTTTAGCTTCTGTAATAAGATGTGGGTACAACTGAGGAAAAAACCTAGCTGTACTTTAGAAATTTTATTTCTGATTTGAGCATTACAGGACATCCAGACTCATGTGTCTGGCCGGCTGGGAGTGAGAGGGTGAAGGGATATGCATAAAACACTGACTTGCCTTTCCCGTCTTCCGCATCTCTCACTACAGATATATGATTGTTACATTTCTTGTGAGGCTGTGTCTTAGAGAAAATTATCCAAAGCATGGAAGGTTTGCTTTTTCATAATATTGCTGTGCATGAATTGCCGGGTTTGCTTAGAGTGTATCCATAAATCCTACTATCTAATGGAAATATTTCAGAAAGTAATTTCTCTTCCAGTGGGGTCTTGTTCCCTCTTCTATTTGGAAACAAGAATTCTCTGCATCTCCCTACTAGCGGTATTAGTACTTATATCAGCTGCAGCATTTAACACCCCACGGTCATTTGCAAAACAGGATTTCAAAAATGAAATTTGCCCTGCTGGAACTTTCAAGACTCTTACGAAACTGCTAAAATCAGTGTACTGTAGTGAGAGTAGTGTCTCCTATGATCATCATCCTGCATATTAAAAAGAATATTGGTTGAATACAGGCATGGCGATGTTGACATTTGTTTAGCAAGAATCGATACCAACTTACTACACATCTAATTTTAGTTCTATGATAAATGGATTTTATTGCTTGTGTTTCGCTGTGTACTAGGATGTACAAGATCATTCTTCTGAAAGACAATCAGTTTTCTATTTTGTATTGAGTTTTTAGTAATTTTCTTAGATGATTAAGTTAATCACCACCCTAATGTTTCCCTTTCTTTTTCATTGATACATCTGAGACTTTCAGAAAGAAATTATTTCATTCATTGTATCTTGAGGAAGGTTGCATCTGGAAATAAGATCAAAATGAGAGCTACTTTTGCTTGTAGTGTTGTTCAACATATCTGTCATATTTGTTTTCTTACAGTGAAAGATTTTTTTTAAGACTGAATAGAAATGGTTTGCCAAAATGTCCAGAAAAGCCTGAAAGACACTGTTCTCTCTTTGTGGTGAGTTCTTCCTAGTCTCTATTTTTTTTGTGCTGGATGTTGAGAATAGAAGTTGGATTAAATTGTTATTCTGTGTTTGACTCAGAGCCGCTCCCTAAGCTTGTACATTGCTATGAACATCAACTCCAAAGGCTGGTTTGAGGGGCTGAAGGGTATGGGTGAACCCCCAGTTTGAATGTTTTATGGCAGTGTGTGGACACTTATTGAACTTCCACATAGGCATATGTACCAGTTGTCCTCTCTGCAACAAGGACCAGTTATGTTTTCTCCTTGTACGTTTTATGCCCAAATGATTGTTTGTGCAGCACTGTCTGTACTTTCGGAATATTTGGATTTGCACAAATGCATCCCTACAGTTCAAGGCACACAGCAAGTCTCTTGTGCCCTCCCACTGATTTTGCTACCTTACAGCAAATTCTAACCAGGATATTTTAGGATACTCATTTTGAGTGCACGACTGCCAATTTAAAGTGTTGAAGGGATTTGTTAATGCTGTATAAATGAACTCACTGTTCATTCATCGCTTTCACTGGTACGTGTGTACCGATCTCTTTAAATGTCGCATTTTAATCAGCAGTCATAAATAATGAAGTTCTGATCTTGTGCAGGATTTGGGTAGCAGTGAACTCAGGAAGGACATCTATATCACTGTGCACATTATCCGAATAGGTAGGTATAATCTTATATTTGTTAGACATATGACAGTAAATAAAAGAAAACCGCTTGGGGCTAGATTTTTGGATTTGTTATAATAGCTAGACTTTTGAATAAATTTTTGGAAAAGAAAATGGCTAGTTTTTGTTGGAAAAATTGCTTTGGATTTCTCAGCATTGTTTTATGTTATTTTTAAAGTATACCTCTGAGTTTAGATGTTCTACTTTGTTCCTATTACAAAACAAAATAAAAGTGTCAAATATGAACTGTGTTAAGATGATGGAGTTGTCACTGGGGAGTCCATTCTTGTTCTGAAGTGTAATTTCTAGCATCCTTTGAACAAAGAAAGGCTTGTCTGGACATTTAGTGTACCTAATTTGTATATAATGTCTGATGTATATCTGAAATTGTTTAGGTGAATTTTGTCTTCACCATGACTCCTTTAAAAAGGGAGAGAGACAGAAAAAAATGGACGATATGTCATAAAAATTTTAATCTTGGATGCTATAGACAGATATCAAGTCCTCTAGAAAACAAGTGTAGGAGAAGAAAAGTGTACATTTGTGTTAGGTACTTATTTTAAGAAGTCCTCTGGGCTGTACTGATGTGAAGCAATAATCTTTGGGTCTGCTTCTGACCTCTTAGATATATTGTTTTCTTTGTAAACTGCCTCTAGTTGCATCAGTGCAGTACTAAATATAACTTTTCTTCCTATTTTTGAAAGATATTTTGGGTTGAAGTATAGTTGCTGTAACTTGTGCTGAGTTCAGAAACAACTTGTTACGAAGTAAACTTTATTTTACAGATGTGAGAAATAATTTTCCTTGCATTATTTATGCTGATATGATATGTCATCAAAATACAGTGTTTTGTTTTTATTGGCAAGGTTTTAGAAAAGATATGGTAAACTCTGATATAGAGTACAGTTAGAAGAATAAATGTTTTAAAGAATATTAAAGAGTAGGATTTTTCCAGTTGTATAATTTTCAGATATATTCACAGTCAAGTTTATACATGAACCACTGAAATATTAAAAAGTTAAAATAACATTTATCTGATTTATGGTGTGAAAATGAACAATTACTCTTCAAGCTGCTGTGATGCATAGGGGTATTTGGAGGAGACATTGCCCCGCAGCAACTTCAGCCATAGGTTTTTTTTGTCAGACATTAAGACTTGGTGGGAAAGATACATAACTGCAAGTGCACAATTGAATAAAATGGATAGAAAGAGGGCAGTTTCAAATGCTGGGAATACAGCGAGAAGGTTGATAAATTGTATTTAAATCAAATAGAACAGGCTAAAAAATTATTTTGTTTCAGATCTCTTTCCCTTGACTGCCTTCTTTCTTTCCTTACCATGAATTGTTCTTCTGCCTTTTGCCATCTTTTCTCCCTGTGTTTCATCTCTTCTTCTTTGTTCTTCTGCAACTGGTCAATTATCCCCTTGCTTTGCAGTCGCCTATAAGGAAACAGGATTTGATTACTAAATTGTAACGGTTCAATCACAACACCTCTCACATAAATGATGGGTAGCAACAGCCACAGTAAAATAATTCTTACCAGACAGCCAACACTGAACACTCTGTCATGTCTGAACTCTAAATTTAATTTGATAGTTTGAGGTTTTGATTTGATAGAATGAGGTTTCTATGACTGGGTATTACAAAGTGATGTTCTTTGAGTGGGGGTCATGAGAGGATGAGCAGAACCTCTGGTCTGAGACCTTTCAAGATCACCACATACTTAGTGGACTTGCTGTACCGTTCGTTATCTGAATGTAGTATAAAAATGGACCGGGTTCCCAATGAGAGTGTACTTGGCATTGTCTGAGCTGGATTGCTTGCTGCCTCCCCTCTGTGGTTTGGAGAGACACAGTTCCATGGATTATGCATCAATTATGTGTTTTGTTTGGCAGGACGAATGGGAGCTGGAGAAAAGAAAAATGCCTGCAATGTACAATATAGAAGGCCCTTTGGCTGTGCAGTCCTCAGTATTGCAGATCTGCTGGCAGGAGATTCAAAGGATGACCTCGTCTTAAAAGTCTACATGTAAGAAACGTTTTTTTTCTTAATTTTGAAAGTACCTTAAAATCATTTGTCATCAGAATCAGTGGTGTTAAGAGCTCTGTGAGTAAATAGCTCTAGCTCCTTTCTGTTCCAAAAATGCACAGTAGCTGTTTTTTTGTTTTGTTTTGTTTTTTTTTTAATCACAGTGTGGAAATTTTGGCTAGTTCTATGAGTGTGTTTATAAAGTGGGGTAATATTAAAGATAAAGGATATGTCCTTTTAGGTGTTTGTGTATGTTTCTGCATTTTTCACATTGTTCTGGAGCTCTCTTATTATGGCAAGTGCTTTTAGGACTTATTTAAGTGCCTTGTGCTGCCTAGGCATCTAGTGGAAGTACTTTGTAACTACAGAAAAAAAAAAGCAGGCAGAGTATCTTTTTGTGAAATGAAGCAACTATGTAATGGGAATAACAAAAATATAAAAGGCAGTTAGCACTGGAGAATGAAAAATCAAAAGTAGATTTAAAAATGAATGCTTGATTAAATAGTGTATTTTGGCTGATAGCAGTTGGAAGAAAGCTCGATTTTCTAGTAGCAACTCAGTGCGTGTAATTTCCTGCTGATCTTGGACATTATAGTAAGAACTGTTTTGTGGAGTGGTGTATTCTCAGTACCTATACCTGGGACACGTATGGTCATGTGTATGAGAAAGTTCTGCCCCTCCCAGAGGTAGCACTCAAATCTTGAAGGCACTGATGTCTTTCCTCTGTTTCCATCTGTGTTGAATTAGAACTGCTGGAATCAGTGCTGCAGAAAAGCAGCTTAGTGTAACAGTGGACAGGTGGGCTGGCTCTTATTTAGACTCCCAGAACATTAAAGTCAGATAAATGTTCACTATTGGTTAATAAATTGTTAGGTTTGTCTACCTATTATATTTTGGGTTTTTAAAAAATTTTGCCCGTCTGTTTTAAAATAACAAAAACAATGGAGGAATAATTATCACTAGAAATCAGATTTAATGCTAAGGCTAACTCAAGTCTAAACTTCGAAAAGTGATAATTAGAACATAGTCAGATTTTCCTTATGGTAAACCACCTATTTTTTAAATGTATACTGAAGTGTAATTTGCTCTTTCATTGACTACCTCCTGAAGATAACAACCTTCTTAAGTAACTTTGAAGTGTATAGCACAGATTTTTCTGTCTACTAAGGCCAGGTCTGAGTCCCGTATCTTCTTTCAAGTGTCACAAGATAGATTTCTGTGTGGGTTAGCCCTGAAGGATAGATCTATACAGAAATGAACTTGGTCATGGCTGAGTTCCCCAGCATAATTGTTCCTCTTCCTCCTATCCTTTGCCACACGAAGTAGGTATTTTATGGTGCCTTTCTCAAATGGTAAGAGCACTCCTTCCATTGAGACAGGCAATTTCATGGGGCTTTGTTAGTTCCTGTTGTGTTATTTGTTTCATGAGCTAAAGAGGATTTATTTAGGGATATGTTGTGAAGTTGGTATGATAAACTTGTGTTCCCATTTCAGAATTAAGAAAATTATAATTTTTCTAGGTGCAACACAGAGAGTGACTGGTATCAGATCCATGAAAATATCATTAAAAAGCTGAATGCGCGTTACAACTTGACAGGCTCCAATGCAGGTGAGTAATTTGCCACCTTTCCCTTTGCATTATTAGGGATTTCTTAGTTTGCAAATGGAGCAGCTCTATTTCAGAAAGACTAACATCTATGAAAGAAACATTTTTGCACATAGAGAAGAATAGTCAGATGAAAATATACAATACTGCTGTTCATGTGCACCTTTAAAAATAAAAAGTCACTAAATTTTCTTCAAAGACCTGTGTAATATAAACTTTTATTCTGTTCTGAGGAGCTACAGTTTGCTGGAGTTCTGGTCAGTTCTGGAGCTGATCAAATTATTGATCCATATTGCTTGATATTTCTGCTTCACATTTTCATCAGGAATATAAAATTTGACATTACTGGTGTGTTTTGGGAATGGTATTCCCCGGTTTAGTACTCACACTAAAAAGAAAACATGAGCCACTTCCCGCTCTGGTGGGATATAGGAAAGGCTGAGATCCTGAGGTGACATCAAAACAATTTACTGGAAAGAGCAATGAGATAAGAAAAAGAAACAGAAACAGCAGCAATGTTACTAACAAAAGTGTACAAAAGAGGGTGATTCACATGCAAACACTCAGGGCCCTGGGCAACAATCAACGATGGTGGATGAGTTTCCTCTCCTTCCAGTCTCTCTCTTGACCTGAAGCCACAGAGCTCCTTCCTGGAAGCCAGAGTTCCTTACTTCCACACCATCCATGATGTAGCTGGTATAGAATAGCAACCTAGACACGCCCACACGGATCCAGACCTCACCCCCTCATGGCCAAAACCAGAACAACTATATCTTGAACTTCAGAAGAAAATGAATGTGCAATCTGCATTCCTACTGGTAACTTTGCATTCCAGCTGAGCAGGCTGCAGAGTCGTAATTTAAGAACTTACTCATGGTCCTCTACGGTCAGCTGTATGTTACTGGAACTGTCTGAAATAAATTTGCATGTGAGACTTACGGAATGGGACACAACTGACCTTTGTTACTATGAGATGGTGGTTTGACTCCCAGGAGATGTTGAATTTGCATTTTTTGTTTTCCTTTTTTGATATCAACTTGCCAACTTTTTCTGAATTCTGTCATTCAAAGACGGGATCAAACTTGAAATGAAACCTGAAATGGAGGCTTATGAGTCTATTGTCCCTGTATTCAAATGTTGGTTTTCCCTGTGAAATTAGTTGAAATATGACTATAGAAAAATTTCCTTTTCGAGGTTCCAGTATATTGTATTTGTAATGCCTTTCATGTAGCAGACTTCATGCTTCTTTAGCTAGCTATATTGTACATTGCAGGCTTCTTTAACTTGATTTCAAGCATAATGTTTATCTTGAAAACGTATGCTTCACAATCTTTAGTGGATAACCAAGAAGAACATAAAAGCTCATGTTATTTATCAAGACTGAAGTTATATATATAACCATTTCTAATTCTAATATTTTCTCGTATAGAATCTAGCCACATAGATACATATATTTAAGGTCTAGAATATAATGGATCTTACTGGACAATAAATATAAAAGTCATGTCCTGAAAATAGAAGGGTACGTTACTGAGTAATTTTAATGTTCGGCTTCTTAAATATGTTAATCATATTCATCAAGAAAACACTTATTCTTGGTTGTTCTGTCCGTGCAGTATGTGCTTACTCTGTGATATGTTGCTAATCCTATTTTTCTCTCATGAAATAAGAGTTCACAGTTAAACGCGCACAGTTCTTAGGAGACATTGGATAAATTTGAATACTCTTAATTATGTGAATATTCAACATGAAAGGCATGGCACATGAATTTTTTTACAGGTTGCAGAGGGCTGGAAACTAAAGGGAGCAAACGGAAGATTAGTTACATTTTGAAAAGTATTGTCAGGGCAAGGGAGGCAAAGAGGGAAGAGCAGCACAGAATTCCAGTAGTGGTTGTGAAGGTTGGAGAGACAAAGAGGAAGTGAGCAGTAATGCCACTTTGAGTACCGAGCACCGGAAAGATAAACTATGGAAGGTTATTTATATCACGCACATGAAATTCATTCTCCTGTGACTCCTTAGCAGCCTGATAAAGCACTTGCAAGGTTTTAGCAATATGTTCAGATACTTCTGCTGACACCTCATGGAAAATATTGTTGTTACACTACTTTTTAGTTTTCATTTGCTGTCTTTTTCTGTGATAGTGTTGAGTGGCTGGTTCTGAAGCCTCATTAGCTTTGGCTGCCACCTTGTTGTTGTCAAAAAAGGATAACACCTGGCATTACAGGAGAGAGAGGTCTTTTCTCTCCCTTAGGAACTGTTGTAGGTATGAGCCAGATGTAGGAAAACTTGATTTTCTGGTTTATATAATACTTGGCCTTTTCAAATCGCCTTGAATACTTAGAAAAAACTTAGAAAGGAAGCACAGTAAAAACAACAGCAAAGATGCTTCAGACTATTGTCTGTTCTCTAGGCTTTTTCCCTCTTCATATTCCTGTACAGTTTCTTTCAAGTCAGGAGATTTTACACAGTCTTTAGTTTCCACAGATTGTCGTGTCCCCCTTCTAAAATAGTTTATCAGATAGTTCGTAATGTTCTTCAGGAAAAATAAGTCTTCCAGTTTTTGTGGCAATCTAAAAAGGAACTCAAAATGTACTTTGAGTGTCTTGCATGTTAAAGTGCATAGTCAGAGACTATAGCATTTTTATTTGCCACTCAACCCCCCACTTCCAAAACCCTACTTTTTCTGCTTCAACTCATGACAGTTCTTAAGTACGGAATCCTCTTGCATCTTATTCTCAGCTTGTGTCTTAAAGGGATCAAATGAAGGCAAATGATTGTCACTTGTTTATAAAGCCCTAAAAGGAGCAGGGGGCAGATGTTCAACCCCTTTCCTCTTCTCAGTAGTGCAGGAATGGAAGGAAGGACACACTCTCATGGATAATTTAGTTTCCTTTGCTGAAGTGGGAACTGGAATGTGTTTTCTGTATGATTTCCAATCTAACAGAGAGTGGAACTGCAGGTAGTGGATGCAATTCCCATTCACCACTGGTCTTTGCAGCTGGTGCGAGGTATCACATTACTGGAAAACACCTGGTTGCCTGGTGTAGAAGATCAAACCATTATTGCAAAGGCCAAATTGTACAACCTTTGCTGCATTTAGTAGCATTGTTATATCTTAGATTGAGTTTATGGTATTTGTGGAATGTCATTATTAAACAAACCAGGTTTCAGTAATATCTGGAGCAGAACCAGCTGTAAAATCTATTTTTTGTATAATATTTTTTTCTTAGAATTGGAAGCTGGTTACTTTGTCTTAAAATGCAAAGAGCAGTGGAAAAACTAATATTCCTGCATAGACATCACACTAAATTGCATCAATTTTATGAGGAAAATAGCACATTTCTATTTTTGTATCTGTAGAACCAGAGATCTGATTTGGAAAAGGATTTTCAGTCAGTCTTGCATGTCCCAGATGAGCATGCTAATTGCTTGGCTTCTCCAACTTCCCTGCAGCAACTATTCAACTTTGTATATGATCTGAAAATATTCATGATACCATGGGGAAAGTGGAAGTGGCTCTAAAGCCTTCTGAGTAGCTCATAATTTTCTTCGATGTGATCTGTATTCATGTCCTCTTACCAAATCCTACAGAGGAGAGATTTAAGCCTGGATCTCATGATATATATGAATATTCTCCCCAGTGAGTTACCTGATAAAAATCATATTTAAATATCGATGAAATGCACTACAAATATCTTTTTCTTCACGTTCCTATGAAAAGGAAGACTGAATAACTTACTTTTAAGGGGATGCAAGACATTCTGTTTTGCTGTGCTTTTTCCTTTAGGCTCCTAATAGTCTCAAGTGTATGCTTTTCTGTAAATGCCGATTAGGATTTCCCTATAGCAAGTCTTTGAAAGTTGCATGTGCTTGATGCAGTAATTCTTGGGAGCTGAGAAAAAGATACATGTGCTTTTCGGTTGCGACAGCAAAGGAGGTGAAAATCCTTTCATGTCCTATAGAAATTAAATTATAAACACATCTAGCTACTCTGTAGCTTTGAACTCTTGTGTGGATTCCATGAAAATAGCTAATGTAGAGGGAAAGTCTTTCCCCGTGCCGTTATCTTGGAATGTTCTGATGAACTAGAGAAGAGTGATGTAACCTAATTGCATTTTAATTGTGCTAGCAATGCCAAACTTACTTTGTAACTCCACTGGAAACACTGTTAATTATACATTAACTTTAATTGGTGTGAGTGCTTTAAATGAGAATGCCCTGATTGAAGCATGGAGAACTTGAAGCCCATGTGTTGACAGATGTTTGCTAACAATACCGTCATGAGGAAAGACAATCTGTCATCTTAAGGAGGAAAGTTATTCATGAGATCACATGATAAGTTAGGCTTGAAGGATCCTCAGGAAGTTATGTGATCCAACACCAGCTGAAAGAGGAACCAACCTCAAACTGAGATCTGACTTTCTGGAAGTTCAGTGAGGTTGCTTAATCAAAGGCAAATAATTTTAATTTTAATTCAACCAGTCTAAAGCAAGTTTCATAGAACATCCTTTGGTTTAGGTAACTATTTTTACCTCATATGTGGGACTTTTTTTTCGCAGTATATCTGTCAGTTCCCACAAAGTCTCAGTCTGGATCTGTGGTCATGTAAGGCTTGGTCAGAAAAGACATGAGGTAGACCAGCCCAGTGCATGAACTCATCTGACCAGGTGCAAGTTCTGAGACAAGTATGGCAATGGAGACAGCTGGTTAGAAACAGTGATATGTGCTTTGGGGCCTTCTCATGCCTGTTTACCTGCGTTCAGCAGCCCCTTGGCACTCTAATGATATCATTTCTCCATGGTTACTGTCAAACACTGAGAAATTTAAAGAAATGTATACTTTGTCTGTTTGATTTCCTATTTCAAAAAAGTGAGCTTTGGCTTACAAATTCCTTGATTTGGAGCAGGAAGCCTGTTAGAGTCGTCATTTACCTTGCAGGGGAGAAACTGCAGAGGCCCCTTAATCAAGGAGCATCATTTTTTCACACTTGTAAAATGAAAAGCTACGAGAGATCAAATGCAGTGGAGAATCAGTAGCTCAGTATAAGTTTACAATATTTCTGGGAATAGAGCTGTGGTAACTTAAAGTATTTTCTAGATACCAGAAGTAATGTGACTATGTTTGCATGACACTACCCCAGCAGTTCACAGCGTTACCACACTCAGAGTTGTTGGAAGGAGGGCTTTTTCCTGTGAATCAGCACAAGAAATGTCAGATGGGAAACTAAGTATGCATTCCCTGCTGGAAACATCTATGAGTTTTAGCCAAAAAGGAAGCATAGGCTTACAGTGGAGAATTGACTGGAGTGATGACTGGGAAACAATGAGGAGGAATGATAGCGGAGGCAGTAACATGAACTTGACAAAGAAGGTAAAACAGAATGAAGTACGTAACTTTTAGATAACTCCTGGGCATATAATTAATCACAGAAAAGTTTTCTGATGTTTGTATTTTATCAACAAGGTTCTCAGGTGTCAGCATTGCTTTGAAATATATTTTTTATCTTCACATTACTAACGTTTAAACAGCAAGTGCATTTGCTTAGTTACTCTAGTTCTAGGACAATTTATAAATCTGTCATTTTTAATCTTTGTTTTGTGACAAGGAGATTATGTGTATTCCAGTTTGATGTATTGAAGAATTAGTTGTCACTGAAGGCTGCTGTTTGAAATACATTTAAAATAAGAATACTGCTCTTATGTGCTTCACTTTATAATTCACTTTATACTTCAATTTATGATTCACTTTATACAATGAATTAAGGCATTATNTACATTTAAAATAAGAATACTGCTTTTATGTGCTTCACTAAGTATACAATGAATTAAGGCATTAATTTTTTTGTTCTCAAAAAATGCTAAAGCCAAAAGATTATACATATAAAGAATTTTGCACATAAAGGGTTGTTCCAAGATCATTTGGCCCTGAAGAGATAAGGGTGTAATAGAGTTAAATACATGTTGTTCTCTTCAGTGTTGCTAAAAGATTTGTTTTTAGAGAAGAATGAATAATGTGCTATCGTGATACTGTCAGGGAGATCTTATATTCAGTAAAAACTATGGTTTGTTGTTCAAGTCAGTACTGCAATTACAGAATCATAGAATTGTTTAGGTTGGAAAAGTCCTTTAGGATCATGGAGTCCAACCATTAACCCAGTGCTGCCAAGTGGGTCTTTTAAATATCTCCAGGGATAGTGACTCAAGCACTTCACTGGGCAGCCTTTTCTAGTGCTTGACAACCCTTTCCATAAAGAATTTTTTCCTAATATCCAATCTAAATCTCGCCTGGTACAACTGGAGGCAGTTTCCTCTTATTGCCTGTAACTTGAGAGTAGAGGCAAACCCCCATCTCCCTGCAACCTCCTTTGAGGTAGTTGTAGAGAGCAGTAAGGCCTCTCCTCAACTTCCTTTTCTCTAGATTAAACAACCCCAGCTCCCTCAGCTGCTCCTCATAAAAATTGTACTCCAGACCCTTCACCAACTCTGTTGCCCTTCTCTGGACATGCTCCAGCACCTCAATTTCCTTCCTGTAGTGAAGAGCCCAGAACTGAACACAGGATTTGAGGTGTGGCCTCACCAGTGCTGAGGACAGGGAAACAATCTCTGCCCTAGTCCTGCTGGACACACTATTGCTGTACATGATTCAAGTGGCACCCAATTTAAGCCGAGAAATTCCTGGCTAAGGCTGCATAATAACAATTCCTGGTTCATATTTCTGTCTTGGAGTTGGGTTATGTTTTTATAAACCTTTTCCAAAAATTTGTTCTACTTGTTGGATAGTGTTGACTTCCTTCATTTTAACTACTAAAAGAATAAAAAGTCTTAACACTATTTCAAATAATGAATTTTAGAACATATATGCGTGATTTTAGCTCCTTCAAAGAATATATTTACAAATTCTTTACAATTGTTACCTAGGTTCTTATATTGGTGGGGATTTGGTTTTTAACATTTTGTTCAGGTACTCATTAAATGTCTGTTTCCTTTAAAACAAGACACATAATTGGAATGCAAGTACCTAAATTTCTAATACAATTCTGTTCGCATGAAGAGCTACACTTCATGAAGGAGAAAATAGCAAGTGTTTCCTTGGAACCTTTTGTCTGTTATTTGCACTAGAAGCAATATAAACCACTTATCATTGCAAAATTCTGTATTTTGCGCACGCCATAATATTCTAGCTAACCATGCAGTTTGTAAAAATGAAATTTTAAAAATTTTTGTGCAAGATTGTTCACCTTTGCAATAGAACACTGTAGTGTGCAAATGGGTGCTAACATGCCCTGTGAATTGTTAATAGAAAAGGGCAGCAGTGGACTTGCTAAGGCAAGAACTGGAGACATTCTTTCTGAAATCTTTATTGTCTGTATATGGAAGTTAGACTGGATGCTTATAACAGTAATTTAGCCTTTTGGTCCTTTATCCTTCATCCTGTAGTGAGTCTGACAAGAAATACTTGAGGTTCTACTATTTATCCTGTAAAGAAATTCCAAGCCAGTTTTCCTATGACAGTTAAATGTCATTTGCATTTAAGTGTTTCTGTTCTATGTGAAGAAGAAAAACATCCTTACTTTGTACACTTGAGGGCATTTCTGACAAAAGTCTTGGATACAGGAGCTCCAAGAAAGCTGTCAAAATGTTGCAGTGACATTCATGCATTCTTTCTTTACTGAGCTAAACCCCAGAATTTAAAGCTGAGGAAAAGAGGAGTTTGGAGTTTCCTTTGATAATTCAAATTAATCAGAATGATGTCTTCAGAAAGGCCATCAGGGACTGAAGCTACCTCTCCTTTTTTATCTCTCTATTCGCAGACTGTGATTTGTGGGATTTTCTACACAGAGTTTTCTGTGGCCAAGATTTATACAAATGTTTGTCCCAGATCACATTAAATCAATAAATCTTTTGTTTGCCAATAGCATTGTGCAAATCTACTGGTTTTACCCTTACCTTTTTACCCTTGCACTTAAAACACTCTTGGAAATGGGAACACCTGTAAGCCCTCAGAATACTTTTAACACCTTTAGGCAGCTTTATTTGGACAGATGCCTTGTTTTATTACCTTTCTTAAAATACAAACAGTGCTGAATAACATTCTGTCTGAGGTTTGTTTTTTTTCTTCTATCAGTTTCCTGAGCAGCTGCTAGGAATTTTCTTCTTAATATGATCTAGGATTCTCTGCTGCAGGTAGATAGAAGATGAATGTAAATTCTTTCCCCTCCCCCTGGAAGCTCAAATGCAAATAAAGGGTCTATAAGCATAATGAAGAGATGCCTTTTGTCATAACTAAGTGCAGAAATCAATAATGCAGTACAAAAGCTGTTTGAAGGTAAAATGACAAATCTCACAAAAGTCTGGGATGCTTATTCAGCAGCTTGTCAATTTTCTGCATCCTCTTTCATCTGAATGATAAAAATAGTCTGTGTTGTGTTGAAATTTAGTACAAGTTAATAGTAAGAAATTTCATGCGCTTGCAAAAGAAATAAAAGCATATCTATTTGCAGTTCCTTACAGAGTATTGTAGTAGTAGTTTCATAACTGGGGTAAATAAAGAATAATAGCTAACACAAGAGGATTTAATTACCACTGGGTAGGTAATTGAAGCTTTTTTTCTGAGGGGACAAAGCTAGACTACATACCTTATTAAAGAAAATGTGCCAGTCCTTCAGAGACTGGATAATCATTTTTGTTGTTACATTTTAGCTCCTAATGTTCTAGAAATGGAAAATGCATAGTTATGAAGTTTTGGATGGCTCCTAGGTGTTGTAGATGGTGCAGTGGTCCTATCAACCACAGTCAGATGCGGTGTACAGTAGAATGTTGCAGATCTCTATTTTGCTTTGTCTGTGAACAGCTGTCCCATCGCAAAATGCACTAATTTTTTTCTAAAGCTAATAATTTTGCTATGTGCAGTCCCCCTGCTGTTGACAGGTATGCAACCTACTAGATCAGGTTGCCCAGAGCCCAATTTAACCCGGCCTAGAACACTTTCACGAATGGGACATCCACGATTTCTCTAGGCATCTTTTTTCAGTGACTCACCACCCTTGCTATAAGGAATTTCTTCCTAACATTTGGTCTAAATCTCCTCTCTTTTAGTTTAAGGGTGATGTATTTCAACTTGTGAGTTCCTCTTCAATCTACTTTGTTTTGCAATATGCCTGAGGGAGTCCCTCTTCAGCTGAATCTGCACCCTTCTGAAAATCTGATGTGATGTGTCAGTATGTTTCAAATTATGTTAGTTAATGCTTATTGATAGTCTGGTAGCTCAAATTATAATAAGCATACAAACTGTAGGCCTTTGTAAAATGTGAATTATTCCATCTTTTTAAAGTACCTCTTCCTCATGATTTTTATTACATTTGCATGGTTCCTCAGTTATGATGGGTGTCTACTTTCTTTAGCAAGTGTATTGCATTTTTATAAACCCATGAATATGGGATTGCTGTGTCTTGCGACTGGTCACAGGTTTTGTGTTTAGCTGACAAGGTCCTCATTACCTATCTGGCTTTGGCTGGCTGGACTTGTCTTATCCTGCCTGGAGATTTGTTCTGACTTGTGAAAGTATATATCTAATCACAAAATAATACATTTTATCTGCATTATTATAGCTGTTGCTTACTTTTGTGCAGTTGTGTGGTGTAACCCACCTTGGTATATATGCTTTGTGTTTAACAAATAGCTATAACATGTAATTAATTACTCGGTGTAGAGTTAACTGCCTATAACCCTAGATTAAAATGGAACACAGAAGAGTAAAGACATGTGACCATAACTGACACCTTGAAAATGCTGGCATAGGATGATACTAGAGGCCCCAGGCCTGTGAACTGCTCACCAGTGGCCAACTATTGGTCATCAAATAGTGTGATCTTGAGAGCAGAATGGAACCAGTTCTAGGGGAAACCTTTTCATATACAGTATGTTCTTTTGCCCATCTCAACATCCTGAGTGTAGCAAATCACTGGGAATTCAGGCAACCTGTTCTGTAATGTTGGTATCACACCTCAATAACAGTATGCCTCTTACGATTTTATGTCCTTAATGGAGGATAGCCTGGGTTCCTTGCACAGTTAGTGGAGCTTTGACAGAGCAATCTGAATGCTTACCTGGGAATTGTGTTTTCATTGATTATGTAAAGTCCATGTGCTCCCAACTTTAGCATTTTTACCGGATTTGTCAGTTCTACTTCCCTTGTCAATTCCCTTTTGTTTGTCAACGGGGTCCTCAGTGGCAAAATTTTTAACTTCAAGACTTGATTTTTGGAGGACCTTCAGATTTCCTTCCCTCTGTATCCTTGCTTTCTGGTTGGCTTTCACTCTTTCCTATTTACCGGACTCTTTACACCATATAACATTTTTAAGTAACTTTGCTATCTATAATCCAGTGTTCTTCATTTTTCTGAAAAGCTGAGGAATGCATGCCATTTATATTCCAAAGATGTATTTAAACTATAGGTAAAATGACCTGTGTTTCAAGTGTGTTCACTGAGAGATTTCTTGATGCTTTTGGATGTATAAAGATGACTCTTTGTTTTCTAACAATGGATGCTGTGAAATACAGAGTTCTATATCTTTTTTGCCTTGCATGGGCGAGTACTTAAAATCCTTGACAGATAGCTTTTTTCTCAAGTTAAAACTGTTTAACCATTGATGAGGTTTTTTCACATCTGATTTAAGACTTAAATAAAATTTTTCGAGAAAATCTGTGAAATTTGTACTGAAAGAAAATTAGACTTGGTGTGTTCAACCTTTGCTTAGAAAACACAATAACTTTACACCAGGCTGTGTACAATATCTGATTAATGCTCTTGTGGTTGATGTGATCTGGAACAATAGAAAATGGGTTTTTTAGGTTTCCAAGGAAACAGTGCAATAGGGGCTTATGAGGGCATGATTATACATGTATATGTATAACAATTTCTTAAAATATAAAAGCAGCAAGATTGGGGGTGGGCTAAATATCCATATTTATAAGGGAGCTATACCCAGCCCAGCTCTTCCCATACAGCAATGAAAAACCTTTCACCTGCTCTAAAAGAGCCTGAATTTTGCCTGTATGACTTTGTACCAAGCTTCTGTACCACCAGCTAGCAACAGCGTGGTTTGTTTCCTCACCTACCCCAATAATAATTGTCAGTACTTCCTAAAGATTGTTCACTGTATAACCATAGAACAAATTCCCCTACAAAAATAATTGATGTCCATGGCATTAAATACAGTCCTTAAAATAGAATAGATTTCACCGAGTGCTTTTCCTTGCAAGATTTGTTTATGTACCCAGTTGGAGATGTGTAGGCGAGCTGTTTTTCATGAGGAGGAAAGTTTGGTCAGAGTATCACGTTCTCTGGAGTTGCCAAAATAAGAAAATGTAAGTGTAGGTAAGAGGAAAAATATAAAAGTTGTCATGGTAATTAGATATCTGATCTGCAGTAGCCTGGACTGGCAGTACACAGTATAGATTTTTAAACTCTGATTTTAGGAACCGCTGGACTTCAAGTAAATGTATTCAGTTAAACGGTAACATGGTTGTAGGGAAAATGTATTTCAAAGCCGAAAGAACTGATGACCTTGTTGGTCAGTCTGTGTTGTACATGTTATTTGCTTCAGCTTAATCTCAAGTTCATTATGGCTCTTCTTCTGAGTTGTCTGTTTATCTCCAGTTGTTCAGTGTATATGAAGAGTTTGCTTTTATCTTCTCCTTGATCTGTGCATTGACACGTGATATGCTGTGGTAATGTTGAAGGTTATGCAAGATTAATCTTTACAAGCTGTATCATTCTGACACTTGCCTCAGTGATTATATTTGATATAACCAAAAGGCATGCCTGTTGCTTTTGTTAATCTCAACTGTAATGAAGTATGCTCTTTGCAATTTGTTTGTATACTGCAGACATAGTAGAAGAAGTTATGCTTCCTTGGTTCTAGAGGAATAAAAACTGGAAAATTATCATATGGCCACCCTTGCATTTTGCATTTCTTCTTGCAAACATAAGAAAGAGTCTGATTAAATCTGAAGAGTGTTGAAAAAAAATTTATTTCAGTCATTACGAAATTACTGTTCCTAAGAATACTGATTATGATATATTGGTTTACTAGAACTTTTTTCTTCGGATTTTGGATTAAAATGTTGTATGACTTTGTATCAGGTTAAGTGATGCCCTGTGATGAGACTTCTGCATTTCACCCATAGCTCGGGACCATTGTATGTGCACCTTTTCTTGCATATCAATGAAGGGAGGATTGTGTTGAAGGAAGTGAAAAATTGAAATGGTAGCAAATATTGCTAATTGAAATGTCTCCAAATTGACCTCTTCCTAGTCCTCTTTTTGGTTAAAACATTAGTCCATTCCTATTGAGATAATTTTCATACGTGTCATCGTAGTTCAATTACACATTAGTAATAATTTGCTAATGCCTTTTCATGGGTACTTGTTTTCAAGTCTTTATTGATTTTTGGATGTTGATACCCTTCCCAAATACATTTAAAAATTGAAGTGGGTTGGCTTTCTATTACTAAACTTCCTCTGAATTTTCTGTTCTCAAGAATGCATATATACTTGCAAATATATAAAATTTTTAAGAAGAACTGATAACAATAATCTGTTTGAATGTCTTATTTTGTGTTGTTTTTCTCTTCAATTTCAGGTCTAGCAGTTTCTCTTCAGTTGCTTCATGGAGACATAGAACAAATTAGGAGGGAGTATACATCCAGATTTACCCATGGAGTATCCATAACAAGGAAACTAGGTTTTTCTAATATTATAATGCCTGGTAAGTAAAAGAGAAAAATATCTCAATAAGCTGTTGAAGAAATAACTAATGAGAAATTACTTGATTTTCAGCTGGTTTTCAAATAAATACTGTATTCTGAAACTTCTTAAACAGTTCCAGAGACTTTTATTGTAGCATTTTTTCATAAAGATAGAAGAAAACTGTGTCCCAGTGGCCCCATTACATTATATTGTATAGTTACTAGGCCAATGTCAAAAGGGCATATGGCTATAGCAGCCTTTTTTGAGAGATGGAACCTCACTTTATAGAAGTGAAGATGATTGAATGCAGGACTGCTGAGCTCTATGCAGGGAAAAAGATAACTAGCAGAACATTTTGTTCATAGGAGATGGTAGCTTTCTAAATAAAGACTCACAGAATTTCACTGGTATTGTACAGCTTCTGTTTTCACAAGGTTTGTGTCTCCAATACTGGAAATGACTGGAAATGGATAATAATATAGATGTACAGACTTCATTTTGTTTATATTATATGAAAAAATATGCAACTACCTACATAGATGCTAAGGAAGGTAGAAAGATTGTGTCAGTATGAATGCGAAGAAGCAAATATAGGAAGAAGATCGTAGAACAATTTATAGCGTCATCCCTGAAATGAAATTTTCAACAAGTTCAGTGGGTTGCTGGAAATTAGGAAGCAAATGTCTCTTTAAAGGAAAAGCATACTTTCAAGCAAACCCGTTTGGCATGGTTATGGTGTTATGTTGTTGCTGAGAAATGTTGCAGGGAGGAACTCACATCTTAGTTTCAGCTGAGTCCACGCATACAGTCTTGACTTTCTCAGATGTAAATTATCCTCATGACTTTCAGATTTTTAAGAGACTATCTTCTTCATATAAAGATCAGTCTTTGCATTCCTGTGGACCTCAATCAGAAGTAAACTAAGGTTCTGAGGCAAGAATAAATAAACTTTCATACTTCACTAATCGAGGAGGTTTTAAACAGGCATTTGAAATGCAGTAATGAGGCTCAGCTTTAGCTGTGGGCATGTATTTCTCTTGAACTTCTACCTGAAACATGACAACTGAGAATTCACTCTTGTGTGCTTACTGCCAATTAAACATCTGTCCTTCTACGTCCTTGATCAGCACTAGTGGTCACTTACAACATGTGCATAACACAAGTTAATAAAACAGTTTCAGTGCTACAATGAAAATACTCTGTGGGTATGACTGCAGTATTTAGAAGAATAAAATGCAGAAGTCAGGTGCCATTTAATTTGAAGTTAGTTTATGTATCTATGCCTAATGGAAGCAATTCAGTTGAAATTTTATGGCTTATTAGCTAGGCTTTATTTGTTGTCTTACTGTTGGATTTGAAATTTGAATCAAATGGGTGTTGTAGATAATATGGCAGATAACAGTGGAAGCAGTTTTACTGAGCACACTGTAACTCCCATTAGGAATCATTTCTCCAGTTATCTATGATTTAGTGACCTGCTGCTCTGTGTTATCAAATTTGCTGAGTTCTAAAAATAGATTTCATATCCCCTCATTTTCCAGTTGAGAAATAATGTGATGTACTAAACTGCAAGAAACATATTATAGCAGAGAACAGTGTAATCAGCTGCTGGAGGAGTTTCTTGACTCAGTTTCAAAGAATCATGCAGGTTCACTTTGTCACTGTTTTAGTTAAAAAAATAATATATGGATTCTGGTATACTGCCTTCTCAGTCCAATTGTATGCATGGATCAGTTTAGATAATGTACAACTTCTATGTGTACTGGCATAGAAGAGATTTTTTCTAAAGAGAAATAATCATCTCAGTCTTGCAATGATGAATTTCAAGGACTAACCAGAACAGTATGCCCTAGGCCCTAAAATGCCCTCAGCAACCTAGCCTTTGAAATGCTTTTTTATTCTAAAGCTCCCCTTTAATTTTGTTTCTCTCCTAGTGTTTTTTTTTTCCACAGATAAATTAGAGAACTTCAACTTTTGCCACTAGAAATGGTCATTAATTAGATCTTATTTTATATTTTTGTTGAAAGTGTGTTGCTGTGGCTAATTAGCACTTACGTTAATGTTGTGAACCAGACTCTCTTGAATTATTCAATGAGGAGTATTTCATGCTGCCAAACTGCAGTATCTCTCTTATAAGTGCCGTATTTTAAGTCTCTCTCCTATTCTGGTGTATTTAACCTCTCTCTGACCTTCGTTTTTTGTCATATCAATCCTTTTCTCTGCGGAGGTTATGCTGTGAAAAGTAACTGGGATCAGCATACATGCAAACCTGAATTGACAATAATAATGCATGTTTTTATAGAGTAATGCTTTTTGTGTCACTGCAGCCTGACAGGGTGAAGCCACACAACACACCACCCAGGACCCTGGGAATTTTTTAGTGAAGAACTCCAAGTATTTTAGGAAATGAAGTAAATGGCTGGAAAAAAAGTAGATGGCTATGATTCAGAAATGCTGTGAAATAGGTGACTCACTCTATGCTAGCCAACAAAAGAAGGACAGGCAGTGAAAGTGTCAACTTGTAAATACAATCAATATGCATTTTCTAGGTTTGACCAGGATTTCAGGGCAGACTCCAAGCAACCACTGGAAAATTCCATTCCAGCATTCTAGTGTGGTTGTCTGCAGATATACAGACAGTATTTTCAGGAAGCTTTGTACAACACTGAAGGACAGCTGTGCTTGCACACTGAGTTTCTGTGTTCGTTTCCTGACAACCACATCATTACTTAGTATATAAAATTTAGCATTTGATAGTTACAAATGCTTTTGAGGAGCACTCTAAGTTAAATTTACATACATAATAGGTAATGAAATGTGAAAGCCCTTTTGCTTTTTCTGTGCATACTTTTACCAGCTTTTTTGCTATTTTGTGTAGTTCAGTATTATGGAATCTCTTTCCGAATTTGACAGGTGCACACCTTCAGTGCTATTCATGCTCATGTGTTATAACACACGTGCATGTACGTGTTCTTTGGCACCATTGTGGAATACATCTAATTCCCAAATAAGCCTGATCGCTAGTCTGCGTTGTCTGGAGTTTTTAGAATTGGAATAAACCCTAGCACAGCTGTTTGGCTAAATGAGGGCTTAATTGACTTCACTAGATGCCTGCTCTGCCTCCCAGTTGTGAACAGACTAAATTTCTGTGTGGTAAGCATACGTATAGGTCCACATCTTCCTTTTTTCTGCATTCCAGATCAGAACTGCATCTGCTTTGCTTCTTTTAAGTTATACTGTTCTTAACAGTGCTAAGTGTATTACTGGTAGTTTACTGGTGGTTGTTGTCTTAACTACTTGGTACGTTCAAAGACAAAATCCATTCAGTGTGAGACATTAGCACATAAAGTAATCTCATCGTCTTCCTGTAGACTACTTTTTTCACTAAGCAATTCAGTGAGATCCAAGCCTTACTTCCTGGAATTTTACCTACAAACTTCCTCTGTGCAGGTTTGCCTATAATAATAGAACAAGATAAAACTTAAAATAGCTATGGATTTGATTTTGAAAGGCTCTGTGTCTTGTAGAGCAGCTCAAAATGTCTTTGTCCAGAAAATATACCTTAGTATGTAAACAACTGGCCTGTTGGCTGACATCTCAAAAGAGTTGCATAGGTGGATATTAGTTAGCTGTAGCCATCTTTCTTTCAGCTTATGATCTGAACGGGTGTCATTACCACTGCTGCTATCTGATCACCACATGCTTTGATTAAAGCATAAGAGTTAATATTTCTTCCTGTCCATCCAAATTATGAAACTCTTATGGTATTAGAAGAGGTTAAAGAATTGGTGCATCACTACAATGTTTCTACATTAACCAATGTTTACCTTGCACATAAGCTTAGTGTAGTATCTATGCTGGTATCTAGAGCTGAGCTAGTCAGTCCTGACTGGAGAAGTCCTGGCTTGTAATACTTAACCCGGAATTTTTTGGTCCTGTTCTAATTCTGTGATAAATTTTCACAAATAGCATTGCTAAAGACTCTACATGAAGCTGTACTATTAATTTCTGTAGTGGAATTTTCATTCTTTCAAACTTATTTGTCCAAGATTAAAAGCTGCATTTTGTTTCTCAACATTGTCTTTTTTTTTTCTTTTTATAATTTCTGCTCATTTAGCAGATAGAATGAGGTGCCCGGGATATTACTGTGCTTTTAAGTTTCCTACGTTAAGCCTTCGTATGCTTAATTTAGGAGAAGTAACTGAATTTTTTTACCATTGCATCTGCATTGCTTTACATTTGTCGCCTTTTAACTTCATTAGATGTCCTTTTGCTGTCCAGTTAAGTCTCATCAGATCCTGTCCTTCAAAGCTACTGAATATACCAATCATGCCTTCATCTGGATTATTAACAGGTCTTTTCATGTGCAAGTACACACTCACCAACCTTTCTTACTATTTTCAAAAGCTTTTTAAAATGAAACTAGAAATAGAATCTTTGTCTTCTTATACAAGTGGTCTCACAAAATGCTGTCTTTGTGATAACATTCATTGTCAATTATATGATTTTTGACTAGAGGCATTCATTCTTTTAAAGTATAGAAAAATATTCTGAAGAGCAAAAATGTAAAGAAAGCTGTAGAATATGTTGTCTTTGTCATGGTAAGTGTCTGTACCTGCCAGTGAGCTTGGAGTTAAAGAGCTGTTGATTCTAGGAGAAGAAATCTATGTCTGATGCACTTAAGCATTTTTCTCCCTTGAGCAGTGAAGTGATTTTTTCCAAACTTCTTTGTACTATATGAAGTACAAACAGTTTAAATTAAACTTCTGCCACTGGATATATTAGTTACACGAAATATGTTTAAGCAATATGGTGGAGTAAAAGCACACCCTGTGTTTTGACCTTTCACAAAACTGTAGTACTCTAGGGGGAATATCCTCTGCTTTTCAAATCCTATTTTAATACTTTTTAAAAACTTTAGTCCTATCTGTTGAAGGAATTAACATTTCTGCAAGTCACTGGAGAAAACAAAGATACGACATATTTGGTTAGACAAGTGCAAGGAACTTGTGTATGATTTTCCTTCTCCCTTCCATCTCCTCTGTCTTTTTTTCTTGGTTCATTAGAAACTGAAGGAAAAAATAGAAGAAAACTATGGAAAGGGAAGACAAGCCAGAATTTGACTGGACTTCCCTTGATTTAAAATCTCTGGAAGTGATGAATGGGGAAAAGGGTCTTCTGCAGTTTATAGTATTTCGAGAATCACCTGGCTTTCTACTGAGTATAAAATAAGTAGCAGTGATGCATAGGAAGTGTATACAAGGATAGTTATGGCTTGGAAGTTTTTCTTCGATAAACCAGGTAAGGGACACTAGCAAACTAACAAGTGAATGCTTTAGCTCTGTAAAAATAAACAGTCCTTCAAAATTCTGTTGGAAATATTTTCTTTATTTTGAAGCTAGACAAAGTTAGCAGGTCAAAGTTTTCTGTTAAAAAAAGCTTGCGAGTCTTTTATTCCTCACTTGTTCAAAACAACTTGTTTTCCATCTCATTGTTAAAAGGAAGAGAAAAAAAGTTGCAGAGTGATTGGGTATTACGTGGTAGATGTACAATTCATTTGAAACCTGAAAGTATTTCAGTTTGAGAATTCCTTGTAAAGAGCATTTCATTTGCTTAATCAGATGTTTTCTGGTGTTTGTTTCTTAGGGCTTGTTGAATGTTTCTGCAGTAAAGCTGAAAATGCAGATAATGTTTTATTAAAAAACTAAAGTAAAGTAACTGAGGGAAGTACTAACAAAATCAGTTTATTCATCTCTGATTTAAATGCCCAAGTCTGCTTAATCCAATAGTAAAAAGGCAGCAGCGTTACCAAAGGGACCATTGCTCCAAAAATCCTAACATATGCAGAGTTGTTTTAATGTTTCCCATATATAAACATACTGGTGATAATACATAAACTAGCTGCCAGTATATAAATGGTAGAAATTTTCTTAAATTTTTCTGCCCATCACCTATAATATACTTAAATACAGATACAGAACCTGCCACAAATAATTTTTTGTCAAGTATCATCCAGAAGGTCCCACTCTCAGAGTTTTTCTTTGTATGTATATATTTAAGCATCAAGCAAAACATTTTCTCATTCTTGAGTCATGTGTGGATATTACTCATAAATATCGTGAATGTGTGCAAAATTTGCTTGGTTGTTCTTTGCCTCAGTAATGGAGAAGTGAAAGTATGCTCTCTGGGGAAAAAGCACCAAAGCAATAGCTGACTGATGGTCGTCACAGTCTTTGAGACTCAAACGCATTCACTGGCAACTTCAAGCATGTCAATGAGATTTGGCCACCTTTTTAAAAAGTGCTGAATATATTCCCTGATAAGTAGCCAGTCAGTCTTTCAGTATCTTCTAAAACGCAAAACAAAAAGGAAATTGTTCCAGTAATGGGATTTCATTTCCTACAGTGATGAAATTCTTTATGAAATGCAGCATGCCTGTGTATCTTCCTGAGCTGCTGTCCTTAAGAATGCCCTTCTCTCAGATAACATCCTTCTGTATTACAACTTTCACAAATGATCCTAGATTGCTTAACTTGAATTTTTTTAATTAATTTTTGTTTTTAAATTAAATATGTAAGAAATCAGGAAGGGAAGGCAAAAGAACAGAATAGTTGAGTGAAGACATGCTGACCAAACTAAAGGACAACAGGGAAATGCAGAAGCAGTGAAAGTAAGAACAGGTATCCTGGGAAGAGTATTGGGGTGTTGCCTGGTTGTGTAGTGATGGGGTCAGGAAGGCTAAGGCAAAGCTGGAGCTGAAATTGGCAAGGGAATGCAAAGGAAAATAAGAACTTCTGTAGGTATTTCAGCCAGAAAAGAAAAGCATGCTCCTTGTGACGAACATGACTGGTAAACTGGTCTCAGCAGATGAAAAGGAAGGGCTGAGGTACTCAACAATCTTTTTGCCTCAGTCTTCACTGTAAGTCTCTCTTGCCAGCCTCTCAAATCAGTGGATTTTGATAAAGTCCCCTCAAGGTGGGGACTGAAGGGAGCAAAGTTCCTCCCACTTGTCGTGGGTTGACAGGTTTCTAGGTGAATTTCACCCTGCCAGGTCCTGTGGAGTGGCAGGGTGTCGTGGGCCAATGACATTTTAGGTACGCCCTCTGCGAGATACAGTATTTAAGGAGCTGGACACTGGGAACTTCCTCTTTGGCTTCCGGCGTTCCAACAGGTAACAGGGGACCCAGGGGGGGGTTCTTGCCAGGCTAGGCCTTCGGGCCTGCCTGGCTGGCTCCCCGAGGGCCGGGCCTGGCCCCCTTTTACCATCTGCCGGGCCGAGCCTTTCCCCTCCCCTGCCTTCCCCCCATGAGGGCCGGGGCCTGGCTTCCTTTTACCATCCACCGGGCAGGGTCAGGCCCCCACCTCTGGCCACCTCCAGCAGCCCCCCTCGCTCGGCCGGGCCGAGTGGGGGA
>VZTF01004847.1:626393-733446 GCA_013397755.1 Cnemophilus loriae | reverse complement strand
AGGAGAGGTTTTCTGAAGGTTTAATCTAATTTTTATTATTTGGTTCTCTTTATTCTTTTTTTTTTCCATTTAGTTCTGTTAATAAAACTTTCTTTATATTCTTTAAAGTTTGAGCCTGCTTTGCTTCTCCTAACCCTTATCTCACAGAGGGAAATACCCTGAATAATAGACCCAAATTTAAATTACTGCACTTAAGTTGGATTGGCGAACTCAAACCACTACACTTTAATTGGTGTTTCTGCCTGGTTGGTGTCAAACCACTACACTACTGTAGGAAAACAGTAACCACCTGAGGAATCGGAACATACTCAAGTCTATGTGACCTGGCAAGATGCATCCCAGGGTCCTGAGAGAATTGGCTGATGCAGTTGCCAAGCCACTCTCCATGATATTTGAAAAGTCATGGCAGTCATGTGGAGCACCCAGTGACTGTAAAAAAGGAGACATTGCACAAATTTTTTTGAAAAGGGTGGAAATACTGGCACAGGTTGCCCAGAGAGAGTGTAGATGTCCCATCCCTGGCAACATTTAAGGACAGACTGGGCAGGGCTCTGGGCACCCTGCTCTAGTTGAAGATGTTCCAGATCTTTGCATGGAAGTTGGACTATGAAGTCATCAAAGTTCAACTGCCAGAAAGGGATTAGCGAGAGTCAGATATTGCTATAGCATGCCAGGGCTTAATCTCTTCTCCCCAGACCTAACTCCAAATATATGTGTTAGCATAGATGTCACAGAACATCCTAGGTGCTAAAAGGCATAGCATGGGTTAACTTGAAGGATGAGAGGAAAGCTGTACTAGGGTTCCTTAGCCCTCTCCTCAAGTTAAAATCACCTTCTGCTTTTTTTTTTTTTTTTTTTTTTTTTTTTTTTTTAAGATCCTCCAACTGGCAGCTACTACACAGCTCTTTTCCTGTTCTACAAAGTATTCTAAGGATCTTTTCTCTGAAATGTTTTTCATCCACAAGATTTACATTCTGGTTTAATATCATTTTTGTCTGTGCCACATCCAGAGATTTTCAGTCCCTACAACTGAAATTTTTTAAGAGCTGTTCAAGTTATGTTTAGAGTATAAAACATCTCATTAGCTTGTATTTTACAGAGATGTAAATGAACAGAAACTTCCTCTAAACAAAATGGTGTTTTTTGCTCTTTTGCAATTCATGGTTCTAAAGGACCTACAATTCTGAGCAAGGCTTTCAAGAAAGCAGTTCCAAACAAAAGCTCCTAGTGAGTTCAGTTTAATTATTTTTAAATTAGTGGCTGCTGTCAGGACAGCAGTAACTATCAGAGATGCTTGTTCAAATACAGTCATGCTGTGTTTTGTTACACTACTAAACAATCAAATTGAAATTTATTTCACTGGAAAGCTTTTTGAGGATAACTGGCAAACTAAACTCTTTTTTCTAACAAAGACGCTACCTTTGATCTTTGACAGCTGTCTTCTCCTTGAAAACCTTGTGTCATATTAATATGCTACAAGAGATTCTGCAGTTCTAAATATGTTTGAAATATGAGAAAAGTCTTGTTATAATATATGTGTTGCCGTTGCAACTCACGGCTTCCTCAGTGTAAGTTTAAAAACAATTTTGTGATGAAGGATCATTGCTTTGATGCTTAGGTTAGGTGCAAATGTTTCTATAAAAACAACAGTACAAATGTTACATTCTCCTGACACTTGTAGTGATCTGACCCTCTTGTTACTAGTGATTACCTGTGTTGTTCCTGTCACCTGAGATTCAGTGGGAGCAGTTAAGCCTCTCTGAGCTGGGGACAGCTTACATGTAGGTCCAGCTTGGGAGCAGCAGGAGACCAGTGCTTGTACACAGGTCCTTGATTGTGATGATGGAGCGTCCAACCTATGAAGGAAAGGGAGCCTCCAGAGCCATCCGTAATGAAACTGTGCAGCGGGCATAATAGGACACCTGGGCACACATTGTCATCTCCAGCCTGGAAATTACTGCTGGCTCTTTTCTCTTTACTGGTTATTTAATATTTGTAGTTTATTGTTGGCAGGTTGAGGAAGGCTGACCCCCATTAACTGTGTCCTCCAGCAATCATCTTGTGGTTGTTTTTGACTTTAATTGGCCTTTCCTCCTGTTCCTTATGTTAGGGTTTTGCATGTAATTGATACTGATCAGGTCTCCGTCCCCTGCTCCCATTCTGCCCTTGAACAATTCGTTGCTAGCTGGATTGAAGTCATGAAGCTTTTGCTTCTTCATAGGTCAGAATTCTTGAGCTGTAAAGTACCTGGTTAGCACCTACAGCTGGGGCAAGAAGGGTTTGGAGTTTTTCCTCTCCCAGTCCATAGAAAGTGCTTTCAAGTTATTTTTGCCAGGTCAAAGCTGCAGTGTATTGGCAGAACCGTATGAAGAGGCAGGTACTGGCGATGCTGTGCTGTACACATTTCGATTTAGCAACCCAGACATTTCAATTCAGCACCTTTCACTTACAATTGAATTCACGTGCCAGAGAGGATGTCCATGCAGAATGTGCACTGAAAGCTTCTGCTATGTCAAAAAGTTATGACTGTATTCACACCACGGCAGCTTGACTTTTTTTTTTTTTTTTTTTTTTGGTAGTTAAATTCTGTGGAATTTCAGTTTCCGTATGGCTTTATCTCTCACTTAGTACTAGAAGCTCTTGTAGGAATTCGTCAGCCTACTTTTGATTAGCCAGATAGGTGAAATCATAAGGTGCTAACTAAGAAGTCCCAAAGCATTGGGGTTATTGGGTCACTTCTGTAATTAGGACAGAATATACTCCTTTTCAACACATTGCATGATTGTCAGCAGTAAGACAAAACAGCTTCCCTAGATACACTCTTTGATCCTTACAGTTCTGTTTTTTCCAAGAAACAGCTTATTACTTCCCACTCTCATAGGGACCAACACTGACTTTCTTATTTCTTCCTTGTTGTTTACCATCTCACCTCTAATATACAACAATCCTCTGTCTTACCTATGCTGGTTGTAACATGTTAACCTCATTTTTTTCTTGAAGTAGGGTCTAGAAAGTGGCTTTACCAAGAAAAGCAGTTTTTAACGCAGTGAAATCATTCAGAAAACACAGAAATGCAACACATGACTTCTTTAATTTGCTTTTCTCTAGTTTCTGTTGACTCAGCTCATAACCTACATGTTTAGAAGTATCTTTAACTTCAAAGGAGACCTGATTTAGCGTCACAGAACATGTTTAATGATTTTAATCGTGTGCGGTTCACCATTTGATAGTCATTTCTTACCCAGAAAACTGACAGTCAAAGTCAAAAACTGACTAGGTAAAGCTGATTTACAGTGGGGTTTGACTCTGGCTAAGAGTGTTACTAACTGGATGTTGCTCTCTGCATGTTCATTTCACAGTCTCGATGCCCTAAATTCAGAAAGCTGAAAGTGACCTGTTGTAACAGGGGCCAGGGAATGGAAATGCTCCATCAGAACAGGGAAAAATGAGCTGCCCTTTCTTTTGAAACAAATGCTTTCAAGTGGTCTAGGTCTTTCAAACTAGTTGTTTTCATAATAGGTAGAGGTAGGTTTGTCACCTCAAAAGTTGAGCACAATTTTTGATGTTGTTTTCAGTTGCTTATTCCTGTAATAAACTTCATGCTGAAAACACCCATTGGATGTCTGCACTGAAACAAGCTTGGAGAAGGGGACTCTGTATTTCTCAACACAGAAACGGGCTGGAATTAGTGTGTTGCTTTTTTAATCATGTTTAAAGCCTCTTGTCTGATAGAGATTTAATTCTATAGGTACATTTTCAACCAGGAATTAAAATTGATGTACTGTGCTATTTGAAATGTGCCCTTCCTATTTTTGTGTTAATTCCTCACATTTGGTAAAGTGTAACAATGTGAAAAGTCTCAGTACACATACACCTATAAGATTTACTTGAATCATGCAGATAATTTAGCTGAAGATACCGTTTGTACTCACCAAAATCTACCTCAGAACTCTGATATTCAGCAGGACTTGGCCTTTCTGTGCTACTTATGGTTGTAATTGACCCTCTCAGTGAAAAAAAGTTGATTCAGTCTGTCTGGTGTACTGGTGAAGGCAAAGATCCCACAGAAAATTGATGCATATTCTTATAATCAAACGTGTAATCATAGTTGCCATAAATAAAAAAGATCAGTTAAAGGAATATAGGTAGACTTGGCAATTTGCTGATGTCTGAATGCTTTATAGAGGATTTGGAATTTTTTTAATGAGAAGTGGGGCCACAAAAGAGTGCCATAACTCAGTTTAAATGGACAATCTGAATGTTTGGAGTGAGAAGTTCTGTTAAGGACGATTGAAAAATGGCATTTTACAGTGAGAAAGTAAAAGTGATTAAGATATCTCCAGACCAATATATCAATAGTGAAATAATTTAAAAATTTGGTATCCAGATATCTTTTTCTAGGTTTTTATTCTAATTTTCTTTCCAGAGTGACATTTACTTGTCAAATCCGTTTTCTTTTTACCAGCAGCTGTTTTCTGATAAGGCTTTGCGCTTGACATTTATAAACCTGTTGATTTTTTAATTTTATGAGCTTATACTTGTAATATGTTTAAAAATTTTTGGAATGAAATAATACTGCAATGTAGAAATAATCATAATCTAGTAGTTTTGAGGGTATTCTTAATGAGTTTTTAAGTTTTAATTTTGTTACTTGAAAAAACTGTAAGAGCAGCTTTACAGATCAGATCAATGGTCCATCTAGCTGAGTGTTGTAAGGAGAACCTAAGGAAAAGTAAAAGCTGAGCCTGCATATATGCATGTATGGTAATTACCTCCTGATGCTCTCCTAGCCTCCAGCTATTCTCAGCTCAAGGGATTTCCTGAGTCCTTATGGCTGCCTGTTTCATATCCTGTAGCTTATCTTTTTGCCACAATTTCTCCATCCTTTCCTGTCATCCTTATACGTTACTTACATTCATAACATCCTTTGGAAAGCCTTGGTTTTGTGTTTGGGTTTTGTTTTGAGATCTCTTTGGTGTTTTTCTTTTTCTTGCAAGTCTTGCTGTCCATCACCTGAATAACCATCACCTTTTGCTTATTTTAAAACTGTTTCCCACCAGGAACCAGAGACTGATCTGGTGGTTTCACACACTTACTAGTAATTCAGCTCTTTCGTCCTTGACTTCACCCACTCTTAGGTGAATACTATCTGGTATTTGTTCTGTTGATTCTGTCTAGCTGTCTTCTAGCCTCTGCCCATGATTGTTTCAGCAAGTAACTGATAATAAGGTAATAAATAGCAGATTTCCCCCTTTGTTTATGGGCATGGGTCTTGAGGGATTCATGATATGGCAGTTTCTTCTTTTACTTTTCTTACCGTTTAGATTGTGCTTTGGAGGAATCATTTAATTATTTTGCACGCAGTGATGTAATAATATTATAAAAATATTAGATGACTATAGCAAGATCATTGTTTCTGTTACTTAAAAATCACTGGAGGGTTGCATGCAGTGAAATGCGAGGAATGTGAAACATGATAGTTTTGTGGAAAGTTCAAGCAAGTCAAATTCTGCTTGCAAATTAAGATGAAACTAGAAATTGAGGATGCACTAATTACTTATGTTACATATCTTATAATTCATTTTACCCACAATACAAGTACACATCCCATGGTTGCCTTCTAAGTGGCACACCTATAAATATACAAAACTAGCACACTTTATTTCAGCAGTGCCAAGTGAAAATCCATCTTACTAAAAGATGATATTCCCTTTTCACTAAATTGCATTTTTCTAGATGAAAACATATATGCTCAATTTCTGTTTCAACAAAGTCCAGAAATAAGAATTTTAGAAAATGCTCCTAATTATGATGCTGTTCATCCTTCACTGTTCTGCCTTTCACAAGGAAAGTACAATTGCTTCAAAGTAGTTCTGGTAATGTTTGTCAAGAGCTAGATTAGTTTACACTCTTTAGAAACAGATTTAGCATCTTCAAACAGAACAGGGGCTTCACTCCAGTCACCACCAGTACTGCTTTTCCCCCTGTCCTATCCCTGCTGCAGCCACTCTTTTCTCTTTTCATCAAACATAAACTTTGCAGTTTGTGTCAACTGAAACTAAAATAAAATTACCATTGATCTTGTCCATATGATCTGTTTATGTTCTGACAGACTACTTAGCGTGATACTGCATGAACGTGCAAAGAATGTCAATTTAAATATGCTAGCAGTACTTGTACATACCACGTGGTACTTAGGTAGTGTCTGTATTGGATTTATAGTTTGAATGTCCTGATGAAGAGTCTAATTTCTCAGGAGCCTTTCCAACAAGTGAAAAATAAGCTAACTAAGCTAACTTTTTCCTCATAAGCTTTGGAACACCCTATTAATGTAAAATATATTGAGACTTTTTAGATTACAGATTTGAACGCTCACAATCTGGGAAGACTGCCCTTCTAATGGAAAGAACACCAACCTCTTGGTTTTTCCTTTTGCAGGATTTCTCTTTTTTGAGATTAAGTAGAAAAAAAGTTGTAATCAGTTAAACAGAGAACCATAATGATTACAAGTAGAAGAAAGTACATTAATATTGCCTTAGATTAAAAGAAGAATTAAATCAGGTGGAGCTAGACTCTAGCTTCAGTATAGCTAGAGGGACCAATGTAAAGACCAAACAGAACTAACAGATGAGTAAGAGCCCCTAGAATTGGTTTAGTATGGCAGATAACTTTTGGGTTTTGAGAGGGATGAAGATATTTTGGTTTTATTGGTTTATGAAAACAATTATTGTTTAAAATCCAAAAATTCTGATAAATTGTGGGTGTGACACTATCCTTTGTAAGATAAAATGAAAATCTACTTAAATACTAAAAGCAAAAGTAAGCAAGTTGGACTGACTTTTGGACACATTGTTTTGTTTGTTTTTTTGATAGGTGAAATGAGGAATGATTTATATATCACTGTAGAAAGAGGAGAATTTGAGAAAGGAGGGAAAAGTGTGGCCAGAAATGTGGAAGTGACAATGCACGTGGTGGACAGCAGTGGTCAGATTTTAAAGGTATCTTTGTTTTATGTTTTTCCTTGCTGTAGTTAATTTTGGTACACTTTTTCGGATGTAAGTCTTCTTTTGTGGCATTGATTGAAGAGTGCAAAAATGCTTTGGAAAGGACATGTTTATCTTTTAATGCCTTTAGGTATTGAAAGTGTTTGTACTTTGCTTAAAACCTTTATAAAATGTCTATATAAAACCTTTATATATGTTTGTTTTATTTCTGCGATGAATTACATGATTGGGATAAACACATAAAATTGCCAACCAAATAACTAATGATTCCATTAAGATGCTGGAAAATGTTGAAGCAAGATCAAGTTTGGGAGAATTTTTTATTTCCTAAGAATTCTTCTTAGAAATACGCAATTTTTTATGTTACACAGAACAACTTGTCTTGATAATTTTGAATTCTGTGTCTGAGTTTAATAAATCAGGGATCCTCACTGCAAAAGTCACCACCACATATCAGTAAAAAGAATAAATTAATGTTCCTTCTCATCTTCAAATTTTATTGTACGCTGCTGGTGATGGCTTACAAACAGGCAGTGGTTTAAATTTTAGTTATTAATAGATGACTGTTTCTCAAAATTTTTCTGTACCAGAAAGATTTCTGTTCATATTCAAACTTTTCCTCACCTTTATTATTTTTTTTTAAATTTTAAAGTAGTATTTTCATATGTTCGGCATGATTTCATGGGCTGTGGGGTGGCACAATGAAGAAGGGCTACATGAATATGGTTCAAATTGCATTTCTGTGTCTGAAGTGAAATTGTGCATAGAGATCCATAGCATGCAGTATAGATACATTTTTGGATATATACACATAAGTGTGTGTGTATATACCAGATATTGAGATTGTAATTGCAAAAGCTACACCTTACCTTTCCCACAGAGAATTAATAGATACCCCCAAGTCAGGACTTAGACAAATCCATTTGTCTACCTTGCCATGGAGAGTCCATCATGGGTGTTGTAAAGGCAGCCAACACTTTGCTTCTTCCTGATCACGGAATCCACGTTTATTTTCTAATGCTGGGATGAATCACTGATAGTGCCTGGGTTACAGGCTTATTTCAGATGACTGAAGATCTTGAGCCTGGGCTGTTCTGGTCTCGGTTCCATTCTTTGTTTCTGGGGCATAACATTGGCTAGACCATGTTGTGTCATGGGAATCCACAACGCGTGCGTTGCCTAAGCCTCCCTGATCACCCAGTACGCCCTGTTAAACACTTTGGTTCTAAAGGATGTGAATGTTTCTTGCCACTTCTAATTTTCTAATTGCAAATATTAAAAGTGTGCTACTATTTTTGAGGGTTATAAGATACTGAACATTGTGTACCACATTTGGCATTTATGATATGAATGTAGACATTAAATAGTCTTCCTTGGAAGAGCAGTCCTTGATGATTTTTTACCAGTGAGCTAATCTACCCTTAATCATATTTTTTCTTCATTAGGATTTTATCTCGTTTGGCTCCGGAGAGCCACCAGCCAGCGAGTACCATTCTTTTGTGCTTTATCATAACAACGGCCCCAGATGGGCTGAGCTGCTGAAACTTCCTATTCCTGTGGATAAGTTCAGAGGCGCTCACATCCGCTGTGAATTCCGGCACTGTTCCAGTAAGTGATGCTCATGATTTCTGCTAAGTCCTCCCTGTACAGCTGTAGTCAGCACACAAGTTTCCATAACACCTCAGGAAAAAGACAGCTGCATGAACTTTTTCTGTAATGTTTTTTTTTATTTACAAAATTCTGAAATTTTTAAAACATTCTGAAACATTTTAGAGATGATTTTGAGGTAAAAATTGCTGACTGGTTCCACATTCTGCATTCCAAGGTATGAGAGACAGGTTTCACAGAGGTGGATAAACTTCTATATGTTGCTAAGATTCCATATTTGGTGGCCTACATTACTTGTTGTTAATATATACTAAGTTATTTCGGAATACTCCTTTCTGATTTAAAGTGAAATAAAAAAGAACGTTACAGGAGACAATGTGCAAATTGGAACAGCAGTTCAAGATAATCTTCATCTGACTAGCTGCAGCTCCAGTATACTTTCTTATGTTGCATTATATAAGTTTGTCTAAAATGTATACTATTAAGTGCTGCTATTTATATATGCATTTCAGCAAAAGAAAAGGGTGAGAAGAAGTTGTTTGGCTTTTCTTTCGTGCCCCTGATGCAGGAAAATGGGAGGACTCTGCCAGATGGCACCCATGAACTAATTGTACACAAGGTAATTTGAATTAGCAGTCATTTGCTGTAATGATTCCTCTGGAACATACTTTAAATGCCCAGAGACATTAAGCTGGGAAAGTCTGTATTGATTATTCAGTGAGTGATAATCTTGTCACCATTAAAATATCCATTGTTGATTGTTTAATATTAGCCTTCCTGATATAAAGTGCAATTGAATCTAGGTATGTGTTTCAGTGCACTGGTTTTCCTAAGTCTTACTATTACATCACATTGTGTTATAATGAATTTCACGAAGGTAAGTTCAATCAAAACACGCAAAGTGAACCTCATGATACCCTATTACTGAGTTCCTCAAGCTGGTAAATGAGACAAGCTCATTTTTGCAGATCTACTCAGTATTATAATTTTTAGAGATTTTAACTTTGTGGAATTCTGTTTCCACACATAACAGTTGTCTCTTTGTTCAGAGGATTTTATATGCTCCCAGATAAAGTTTAGATTTCAACATGAAAATTTGTAGCTATTCATTCAGTGTAACCTGTGCAAATTTGTTAGGTTTCAATGTTAATATAGGATGCTATGTTCTAAAACCAAAGTTGCAACAGGCGTAGTGAAAATTCTTCAGTTTCTGGGAGAGAAACAGTGATTCATATAATTTAGAGATTTGATCAATTGTTTTGTGCAATACAGTTATTTTAACTGATTTGTTTTCACAGTGTGAAGAAAATGCAAACCTTCAGGATTCTGGTCGCTACCTCAAACTCCCCTTTTCAAAGGGAATATCCCTAGGAAACAACAGCCAAGCAGTAAAAACCACTAAAGAGTCCTTCTGGATTACATCCTTTCTCTGCTCCACTAAGCTCACACAAAATGGTAGGATACGTTGATTATTTAAAACATGATGAGTTGAAATGAGTGTGATAGCTAGTCTTTTCCATGCCAAGCAAGCATGGATGTACTCAAAAATAGCTTATGTTCTATGAATTTTATGAACTGGTTTTCTTCATAATTTTTTTATATCCAGATGGAAACAAATGCATCATGATAAACCACTGTTTTTAAGTAGTTCAAGAATGCTTTTTAGATGACCATGATGTTGGAATCAAATGCAGCACTTCTGGAATCAACTATCAAAACCCAGCTGCTTTATAAAACCTCTTAATCTGTTTGTTGTAGAGTTTTTATGAAATACTTATTGTCAGCTTCAGGCTGTAGCAGTTAGTTTCTAATTAGGCATATACTGTGTTTTTGTTTCTCTTCAAACCAACAAACATTTACTACTACTTAAAACAGTTTTATACACCGGCTATAAGGAGCAGCAGATAGAAATACACGTTTACACTCTCTACCAGTGCTCTGTGTAAAATTCTTAACCAGTGTTATGTGTAAAATTCTCAGGGTTCTTGTTTACCTACCATAACTGAACTACCTGTAACTAAAACAAAAAACTGTGGAACAGTTTTCCAAAAATTTCTAAATATTGTGTATTTGCTTGGTAATGTGTTTCTGACCATTCTTTGATAGAACCACAATTTTATATTATTACTTTGCTCTCTCATGTGTGAATATCTGTGACTTTATCCATCTTCTGTGTATGATGATAAAATTGCTAACTGCTTGCAAATTGATTATAGATGTTTAACAAAAACTAGAGCAGCTTTTCAAATTGAAATAGTGCTCTTAATTTTCACCCTTTAGTAGCAAGTGTGCAAAATAGAACTGTGTGCAAACAGTAAGTGGCTAGTTTCCTTGTGCACACCCATTTTGTACTGTCATAGGAATTACCTTAGCAATGAAAGTTACCCAATGAAAGATTTTCCCAAAGATAGCTAATAGGGAATCGGAGACTAAATTTGCTTCAGTTAAAGGCCTTGATTTAGGAAATTACATGAATCTACATGCATAAAAGTGCTGCCTGGAACTTAAGTGTCTCACTGATAAATAGTTGCCCTGTTGTCTGGGGTTCTAATACTAATTTTTGTTTACAGTCCAGGAGTTATTTTGTACTTAATGTAAATAGATGTGTGACATAGGGCATAAAATTTCCTCCTTTTTTTTTTAACCATATTCTGAGTAAGAGGGTGTAGAATATCTGAATAATATTGATCCCCTTTTCAGCTCTGAAAGAGTTAACAATTATTTCAGCAGTACTTCAGAGGGTGGAAATATTTTCAATAGACAGGCTCATATTTTCTCCAAGGATCTTCTTTGGGAAGTTCATCTTGGTGAGTTTCCAAATCCCCATTCTTTTAAACAAAAATTTGCCAAGATCTATTGCATGCTCAGAAAATGAACATAGAGCAAAGCATGTGGATATTTGGTCATGTGAGCATTACTTCAGTTATCCCTGAGAGAATGTAGCTTATGTATTGAAAACCACAGGGTTAAAAATATCTGTGTATTTAATTTTTTTAGTAAACATTTGTATTGGTATTTTTGAAAATTGCTGGTTATTTTTTTAATTTGTTTTTAAGTTTGGAGATTTTTCTGAATGTCTCAGAGATTCACCTGTTGTTTACAAACAACAACGTCCAGTCTGAAAATGAATTGAAAATTATTCTGTTGTCTGGCTGTGCGGTGGGGAAGGACCCGAAACCCAGACTTGTAAAGGGTGTGACTGAATTAGGCTGCAGCTTTACTCGCTTGCTGGGAAATTTTACTCAGCTGTCATTCTCTCATTGATTGTTCCCACATGCCATCAGCTCTCATGCGTATTAAAATTATGGGGACTGGGGGATGAAGGCTGACTCCTAGTTGTTGGGATCCATAATTTCCTTACTCTGGGTACTTTGGAGGGGTTATTAGGATTATTTCCAAGCAATTTTTAGAGATCTTCTAACCGAGGGAGTCTGTGCATCCGTCATGGCTGAGAACACATCCTTATCTAATCTTTCTAGTAGTTAGGTTTTGGTTCACTTTTCCTTTTGATCCTGGATAGTTAATCAGTTAATATTAGCAAAAGGTATACTAGCTTTTATCTATTATAATCTTAGATGGGTAGTTATTTTTCATTCCTCTATAAAACCCCAGAAGAGTGAGAGAGAACACAGTAATTTTCTACTGAGTAGTTATCAAAACAGTCTTAGTTTTTGACATATAGGAGGGATCTCTGGCTGCAAGAGAGCCAAGATCCTTCCAGTAAGTCTGAATATTTTAGCTGTTGGCATCCACTCATTTCTCAGTGCTGATCGGTGCATCCCTGGTCAGCAGCTGTTCAGGAGCAGAGCAATGCACCATACAGCATGGCAGAGGTGTAATCCTTCTGGCTGCATTTTGAAAAAAGCAAACCAATGAATCAATAAAACAAAAGTAGCACTGGGCAGCTTTCTGAGTAACCCCAGTTTGGAGGAAGTGTTGGTGAGCACAGAAGCAGCCTGTTGGAAGAGACATGCTGACTGCCAGTTCTGGAATTCAGTCTTTTCCTCCTGAAGTGTAGTAGTGACACAGCAAGCCAATTTCTGATGTCTCAGGACTTATATGAGAGAGATGGAAAATCATCCCAAACCACTTCCTTAAACACGTGATTCTAAACCTTCTATTAAACCTAGCATTTTGAATTTAAATTACATACTTTGAGAAGGGATGTGTTTTGTTTGGTAGGGGTAATAGGTCAGGTGTAGTCTATTTTAAATATACAGGCCTTGATTATTTTGAAGATAATGCATTGGAAATATTTTTATTCTTCAGCAAAATTAATCATCAGCAGGGACTTTTTCCCTTTTCCAAAACTATGATTTCCTAGTGGGCCTATTTCTGGGGACAGTTTTATATTCTCATGTCTCTTACTACATGACACACTGCTACCCGTTCCCCTTGTGATTCACATGTCAGATTTTCTATTCACGTCATTTATGCTTGGGCTATTCGCTAATGTTATCATAGAATGTCTTTCCTCCTTAGCACTTCCCTTCAAATAAGTCCTTTGAAGTGAGTGTCTTACATTTGCTTTCTTTTTCTTTTTAAATCCCCCAACAAATCCCTAATATTGAATGTCAACTCTTTTCCACCAAGTTCCTCCAGCAAACCTGTAGAGAAGTGTTTTTCCTGCTCTGAACTGACAGCTTCAGCTAGTCTCGCTACTCGTCAGCTTGAGCTGAGGCTTAAAGTGTAGAAGTACATTTAATTATCCAAAAGACAAATGTAGTTCACTGGATTTGTAAATCTTGTTTCTTAAAAATTCCTGACAGAAAGAATAATAAAACCTATCATTTGTCCTTGATCTTTGGGATGTGTCTCTGATTCGTGTGGAGGACTCTTCATCACTCAGTACAACTCAAGAATCTCCTTTTTCCATGCCAGCACAGCTTGAAGCAAAACAAAAATATAACGCATAAATGCATCAAAACAATTTGTGTCCATCAAAAGCAGTTAAGGCAGCAAAATATTTGTGGAATCTTATGTTGGCTGTTTGCCATTAATGCCTATGGCAAAATTTGAATACAGGTGGAGATTTATTTAATGTTGTTAAAGTGAAAATTATTACTTCATTTTTTGTGGGATAGAGGAACTTCCCTGGACCATACCAGGAAAGAGATGACACAAAGATGGGTGTTGTTCAAGTATTATCTGAGTGTGAAAACAGTCTGTGGTAGAAAGCAGCCAAAAAGATGCTGAACCAAGAAGAAAACTTGCTATTAACTTCTTAGTTTAATAGCTACTGACAACACTTCAGAAGCACTGGCTCCTTCTGACACAGTGCTGGGCAGTGATCAGCTAGACTGTAGTTCAGCTTAAACTGATGGAAGGGTTGGATGGTGATTAAGGTTTTCTGCTTCAAACCACTAGGCACTGAGAATTTCTGAAGAGCTGGTCAGTGAACCGTGGAAGTAGTAAACTTGAATATAAAAAGGCTTTGGGATTTATTTAATTCAACAGTCAAAAATATGTGTAGCTTTTACTGAGTGCAGCTTGAAAGGAGCGCTGCAGATGTGTCCGAGTTCAGCGAGGAAAAACTGCTGAAAAGCCAAGCCAAGTGTGCAAAACTATTTTAGGATATTGAATGGTATGGAACAAGAAATTCTCAGTCTTACAGCAAGGTGGATTTTTTAGTACATCTGTGAAGCAGTAACATATGTCCAAAGACTAATAAATGTAGAACTCAGATTTAAGGCAGGTGGAAGGGAAGATATGTTAACTGGGCCATTCCTCCCTGATGAATTTTATGCAAGTATTTACAAGAAATCATGGATGAAAAAATCGATGTGTAACTAATTCAGATGTGCTGTAAGATGAGTTTACCAAAGACAAATCACTCCAGAATAAACTTCTTAATCGTTCTTTTCAATTTTTTTTTTTATTTATTATGAAGAGGAAATGCAGCAGTTCAATAATACACCACATGGGAAAACCTATAGATTAGAAATAAGAATTTTCAAACAGGCAAATAAAAGTCAAAATGGAAGTGGAAGGTTGCACTATAGTGGAAGGAATTTCCTTCCTGAGCAGAAGGAAAATACTACTAGATCTGAAGAAATCTCTGGGATTTATCTCTGTTTTAAAGGACTGGAAGGGTGTGGAGATGAGAGTAACTTCACTGAAATCTGAGACAATTTTCTGCTAATATATTGTTGAAAGGTCTCATCAGTTGAGGGACAAAATCAAAATATGATGCAGCAAAGCATTGTAACTTTGATTTAAGTAATTAATAAGAAGGAATAGAAATTAGATTGAATATAATGGTAGAAAAGACAGGATACACTAATGGAGACTCCTGGGGATTCTGCTATACCCAGGAAGCTGAATAGTATTCAACAGGAGAAGCATCATATTGGTGACATAAATATGTTTATCTAAAGAAAGCTGAAGGACAAGGAATTAAAACTGGAGGAAGTTTGGACATATTCAGGTATCTTTTAGCTCAGAATAGCTCATTTTCCAGAAGAGATTGTTTTGCTTGTTAATAAAGCAGGAACTTAGAGGCATCATGTTTGTTCTCTAAAAAGACATAGGAACATGAGTGTTTCAAATACATTCAAGCTAGTAATTAGGAGATTGTTTCTAGCTTTCAGAGAGTAACTCTGGGAGGCATCCTTCAATGGGATGAGAGAGGGCAAAATAATTGCTTTATTTAAGACGGTATCTGAACGAGATTGCATGGTAGAGTTGCCACAGGAGACTGATTTTAGTGACCCAGTACCACGTTCTTATGTTTGTATTGGTGGAGCAATTACAGAATGGAATGAAAATGTGTTGTTGGGAAGATCGTATTGTAGCAAATCTGGAGGAGTTTTCTTTTGTTTTAGTGATGCCAAATTTTGCTGAGTGGACTGTAATAGTAAGATTTAAAATCTGAAATACTGCTTTGCTTCCAACTTTAATTTTGCATTTTGTTTTTGCAGGAGATATGCTTGACCTACTGAAGTGGAGAACCCATCCAGACAAAATTGCAGGTTGCCTCTCAAAATTAAAAGAAATTGATGGTTCAGAAATAGTGAAGGTATATACCTTTTTATACTTTTAGGTAATATGAGGGAAATAATGTATTTCCATGTCATAGAAATATCTTTTTAATAACACTGTCTCATATTCTCTCCCATCAGTTTCTTCAAGATACACTAGACACTTTATTTGGGATTTTAGATGAAAATTCTCAAAAATATGGATCAAAAGTATTTGATTGCTTGGTAAGTTTCATTTTGTGATGACGCTTAACACTAGCTAAAAACTAAGTAAAACACAAAAAAAAAGTTGGTTTCTTTTTTTGTTTTTCTCTCACATTTAGGTTCACATAATAAACTTGCTGCAGGACAGCAAGTTTCACCACTTTAAGCCAGTAATGGACACTTACATTGAAAGTCATTTTGCAGGAGCACTTGCATACAGGTGAAGTCTGTACTTTTTCTATCTGATTTAATACTGACAGTTATTACTAAACAAAGAGAACCAATTGTTAGGTTAAGGAAACGGTGTATCCTTGTTAAAATCATTCTACTGCATATTTAATGCTGGTGTTACTGCCCATTCATTTGAGATCTACTAGGTGCCCTTCAGCAGACTGAAAACTAAGTATAATATTGGGTCTGTGGTGATCAGTGAAATCTAGTCATATGTATTTATTTTGCCAGTGTTTCTCATGCGACAGCTATTGGTTTGCATTTTATGTGCAAAGTTAACCCTTCTCCCACTTCTGTGTTATAATACTTTCTGATGTGCTATTTTAGAGATCTTATAAAAGTACTGAAGTGGCATATTGATCGAGTCACTGAGGTGGAGCTTCATGATCACATACAGGAAGTACTAAAGGTAATAAAATGGTTGAAGACAAGTATCTATTTGAATGATGTATTCATACAGTACCCACAGGTTTAACTTAGGGAATGAACCACAATATATATAAATAATGGAACAGTAGTACTAATTCTAGGGAGCTGCAGACTTTCCGTGCAGTCAGTTTATTCATTATTCTCTTTTGTCAGTGAATTGACCATTGAGGCTGACCAGCATTAGTCTCTGGAGCTCTATATTCCTTACTGAATAAAACAAAGGAATCAAATATAGATTACACTGGTGATATTAACATCCACTGCATGAATCTAAATGGCAGACATGCATGCTGACCTAATTCTACTGATTATGGTGGTTGTGGTTATTCTTGTTGCCCCAGTTCGTACCATTAGAAGAGCACAATGTGCCATCAGGCTGAGTTATACAACACAATAATCCCATTTGGGATAGCTGCTACAGTTTGGAAATAAAATATCAGTGTGGTACTCTGTATTTTTCCATGCTGCTGTGAACTTTGGTGTCTTGCTAATACGAGAGGGCTGTATTTTGGATTTGCATTCCAAGAGTTTTGCAACTTAATTAAAGTATTTTTTTTTTGGAGGGAGGGAGGAGAGAGTGGTGTTAAGTTTTTGCTTGTTTGTTTTGTTGGTTTTTTTTTTCATTAAAATGTTGTTAGTGTATCAATAGAGAGATTTGCCCAAATTACGTAATGGGGTCCTTTTTCAGACCCCTTTCTTTATTTGAATGGTATAATTGCATGTGTTCTGTTTGGAGATGAGCATGTTCATTTTTGTGAGTCATCTCTGGTTTTGGCATTTATAGGCACAGGAATATATCTTTAAATACATAGTTCAATCTCGAAGATTGTTCTCTATTGCTACTGGTGGACAAAATGAGGAGGAATTTCGCTGCTGTATTCAAGAGCTCCTCATGTCAGTACGCTTCTTCCTTTCTCAAGAGAGCAAAGGAACCAGTGCTTTATCCCAGCTACAAGTAAGTTTTCAAGTGTTTCTTGCTTATTGGCATTTTCCACATCCAGTATAAAAAATGTATGCCTGTTCAAAAAGAAAATGTATTTTCGCTAGAGCAAAGTAGCATTTTCAACTTTCCATCCTACAGTGTGAAATTTTCACACCAACACCTTCTAAATATGCTTGGAATAGATAACCCTAAATCTGATATTTTATTTTTAATTATAATAATTATATTGATGGATACAAATAAAGCAATTTCTCTGTTTTGGGCATTTTACAGCTTAGTTTAACCACGCTGACACTGAAGAATTTGAGCCATACAAAAGACTACTATCAGAGTTTTCATGCTTTACAGAAAATTTTTAAGTCTTGATGAACAATATGGTTTAATACTCAGCTGGTATTTATTTCATTTGAGACTGCAAAAACGGGCTAGTGCTGAAGTGCAGGGGCAAAACACAGAGGAGACAGCTCTCTACATTAAGTGCTCATAAATATACCATCCTCTTCCCATGTTTCTGTAAGCAGAGGTGGTTAAGATCCTGTTAAGAATTAACATTTTCTAAATCGCTTTAGAAAACTGTTCTGCCAAGAAAATGGCAAATCAGAGAGAACAGAGTAGGGAGGTAGTTCTTCCACCTCACATTGTGCAAGCAGCTGGAGTCAAAAGGCAACAAAATGATACAAACAACCACATTTAGAATTCTTTTTCAGTATTTTTAACTCACGTTAACCTGTTCTGCCACCAGTGTGAGTGTGTAAGTAGCTTTTCACAATCTGCAGGATTTAGAGAAAAAGAAGGGAATGTCAGTTTTAGCTTCTTTTCTCTGGCATTGTTCTCCTTACTTTTACAGTATTTTGTTTTCATATTCAGCAGTGACTTTCCAACCCTTTTTAAAGATTGTTGAAGGGAACCAAGACTACAAGTGCTGCCTCACTCCAAAATAAAAAATTGTTCAGTATTTGAGAAATGGAAGATATAGAGGCTGTTACATTACTTCCCTTAAAACAAAGCAAACCAAAACAACTCCACACAAATATTTTTTGTATCATATCAGCTAGATTCTGCCATTCTTTTAAAAATTTTCTCTTGCAGAGACATAAGTGTATTTAAAGAATAAATATTTTTGTTTTAAGTTGAACTTTCACTTTGTCCTGGGAGAAATTAACAATCATTAGGTACTACTTAAAGGGAATAGTCACAAGTATAAGTTGGTTAATGAATGTGAGGCTATTCATTCTGAAAATAAGACCATTTTTAAATCTACTACCTACCCTTGAAACCAGGCATTTCTCTAGAGTTACTTAAGTTTCTGTAGTTATTTGAATTTTATAAATGTCAAAACTATTCTGACTGTCCATTTTTGCCCTGTTCCTCTAGGCTGTGTTTCTCAGCTCGTTCCCATCGGTGTACTCGGAACTTTTGAAGCTCTTTGATGTGAGAGAAGTGGCAAATTTGGTTCACGATGCTTTGGGCAGTTTGCCGGCAGTCATGCATGGGGATGAGTCCCTTCAAGCTGTTAAACTGCAGAGTATTGGGAAAACTGTAGAGAGTCACCTGTACACTAACCCAGGTAAGGTTACTCTGGGCTGCCTGCAGATAAGGAGCTCCAATTGTGTGCTTTTTACAAGGGCCAGCAGGTGCTGAAGGGAATAGTGTTCCTAAGGAACAGTCCTTGAAGCACTGCTCTGTATAAGATGCTCATTTACAAGAATACAGTTTTTTGAATTTGGTAGTTTGTTTTTCAGAGGCAGAGACTCTTAAAAATATAAGGTTTTTTTGGTGCACTGGCAATATGTTGGTTAAGGAAGTTTGCCTTATACTTTTTAAGTAATTACAAGGAAAAAACTTTGCTGAAATTATTTTTCTTCTTTTTTTCTTCTTCTTTGGGGGCAGTTCAGCAAATAGACTCTCACTTATCCTTTGACTCTTGTTTGTGTTACTCTTGCTAGTTTATCGCTTTGGATCCTCCATTTCTTAATGTAGCATAAAAATGCTACACGAATGTGAGTGATGCCTGGTGCATAAAGTATACAACAGCATAGTTGTTTGTTGTGCAGAAGAAAAAACTGCTGAATGGTGGTGAGCCCAGCATTCTTGGTTTCTATTCTAGGTGAAACTCATAGAAGTAACCAAGTATTAAATTTGAGATGAAGTACTTTTAAAATAAAATAATTAAAATAGAAGAAAGATATTTAAAGAATTCGGATAAGTCTTTATTTACTCACCAATAGCCCTGAGAGCTACTTGGGTATTGGCTGATGGAGTTTAGTAGGAACAGTAACTTTAGCTGTCTAAAGTATTCAAGGTAAACACATTGCAATGATGAAAGCTCTGCAAAAACCACCATGATGCGCATAAATACTTTAGGATACTGCAAAAAAAAAGGAAGAGTTCTTTGAGCATATTTGTTTTAAAAGCCTTTCAGTGATTCTACTTTATAAGTATGAGCCGAAAGAAATAGGTAAGAAGTACTGTATCCTGGCTAATTGGCCCCTACAGCATCCCACCAGAAGAGTCAGTGAGTTCTCCCTATAGCTGATTGATCCGACCTTCTATCTCTGGCTAGATGATAACACATTCATGCAGCAATATTAAGGATGCTCTCACTTATGTTTTTCATTTTCCAGACTACTTAGGGACCAGGTAGCAGCATTGCCATTTTCCTCTCATTATCTCAGTTAAACCATCCTAACCAGGTGATCCAAATATATGAGCCTAATTAGAGTTACCAAATGTCGTTTTAAGGGACTCTTGGGGACTTTCTTGCAACTGTAAATCTACTTTCAATTGTATGACAATTTTTTTAGGTTTGCTTTCTTTTGTAAAAAAAATCAGTTTTTTATTGAAATCCATTTTCATTATTAAGAAGTTGGTTTGCCTTTAAAAGCAACGAAAACATTAAAGTTTACAGGGAGTGCAGGTTGCACACATATAAAATACAAATTTCTTAGACCATGGGGAAACAGATGTGAAAAACGCCAGGCAGTAATATAAGCTCCCAATGTCCATGATAGGAAGCTCAGACAAGCACTTGTACAGTATAATTTTGGTCATCATTGAGCTGAAGGGTCTTGTGGAGATCAGCATCTTGTCTCTTTGCCATCAACATTTCATCTCTTTAAAATACAAAAATATAAGTAGACTTTCCCTCAGTCCATGCCTAGAAGGAAGTACTATTAAAATCCTCTTGGGAACAATAAATACTGCACTATATTATGTTAATGTGTAGAGTAAACTGTACATCTTAATGGGAAGTTAAGGCTTGCTGCTGTGAAAAGAATTGATTTCTATCTCCCAGACGAAGATAATGAATGCTGCAAACCACAGTGCTAGCTAGCTAACACACTGGAAGTAGAAGGAACATAGGAAATAAGTATTTATTCAAACATCTGAAAATGAGGAGAGTAGTTCTAAATTCAAAACAAGTGAGAGTAGTTTAGCATGGGAGTTTTGCACATTTTGTGCTGCAAGGGCCTGAACAACTAATGCATTAGCTCCCGCAGCTGCAGAAATCGGCTGGCACTAAAGCTACTCTTTCACTAAAATTCAGAGATGTATTTAAATCTGTTGAAAACAGAAGCAACAGGCATGCAGGGGTTGATTTAAGGTGCCCATGCACAGATTTTCAGTACGATTTCAGATGTATTTGTTGTATCTGATCTCTGCCTGCCTCTCTAGAGAATGCAAGTTATATATTGTATTTACTGATGGTGTGTGGATAGGATGTTTGAAATAGATGTGGTATAGTTTGGTATAGTTTGCTATAGAAATGATTTTGGTATAGTTTGCTTTGAACCTTTTTCTATTTCAACAATTTTAAACTTCAGCTCTTCCTATGAGTAACAGCTACAGACAGGGTTGTTAAAAGATGTCAATAGCAGTTATGTATAGCTCTTGTGAGAAGTTAGTGGCTGTTAACATCTTATTTTACTTTTACTTTTCTGTATTTACCCCTGCATCTTTGTTGTGCACTTCATTGGCTGTCTAAAAAGAAACAGATGAAAGTTTTCCTGCCAGTAAAGTTCATCAGTATTTTTTTCCTCTTGGCCTTTCTTCCGGCCTCCTGGGAGTTTTGGCCTTTGGACTCATCCCTCTTGATACTTGTAAAATGTCCAAACTGATGATCTACATATGCCTGTAACCAGAAGAATGTCTAACTTTGTTATTTCCCATACATCAGTACTCTAGCATGTTTGTTTGCTTTCTTTTTTGCATTAAATATTAAGGTAGCTTCCTTTGAGGAAGAGTTAAATCTGTTTTGCTGGGAACAGTTAGGTCCAACAATGGCGAAACACATCTTGAACCATGCCCTTCTTGACACAGTTACACAGGAATTGACAGACCACCAACTGTTTTTTAATCTAAGGGCACTACTTAGAGCTTGAAAATTCAATAGCTGTGAAAATGTGAGGTGCGTAAGTGGAACATCTTGGTTTTGTCCTCCAAAAAGGATGAGTTTTCTTGGAATCATCACTGACAGAACACGCCAATTAACAGTAGAGACATTATATTTGTAGGTAAAATCCTACAAAAAAGAAAACCTCATATTGGTGAAGCCTGCGTCTTAGCTAATTCGTAAGCTGTGCCGCAGCTCCCTACCATATGAAAATGGTTACATGGCAAGAAACTTTGTGTTTTCCCAAAATATGAGGATTTGGACTTCTGTGCGAGGTTAGTTGCGTAAGACTCTTCCTTTTAGTGAGGCAAACTGTTCAAAGCAAATAGAGGAGAGGTTTAATTCTATGACCATTTACACTATGTAGATCTATCAGTTATGTTATGAAGCTAGGAAAAATCCCAAGCTGATGCTTGATTTAATGTGTTAATTTTAACATGATTATTTTCTATATAACTTATTCCTTTTCTTTGTTTTATTGTTTTCCTTAATTACACTGAATCCCACAGTTAATGGATTAGAAAGGTGGTAATTATCTTTTTGTTTTTGTTCTGAGATTAAGTGAATGAGTTCGTCCAAGAATTGCATTCTGTATACTAGAAGAGACTGTATATAGGAAACTTTATGTTTCAGTAGTCATTCAGAAACAGATATCTGACACAATCAGTAAGAATAATTGAATATCTTTGAACTGCGTTGTGTAAAATATGTTGTTACATGTCAGACTTCCTGTGGGAATGAAAATATTAATGAGCAAGTTCAGGAAATGATACCATTAACTGGTAAGGAGGCTTAATTCTAGAAGCTAGGTATTACGATTTCCCTCTTATTCCATTGTTTTTCAAGAGACTCAAATCTTCTCATTAATGAGACTTGTAAGTTATCTTAATAATCACTGCAAGCTAATTGATTGCTATAAAAATGCAAAAAGCCTATCGTTATTGAAAGTGTTGATACAAATCCTGAATTCAGTTTACTTAAAATGCATTAAACTTTACGTATTAACACAGGTTTGAAAAAAGAGTAAATCTTTTCAAAACATAAAGGGTTTGCACATTGATCCACAGTATTATTTTCAAGAACTCCATGATCTTTTCCAGATTAATTAGTATTGCTTAATTTGCCTTCCACAGCAATGTGCTATTCTTTGGCGTTGTTTGTGTGTATGTGCTTCTATACACACCTGTGGATGTATACATAGATGCATACTGCATGCAAAAATTCAGTCTGTGCAAGTTATGCTTTCGATCAGTGGTTTATTTTTAGGCCACATGAGGACTTTCTGAGCCATGCCTGTGTTTTCCTTCTGCCTTATAGGCAATTTTTTTCTTTCAGCTGAAAACAGTTCCCGTCTACAAGTTTTGAGTTAGTTTCCCTATTAACTGTTCTGAGAACAGTGACATGTCCACGCAGCCACAGAACAGGCATATATGCTTGGTTTTGGAATTGCAGTGATAGCTGCTTTTTTGGCTTAAGCATTTTCTTCTCCTGCCATCCTTAAGTCTAGTGTTTCATCCAAACGAGGTGGCAACTTCCTTGTTTCTTACTGTTCAAGGAGAATGCTGTTTATTTGTTTACAAGGTTAAATTTTTCCAAGCGGGCTGAACCTTTGACCATCTGCTCAGATATAGTAATTGAAATGAATATCATCTTTCTGAAAGTAATCTTTAAAATATACTAGACTAAGGAAAGTATGTCTCTGCAGATGCTTTACCACAAAATGGAAATCAGGGAGGAAAGATGTGCTGTGTATTAAATGTTAATGTTTCATAGGAAAGTCACAAGGATTGCCCTCTTTCTAATTATGCCAAGCACATACTTGAAAAGCTCTGTGTCATGATTTTTTTCTTGTCTTTCTGTATAATATTTGTAAAAGGCAAGTATTAGCATTTTAAACAGTCAGCTAATTTGACTTCCTGCATAGAAGAAAAATTAGGACAGTGACGGATGGCTCAGGAGTTCTGATTATTACACCATTCCTTGCGCTCATTCATCTTCCTATATCCAGTGGCTGACATTGCAGCTGACAATTAGTAAGAAAAAGAGTAACCTGAGACAAATATTCTCCAAACTTTCTCACCTAGTCCTTGGTTTGCATCAGAGGTGAATGAGCCAGCTCTCCTCTTCTTTAATACTTCTACATCTCTCCACCTAAACAGATCATGACAGAAGGGTATTTAGATTCTGGGCTTATAAGGAATATCTAAAGCTGTGTTATATGTGGTGGTTGTTTCAATAACTGGCGCTATTGCCTCCCATGTATAGTTGCAAGTCATTGTAAGATGCTTTTTGTTAGTCCATTTGGTCTGGTGAAACAGAGTTTCTGATCATTTTATGAAGCTTTTGCAAAAATGGGATACTTGAAACAGTTGAATGAGGATGTTCAGTTTTGCCTGGGATGCCTCAGGCCATGTTGTGTGTAAGAGTTGACTATTTACAAGTCGGATGTTGCTACATGTAGATTTTTGGTCTTCAAAATGGAGTTCATGATGCTGCACTTACATATAAGCAGTGCACAGAGTAGATGGCACCTCAGGTGCCAAATGCTGTGTGGGCTCATCAGGAAGCTATCTGGAGTTAACCAAGAAGAAACACCTTGGCACAGAGCTGCTCCTGGTTTCTTCTCACCTTCTGGACTGAGGAATTTGAGTTGTAGCTGCAAGAGAGGACCTGTGGCCCGAACAACAACACTCGTGCATGAAATGTGTGAATATTACTGCTGTGTGATAGCTGTGGAGTTGAGTAGTGATTGGATTGAGCTTTCTACCACCTGCTTGCCAGGAAAGTACCCCAGCCACAGAATCACAGGCTGGTTTACACAGTGAACCCTTCATCTTATCTCTTGATGATGGATTGCCAGATAGTCAAGAATTCAATACATGTAAGGCCTAAGAGAAAGCAAGGAAAAGGAGCCATCCCCTGTAATCTAGGGGCTAAGTCTTTTTTATACAAATAGAAAAGTCCTGCTTTATTGCTTCAGCTGAAGGCATTAGCTCTGTTTTTTCATTCAGCAGAAATCAATAAAGCAGATTTAACAGTGGGGATCAGAAGGTGTTACTTTTCTAACCACAGGTCTGCACATTCACCATGTCCCTGCCTGTTTTCCTTTTGACCCTAGAAGTTTTGCAGTGGATGGGTCAGTGGCAGCTGTGCGCATTTGACATCTCAAAATACCTGGGACAACACTTGCTTCTGCAACACTAAGCTTCTGGTTCTGAGGTAGAGAAAAAGAAGCTGCCGCCTTGGTTTCATTGAGAAACTTTCCCCCATTTGTGGTGCTACAGGCAGATGGGAATTCTCAGGCCAGTCCTGATGAAAACCTACTGAGGCACTTGCAGAAATAAGCGGTCACTGGAGACAGGCTGTTTATTGCCCAGTGTTGGGTTTCTGTACCACTGGTTTTTGATTGATTGATGGTCTTTTGCCTAGTGCCTTACAGTCTTTGTTTATTATTTTCTTTAGTAGGAACATACAGCAGAACACCTGAATAAATAATAAGCCTGAAACAGCCATTTAAAAAGAGCAGGCAAGCTTTTATTTCAAAAATAAGAATATACTTAAATAGTGTGTACAAATCAGCTTGTCCATATGATTTGTCTTGTGTTATACAGGTGACTAGACAATGAAAACAAGGGAATAGTAAAGCATAACAAGACTAGTGCTGTATTTCAGTGAGCAAAAGAAACATTAAACAAACAAAGTCTCAGATTAAATATATCTTCTTCTCCCTCATGGAAAAAAAATAGAGGAAATAATTGAGGGGGGGAAAAAAGGTGTTTATAGAAAGCGTAATCCACAAACAATATCTGGTTGGCAAAATTATTTTAACGGAGTAATTTTCCAGCTAGACAAATCAGTTTTTAGGATATAATTGCATTAATGAACAAAGGAACTGAGTAGATGAACATATTTCTATAATGCAGATTATAATCATTAAAATTTTAATAGAGGAAATTATTCAAGTACATTTCTATGAGAATATAATTTCTTAATTATGGAAAAGATTTTAAAACAACAACAAAATGAAAACAGGTGTAATCCTTCCCATTTATCAAGTTGTGAATAGGTGTTTAAAGTGTTATCACACGTGTAAGTATTACGGTTCTTCCCATTTAATATTGTCTTTAATTGTAATAAAAAGAAGCAGAAATAAGCAGAAATGTTAATGATGTTCTTGCATAATTTTCAGAGAATTCAGGATTGAAAATAGCACCAAAGAGCTGTGTTTAGAAAATGAAATAGTGGAAAGGCAAATTATTTTATGTAGACGCCAATAGTCTAAGTTGCTTATACTCAGTAGGACTGAGGAATCTGGAAAAGTGAAAATTCTGAAAGAAATCTGAAAATACTGCTGCTGGTCTGTAAAGCAGAGCTCATTTGTAGAATAACATAGGTTCCAGATGAAGTCTGTCGTAACCTTGGCATATAAATGGATCCTGTCACATGGCAGGAACACTAGAGCATAATTTCTCATTGTTTTGAATACAAGTATTACTGTTCTACTTTCTTTTATTTTTTTTGGATGACAGTTCAATAAATACTTAAAATTTCTTTTATATGTATTGTTTGCTCTTCAAACATTTGCTTATGATTGTGAAGTAAAAGCTTCTACTTATCAAAGATATTGGTTAAAGCAAGCAAAAGCGTCTGCTTATTAGAAATAGTTTTGGACTGAAGACAAATTTTATATATGTATTAAAATTAAATGAGTCTATGAGAAGCTCCTACTCATGAAATTTTTCATTTTTTCCAGATTCTCGATGCATTCTTCTTCCGGTAGTTTTACATCACCTCCACATGCACTTACAAGAGCAGAAGGACCTTATAATGTGTGCCCGTATCCTTAGCAACATATTTTGCCTCATCAAGAAGAACAGCTCAGTGAGTAAACACCATGTCACATCCACTTGAACTTCTTTATATGGCTCAGTGACATTTAATGACACAAGCTGGACCTTGCCCAAGAGCATTTTAGAGAGTTCTCTGTGTAATAAATCTGCATAAACATGTCATTTTGATTTTTTCATGATCCTTTTCTTTCCATGCAAGGGTATTTTAATTGTCTCATATAGTGTTCTGACAAGCTTTTACACTTCTTAAGTGTTGTGTTGGAAAGAAAAAAATGTCTACTTTCTTTTGGGGGCATTTTCTATTGTGGGCTTATATTCTTAGGGGACACAGGGCTGATACAGGTAAGGAGATCAATATGAGTATTGCAAGAGGGATTGCACTTGGTTGTAAGTTGATAAACTTTGTGGCAAATTTCTGATGGTTGTGAATCAATGTGTGAAAGCTGTATATGAGAGCTCGCTTAGACAGGTGTATTGCAAATGCGAAGGTGATGATGGGTTCTGACAGACAGCTGGATATAAGACAATTAAACCCAAGCATTATCTGTAATTAGTGCAATGCGTGCATGTCAAGGCTAGCATACATTACCTCATAATGCATTAGTAAGAATTCCTTTATGTGCTTCTTCATTTCAGACCACTTTCAGCAACTACAGTTGCTCCATCAGTGATTTGATATGGATGTGGCTTGCACCTTTGGCACTGTAACAACATATTCCTTCTAGCTGCTCCTGGATTAGTATAAAATCTCATCACGAGATACAGTGACAGATACCAAAGCAGAGCTGGGGTTCTGGACTGGGAGAAAGGCTTACATATCTTGTCTGAATTTCAGGAGATCTTCCATTTGGAGTCACAAAGCCAGAGATGTACACAATTACAAGTTGATATCTACATAAAACTCTCCTGAATGTTCAGGATATGCAGCTACTATTTCTAATAGTCTTTGAGTAATTGAGACTATTAACAACTTGGTGATTTTGACATGGTTTTTTGTACATCACTACAGAATTTCAGTCCTTCCATTATAATCAAGATAATTTAGAGATTGAGGGGACAAGTGAATTTGCAGTAAGGCAGGTTTGAAAATTAAGGCTGTTGCTCATTCTAAGAGTAGTTTGTAGAAGTAAAGAGAAGGGTCTTTATGGTGGATGCAGTTGCTCAATATACTGTGTACTGTCTGTTTTCATAAGTAGCCAAGTTAGCAGTTCTTTGACGCTAGATGAAGTGACAGAGAACATGGCCTGACACTAGATTCAACTTAAGTCCAAACAGGAATTTTGAGTTTTGTTACCAATCATATGCTTTAGGGTGTCTAGGAAGCAAAATTAAAACAAAAAACTGAAATCACGCCTACACCTCAATGTCAGCAAAGTTAATCTATTTGTTTGTCAGTTTAGCTTGGTTGCTAAAAGTACATTTGACTATGAAGTGTTTCTTTCTATGAAGAAGTGTCATGTTAAATAATGGATAAAATTGCTCAGATTAAGGTGGTGGATTCTGCTGCAGTGGAGACTTAAAACAATCTTGAAGCAGGGAAAACATGATTCCATCTGAATTAAAAATGAGAAGTAACTACAACTTGACTTTATCAAGTGCTTTTGTGCTGGTAACTGAGGTATTCATAGTTTTGGCAGTGAGCACTTTGATTCCTTTGTATTGATGTTGTGTACAAGCAGTTGCAGGCTTACATAAATGACTGATTTGTTTGTGCTACTCAGCTGCTGGGAAGCAACGTAGCTGGTCCTTACTGATGAAGCAGGTCCTGAAGGTTGAACACCATCTGCTTGTTTCTGGTGATAGTTTCAAAGTGTAAAGCAGGATTCTGCTTTTTGTATTTTAAGCCTTTCTTGGCAATTTCCCCAGAAAATATATACAGGTGCTACCTATAAAATTCTTGCCTGAAAGGTTTTTGTATATGATTTACTGCTTTCTTATAAACGTCAATTGAAAATAGAGCTATGCTAATTTGATGAACACTTACATATTCAGTCATCCCTGTAACTGCCCTCTGTGATGTAATTAATAGAAAACTGTTTGGAAAAAATGAATAGAATTAAACAATATCTGAATTAGAGAATAGTCCTTGTTTCTTGTACGTGGCACTCATGGTGAAACTGTAATTTGTTTCTAAAACTACATCAAAGGTATTATGCTTGTGGTCATATTTCTACTTTAAAATCTTAAATGTTTTGTTTATTATTTAAGGAAAAATCAGTGCTGGAAGAAATTGATGTGATTGTAAACAGTCTGCTAGATATTCTATTAAGGACCATACTAGAGATCACCAGCCGACCACAACCATCAGGCTCTGCTCTGCGCCTCCAGTTCCAAGATGTGACTGTAAGTTTCTTGCGATGAAAGAGCTCACAGATCTCACTGGCTGGACTACTAGATTTGTGAATATATTGTCTTTATATTGTAATTCGCACTGTTAGAGTTCGTGTTTAAAAGAGAGAATGAGGAGGACAATGAAAACCTTTCCTGCATTCTACTCATTTTTAGTGGAAATAGTAATTTCTTTTCATTAAGTTTATTTATAGATTGTGACCAAAAAAAACCAAAATAAAGCAAAAAAACGAGCTCGAAAGATAACATTTCTTTTGAGACTTTCTGGTTAGTAATGATTTCAGTATGTTCCTTTTGTTTGCAATGTAATAGCTTTCTGAAACTATTCTTAAGTTTGAATTCCTGAAAATCGAAGAGTATCAGTCAATAACAGTTCCTAAAATGCATACATTTTTTCATGATGAAACAACTCTAAAGATGCCTGCAGAATCTGTGATAACTTGTACTAATCTAAATATAGACGTTTTGTTGTTCTCTGGGCTGAGCATTTGAGCTTTGTTTTTATCACATGAAGCTGAGCATACAGGATAGATTTAGAAGATTAGCAAATGATGTTTTGGTGAACCTGCTATAACAACTCATGGAAATTAGAAGGTTGAAATACAGGCATTTACGGAAAAGTCTGTGATGAGCATTGATCAAATAAAATGAAGTGTTATTTTGCTTTGTTTGCAGCAAGAGTTTCACTTTGCTTTTCAAGGGCAAATTGGTTCTAATATAGCCAGCAATGTGACCCCAATAAGATGTGAGGGGTTAGCATTTTGTGCAGAAAACATACTATGCTGAGTGATTTACCATCTCATGATACATTTATTAATTAATTGCTCAGTGTTTACACTGCAACAGTTTTTGTTAATGAATAGATGGTTGCTTTTCAAACCAGAATTTCCACTGAGATCAAACATTTCAAAAGCATTAATAGCCACAGAAAAAATGTGTTGTTGGGGTTTTTTTGCTCGTTTTCTTTTTTACTTTAGACCCACAGAGAGCAAACTGTGTATGGAGTATTTTATGGAGCTGACCAAGCTCTGTAATAAGATAACATCATGCTTTAATCACTGTAATTCAACAGCAATATACATCTAAGAGTTTGGGGGGTTTTTCCTTTAAATTACAAAATTACAAATTATGCTGTGTGGCATATCAGGCCACCACAAGAAAATCTAAGCTGAAGAAAGGGTGGCAGTGTTAGACTGTTAGTGTAGCAAAGCTCTGATCTTATTGGTTTCTTATGAGATATCCCCTTGCTTGCAGATTAAGTTTTCATTAAACACCATGACATCCTAATTCTTTTGCACCATCAGAAAATTAGACTCTGAAAGTGCTTTCAAGTTGCAAAATTTTCTTTTATGCATCAGAAAAGCCATATTATTGTCACTGCAGGCTCCCAAAGAATACTTAATGTGGAAGTGACTCACAGCACAGCATAAGGCAATTATATACATTTATGTAGAAATATCATGCAGTATGGGCTTCTGGCAGCACATGGAGCCAGATTCTTGGAACTATTTGTAGAGCACGTATGATAAAGTACTCAATGTGAGTACAGCAGTAGAGTCTGTTCCAGTATGTTACCATTATTTCAAACTGCATGTGTCATAAAAAATTCTTTGTGAGATGTACCATGGGAACACACTTGATAAGATTCTGTCGTAATTTCGAATGAGGCACAGTCTTCCTTGTAGAAGTAGTCCCAAACCCATCTCAGTGTGATCTCCTAAGCCCACGTGTCACTGTTTTTCTTCACAAAGAAACAGCATCAAATCGGGCAGCACTGGGCTTTGTGCTGCCGTGACTCTGCCATTTCTTTCAAGCAGCTTTGATACCTGGATACCGTTTAATTTTCAGTGAATAGTTTTGTTCAGTGGTAACCTGCAAGATGGGTGTGATGCTTTAAACTGAGCATGAAGAAGACATGGCTTCAGGGTGTCAGTGTTACAGATGTTACAGATTCCAAACATGGAATTTAATGCAATGGTGAAAGTGAAATTTCTGCTTTAGCTTGTCACTGCATTAGACCTTTGGACTTCCTTAAGAAAAAAATGCATTTGCATATAAAGACTTGGCAGAAAGCAGTACAATTAAAGTGAACTTTAATTGATTTAGATGTTGAAAGTTCAGTCCCTCAGAACCTAAATGAACTGCAATTTAATTGAAAGCTCCATGCTTTTTTATAATTGTGCTCCTTAAATAAGACACAAAAAATTACTTAAGGAATCTACCTAAGTGATTTTAGTATACTGCTTGGCTTGACTTTTGACGCTGGAATTGGACCCTAAATGTTTTTTATCAAGGTTGTTATGTGCGTGGAATTTGCTTTTGTGCATGATTTGAAAGTTAATCTGTGACCAACACTGGCAGAAATCCTACAACATACATTTTTATGTTGAGTTCAACAAATGAAGCTGAATGTGCATTGCTATTTTAAAAACCAGCCTGTATAGCTACCTACATTCAAATTAAAAGCTCAAATTTAGAAGTCAGTGAACAATTAGCTAAAATTGATACTTTTATAACACTAATCTGTCTGTCAGCTATAATAGTACAGCTCTCTATAATAGGTTGTGATTTTTGATATACTACTATATAAGTTGAAACAAATGTGGGAACATAGAAGAAAGGTGACTAAAAAGGACTGCTTAAAATACCTAGGCAGAAAAGGAATTTTGTCACTCAAGCTAGCAATTGGGTATACAGATATTTACAAGACAGCAGCTGTAACCTTTATGTTTATGCCCAGAGCATGAATATTAAGAGATTTTGTAGCCTTAGGATATTGTTTTGAGATTGTGATTCTATGTTTCTATGAATGCTATGTTCACTGTAAAACAAGGGGAAGTAAGAAATTTAGAATCGTTACTTCAGTGTAGAATTGAATTACTTTATCACCATGTTGCCAGTAAAAGCCATCACCTCACACATGATCAAGTGTGGCAGTTATAATCACAAATGAATTAGGCCTTCCAATGTAAAATCCCGAACAGCCATTCCTGTGAAAAAATACTTCTTTTTAATCTTATTTTCTGGTTTTAATGAAAGATGGAGAGAAATCTTCCCAAAACTTGTCTTGGTGAGCTAATGAAAGACACCCTTTTAAAGTACTGTTATCACCTGTCTGTTCTCCCAGTCTCGTTCTCCATTCCTGGTACAGGCCAGAAATATATTTCCCATTTTTTAGCAAGCTTGTAAGATTTTGGAATTGTTCTTTCTAAGCACTGGGATGCAAACCAGACCTTTGACTCTTTCCTGTCCTCATCCATTCTGCACTCAGACCTGACTGGTATCACTCAGCGTTTCTTCCCAGTCCAAAAGTGAATAAGCAGACAGGAAAGGGTGAATGGGAGAACCTGTTACTTCCTATAATATCTTGATTGTTTGAGTGCTCACTGGAGATACCCAGTGCAGTTCTCTGCTCTTTCAATGAGAAATTATTCTCACTGAGAGAATAATTTTCAAATTATTGTGGCAGCTCAAAGAAAGCCCAAAGAAATTTCTGATCGAAACATTTTCAAAGTTTGTTCAGTCCTACAAATGAGTTTTCCTTTTGACAAATCTTGGTTTTTTGAGATGACAAAATGTTTTGAAAAATTCCCAGCTAACTCCATTCATTTCTTCCCTAAAGGAAAACAATAGCGTTCTTCCCAGAATTGTTGCAAAATATGTGTGTTTATATTTGTTTCAAAACTGAGTTGACTAAAAAGGTTGTAATTTTAGCAATCTAAGTAATTTGTTTAGAAACAGATACAAGGAAAACAAATCACAAATTAAAATTTTACTGGTTTAGCCCTGCTGGAACTGTTTAAAATAGATTTTTTTTTAAGCCAGTAAACTCCACTTAGGGAAAAATATTTCCTTAAATGAGAAGGAAGTGCAATCAATGTATTTTCACAAAATGTGGAATTGAAGCCTAATTGTAGATTAATTTCCCTTGCATTAGTTAATTACTTTGAAGTGCTTGTAATATAGCAGTTTAAGCTCAAGTGCAGAAAACATAATATTTCTCCCCTTGGCTTATCTGAACAGGGGGAATTTGTCTCCTGTTTATTGTCACTCTTGCGACAAATGACCGATAGACATTACCAACAGCTTCTTGATAGCTTCAACACAAAGGAAGATCTGAGGGTGAGTAACAGAACTGCGTTTGCACTTGCTTAGGCCTTTTTATTTCTCTTTTTGATTTATCTCCCTTTAAGATATCCCTGTGCTTTGATGAATCACTTCAGTATTTAAATGCAATGTGTTTTACAGATTAGCTAACTATTGCACAGCTTTTTTTGGGAACTCGGGTCCACTCTTACCACGGGACAAGGCTGCTATTGCTTCTACATCGACAGCAGAGAGAATATGGATGGAGAGAACTATATAATTGCTTTAAAGCCATGATCTTAGCCTCCAAACCTGTTTCAAAGATAGTGTCAGTCTAAGGTTACACTGCTCTTGTTTGATTCTTACTGTCAGGCAATTGGGGAATTTTATGTTTGGCTTATTATACTTGCTTATTTTTTCATTCATTAAATTATGTATGGCAATAGCAAACATGCTGCTTGAGAAATGCATAATCAACTAACTCTTAATTTTTCTTAGCTGTGCAGCATGTCCATTGGCAGGAGGCTGTGCCAGACTCATAATGTCTGTCTGCTCATTTCAATCATAGAAAAGAGTAGCTGCAGAGCTCTTTTAAGGCAACTTCTACGAGTTTCTTTAATTGAGTTACTGGGTTTTTGGAGATACATTTTTAATTCCTTTTTGGAGGACGTGCGGGATGAAAAAAATTTTTTAAAGTTAAGATTTCCTGCATATAAATATACACTAAGATTTCCACTCTGCCGGACCCTGACAAACTTATATAGCACCAAATTTGATCCCCACAAAAAATCTTGAGTAATCATTTATGCACATTATTCAGTCAGTAATCATGTCCTAATGTGATAATATATTTTAGGTGTGACTCTTTAATTACCATTTGGTAAACTTCAATACTGCCCTGAAAAGGGGAGTCTTGTCGTGGTGCAGTTTTAGATTTACTTAAATTCCTGATAGCTGCTTAGAGCTGAAGAGAGCGTACCGTTTGTGAGTGCCTTTTCTTTGAGTGAGGTGGTTATATAGAGCTTGACAGATAGAAAATGCTGCTAAGAAGTTACCATGAATCAAGAGCACTACCTAGGAGTTGTATAGGGTGAATGATTTTTATATGAGCAATATAGCATCTGTTTTCACCTAGTATAGTTGCTATCCTTAGGCAATTTTTAGTGAACATTGTGGAACCTAGGCATTTTTTAGTGGAAATATTTTACCTTTTGTGTGAGTTCTGAGCAGGTATTCCTAGAGGTTTCAAGCTTTATTTCTGTTTGATATATCTGTGAAATACAGTGTTGAGTTTATTCAGACTTTTCTTCCTTCTAGAATATGAAAAATCTCTGGAATTAATGCTTGAATGGTGTTTGATTTGGCACATTTAAATTCCCCCCACGCACATACCCTACTATTACGCAGAGACATATGGAAAGCAGCTGTAGCTGATGCCATCAGCTATCACAACAGAGGTCTTAAGAACTCAAGTCCAGAGTTTGTTATTTCCATTCAGATCTCATTGAATCAGCATCAGCTCAACCAGTGATTCAGTGGCAGTAGTCTGATCATCATTAATGCAGCGTTCCTTCTCTTCTGAATCTTAAATAATGTATTGTTTTTTCCCCTCACTTGAAATATCAAATATCACTGAGAGGAAGAGGGAAAGATGAGAGCTAGTGTGTGAAACCAACACTGCTGTTAATCATGAGGTGATTGTATATGACTAGGCTATCTAAATCATCTTGCCACTTCCCTTTTTACTTTTCTGCTTTGATTGCCAAGTGTGGAATTTTCTTTGCTCTAAGATGTCTTAAGAAATTATATCAGTATGGATAAATGAAAATTCAAAAGGTGTAAATATCAGGGATAAGACTTTTTTCCTTGAGGTGCTGTAGAAGCTGGAATAGTAGCCTTAGTTAATCTAGTGGCTAGTTGGGATTTAAACTTCAGTGGTAACTACCGTCGGCTTGCTGTATTTCTGACTCCTCATTTTGTCCCTAGTCAGTGGTGTCGAAGTGAGTTAGGTGTTCCTGAAGCCTCATTATGAGTTACAGATCTGATAGGAGGTTTACAAGGGACTTATTTGAGTGTAACCTAGGCCTTTGAATTGCTTTGTACTCTGCTTTTTTGCTTGAGCTACCTCTGGTTATAATAACCATCTATACTAAATGATTAGGCACTGATACCACATGACATTTCATATTTTTTCCAGACTAATTCTCAAGGTAACTATGTCAGTACTTGCATGGATATATGTTTGCACAGCATTTGTGATACAGTTAATGGAAATACCCCTACCAAATGACTTCTCCAAACAAAACTTCACTCATGAAAGTACTTGCAAAAAAGGAAAGAAGGTTTTGCAGTTCCTTTTTTTTGTTTTTTTAGCAGTCTATACCAAACTTACTAAAGGCTGTTTCCAGCTTGCTAAACAAAGAAAAGCAAAATGGAGACTTTGAAGGACTGACATGTACACGTATTTATATGACATGCATCTGAGTGATGCCTTAAACAAGTGGTTGCTTATGGAAATATTCCCTCTATTTTGTAAATATATTTATCTTAAGTAATTGACATGGTGACTGTTTTGTCAGTTTTTTAAGAGAGGTTTTTTCCACTCAAAGCAGAAGATAGAAAAAACATTTTTTATTTGAAAACATGCAAATGAAGTATAAAAGAACTGACACGGGTTTCACGGATGAGTGGTAGAACCAGGCACTATACTTCACTCACTTTTTGAGACCCTGACTTTAACAAGATAGTAATTTTAAATGCTTCCTTTTATCTTCCAATATTATTTTAAAGGTATGCTCTTTTTGCTTACCACAAAATGCCTTCTACTTCTAGTAAATATATTTTACAGTAATTTATAGAACAGAGGCACCCTTGTAGGCGGATATTTGCTGCTGTGAAAAAGCTCAAATATAATTTATGACAAAAGGTAACAGTGGAAGTTATAAATAGGAGGAGATCAGTGGGAAAGTGAATGCAAAAAACAGAATATGTTAGAACAATGCAGCTTTGACCACAGCAAGGTGGCTTTGTTCATTATGTGTGGGGTTTTTAATTAATAGATTAAAAGAAGACAAAACAAGTAAGCACCTACCAGAAGGCCTAGTTTTTATTCATTGTCAGTGTACCCTACATAATGTGACAGAATAGAGATTCGATGAAGGAAAAGATAGAATTCCGTAGGGATGGGTGTAAATCTTACTAGTTCTGTCATCCCTCTCTTCCAGCTCTAGGAGCCCGAGCAGGGTAAGGTGGGTGCCAAACCCTAATACCAAGTGAGGCTTGTTCCATTGTTCTCTAATGGCCCCTGGGACACAGGGGTGAGGTCCGTAGGCATGGGGAGTGTCTCTCGTGGAGAAGCTCAGTTCTAGCCTCCATCCTGCCCCTGCTGTGCAGGGACATCCACTCGCATATGGGACTTCTGAAAGGATGAGTGCTGGGGCAGACGGGTAGTTCTAAAGCCACTCATTGAGGTGGCTTCTGATGTAGATTAAGAAAGCAGTGAAGCAAAGATCAGGGAAAGGAGCTGGTCGAGGGATGGATGAGTTACCCAGGAAGTGACAGCTCACTGTGAAACCATCCTCTTTCTTATTGGCATTTGGCACTCCAGATGCTCTGCAAAACCTTGATACCAAGTAGCCTGATAACCCTGAAGCGTGAATCAGAGCAATGGAACATCACGCAATCAGCTTCGAAGTGGACTGTTGACCCAAATTAAAATGCTTTATAGGTGTACTGCAAGAGATCCAATGAAGAGTCTGATCTGCTTTGCAGAGGATTTTACATGCATACTGAGAAATGTGCAAAGAAATTCCAAGGCAGTTTTTGATTACATGAATAAATGCTTTTCAGTCCTTCAGAAGGCTGTGCTTCTCATTTAATCACAGTTTGAAAATTTCATTGAGCAAATACTGCTGCTCGAGGAAAACCAAACTAAGATATTATATTATTTAATCATAGAACCACAGAATGGTTTGGGTTGGAAGGAAGCTTAAAGACGAGGCAGGGACACATTCCACTGGACCATATTGCTCAGAGGTCCATCCAGACTGGCCTTTAGCACTTCCAGGGATGGGTCTTCTACAACTTCTGTGGATAATCTGTCCCAGGGTCTCACTATCCTCACAGTAAAGACTTTTTTCCTAATATCTGATCTAAACCTACTCTCAGTTGGAAGCCATTCCCCCTTGTCCTGTCACTACATGCCCTTTTAAATAGTGTCTCCTCGTCTTTCTTGCAGGCTCCCTTCGGATACTGAAGGGGTTTCAGTTAGGTCACCTGCAGCTTCCTCTTTTCCAGGCTGAACAATCCTAAGTCTTCCAGCCTTTCCTTACAGGAAAGGTCCTCCGTTCCTCTAACCATCTTGGTAGCCTCATTTGGACTCCAGCAGGTCCCTGTCCTTCCTGTGATGTGGCCCCAGAGCTGGATGCAGCTCTCCAGGTGGGGTCTCACCAGAGTGGAGCAGTGGGGCAGAATCCCCTCCCTTGACCGGCTGGCCACGCTGCTTCTGGTGCAGCCCAGGATACAACTGGCTTTGTGGGCTGGGAGGGCACTTTGCCTGCTCATGTCCAGCCTCTCATGCACCCCAAGTCCTTCTTGGCAGGGCCACTCTGGATCTGCCTGACCCAGCTGCAGCACCTCGCACTTGGTCCTGTTAAAACTCATGACATTCCCACCAGCCCCACTTCCTGAGGTTGTCCAGGTCCCTCTGGATGGCGTCCCATCCTTTGGGTGTGAAGTTGTTTAAGTGGTGTGCATTTGTACTAAACCTTATAGTACTATCTAGTACTATCTTACAGATAGTTCTAGACCTTATGTACACTAGGTAGGAATATTAAGAGATGGTATTTAGAGTATGTAAAAGGACAAAATTACTTCCTTTTTGTCTCTTAAGATAGAAGACATATGAGACATTAATTCTATCTGTACTCAACCAACCAAATGTTAGTTCACTTATACTGCCGGCAAAAATGTTTTTTAAATGTTAAAATCTGTTACTAAATCTATGTTTTGCATCTAATACCACTACATTGATGACACAATTTTCTATTTTTTCTGTGAAAATTAGAAATAATTAGCCTGGTATTAATGATTCAAAGTTTAATGCCAGTGTTTACATTTGCTTTGTTTTAAAGTTTGCTTGGAATAAAAGATGTATTCTGATTTTAGCCCAGCTACCCAAAGAGATGAAGTACATATGATCTTCCCTTCTGACTGTTATTCTTAATGACTTTTAAACAAACTGTCTCAAAGGCACTAAGTTTATACCTCACACAGCGCTTGGGTTTTAAATCTTCAAACCACTGCATGGTTTTATGGTTTCCCAATAATAGCTATTTGGCCTCTTCAGTTCAGCAGTCCAATGGTTAGATCCCTAATGGCAGCACCATGTATTGTGTCTGGACAACAGACAGGATAAAACGGGAATATGGAAGAATTTGGGAGGTTATTGTGAGGTGATACGCAGCAGCATTCAAGGCATTGCCATATTGTTGGGATTATGGCACAGAGCTGTGGGATTACTGAAGGGAAGGGAGGTAACCTCGGCAAAATAAAAAGGCACTTAAGTACAAGGTGCAAAGCTATAGAAAAATGGCCTGAAATAAATGTGTTGTTCATAGAGGTAGGTACTTGTTTATCTGTAAAGCTGCTCACCTGCATTCAAACAGTGTTACTGCAATGAGTATCATTTATACTCTTTAATACAGATAATTTTTTGGCATCTTTCTCAGAAAACAGGTTGTCTCTTTTATGTAATCTTCTCTGGTGGGTGGATGTGGGGATCTCATCTGCCTTACCCAGTGCCTGTATTCGTCCCGCTTTACAGTGATTCTCTAATGAAAGACATCTGTTGTGCAATGCCTGTCATCTACACTTTGATAAATGCACTTGAGAATATATTTTGGTGTTCAAAATTATTTGTATCTTCATCTCATCTGTGTTTCACGGCAACTCTCTACACGTGATGTGGGCAGAATGAACACCAAACATTTCAAGGTCAGGTACTGCACTGATTCTGTTAGATGTGTTTGTATCACTTGCCTCATGCTCTTCATGTTGTCAAAAGCTCAATTTTCATACTAAGAGAATACTGGCAGTACTATACATAATCAAGATGGTCCCTTGTTGTTAGTTTTGTTTGTGAAAAGAAAAACTAAAAAAAAAAAAACGTGCTAAGAGGAATAGTTATTTATTAGTGAGTTAAATGACACAGGAGATGATAATGCTGAAAGCTTTCAGGCAGTGCTGTCTGCATTCAAAGTAGCTCACAGGTGTTGACTGTTTTTTCACTTCCAGCAAATGAGGCAGAATGGTTAAGTGACCTTCACACAGCCAGCCAGCTGCACTACCAGTTATGGGGCCTGGGCATCTCTATTGGAGTCACTGGTCTTTGTCAACTCAGTGACAAAATTGTCCTTACACTCTCTCTGCCACTTTTAGAATAAATCTAGAAAGTGATGAAAGCCTGGCATGATTAAGGAGATATTCTGAACTCTCTGGTGTTTGTAAAGTGCTTTTTTGATTTGCAAATTGTTCTCGACATCGCATTTGTGGAAGTGTATGGGTGGAAACCAAATGCATCTTTGACATTTCTTTTATGCATTGCTGTCAATCAAATGGCACATTATATTATTTTCATCATTTTAAGAAGAAAGGATTAAATCACTATTTGAAAATTCTTGGGAAGTAATAAAAAAAAGCATTCAGAGGTGTATCTATGGTGAAAATAAGTGCAATTCTGCTATTTCTATAATGATTTTTTTCTCTCTGATTAAAATATTTTTAAAGCTCACTGCTCTTTTTAAAGCAGCAAAGACATATGACTACTTCTTTTCCTTCCAAAGGACTTCCTGTTGCAGATTTTCACAGTATTTCGGATACTAATACGACCAGAGATGTTTCCAAAAGACTGGACAGTGATGCGTTTGGTTGCAAACAAGTAAGGCATTTTTAATGTTATTAAAAGTATGGGTAGTATGCACAGATCGTGATAAAAATAAAGTTATATGATGTATGTAATAAAAATTCAATATATTTTTTATAATGCTGGCTGCAGTTTTTCTTTTTTTGATTTAAGATGTCAAATCTCTGGACTTCTTTTATACTACAAATTTATAATATAATCTGTACCTCTTTCTGTTCTGAATTTTAGTAAGCACATATAACTGGCAACTCAGAATAAAGCTGCAAAGTGTCGACAGCTTTGTTTCCCAAGTAACAAATGTCAAGTCTCTTAGGAACTTCTTTTGAAATCTGTTTCTTGAAATTCTGAGTTGGTGAAGATCTGTTTGCTCTCAAGAAGAAATTATCAACTGTAATATCGTTAACGATGTTTTTGCATGTTTGTTCATTTAGTGTTTGTCAGAAAAATCACAAATTAAAAATTGCAAGTCAGGAAATGAGGTACAGCACAGGCAACAGTCACGTAAGGCTCTAAGCACTGCTTAGTGAGATTTTCAGATGAAACCTGCCTGTCAGCCATTCTTTCTCTGCTCAGTCCTTATTTTTAAAGAAACGGGTTCCCAGCATTTCTAAGAAGTAATGAAAACAGGTCTGAAACTATTAAGTTTTATTTCACCTCTATCACTACCTATCCTTTTTGCAGTTTTAGCTTTAGATCAGATAAACCAGCTGAACAGTCAGCACAGTTATACAAACATCAATGTCAGCAGAGGAGGGGCGTTGTTTTGGGCAGACCTAGGAATCAGAATGTAGGACTGACTTAAACTGTCATGACACGTATTGCAATGCCTGATTAAAATTCAGTTTTAGTCTGCATTGTGCCTGCTGGCTTCAAGGAGAATTTAAATTTGTGGTGCTGTACATACTACTAGTAGCAATATTATTGGTACAATTAAATTTAACAACACTTGTGTTTATGATTTGTATTTGTTATGCGTGTGTGTGGATATGCAAGCATAATAGTATTTGTTCAAACTTTGTCATGACTTGAAATAATTAACAATTTTTGTTAATTTTTATTACGTCAGTGTTGCTGATCTTGCCAAGTTTGAATTCCAGAAAAGAAAAAATTACTAATTAAAGAATGGATATGCTCATTTGTTTCTATGTATGATATTAAATAAGGTATGACTGATACCAGCATGCATCTGGTAATCATGCTTAAGAAATAGACTGTGAAATACAAGAAAGAAGGAAAAAAAATAGGAACTTTTAGACAAAATAATCTAAGAAATTGTTATATATTCCAGTAACAGCTGGCTTGGCAGATGGCTTTGCAACAGCTGACATGTACAGAACTGAGGTTTAGGAACGACCTTGGCACGTGTTACATGGCTGGTGATGTTCAGATGATACCAAGTTCTGCAAAAGGAGCGCTTTTCTTGTCCACTGTTTTAGTAACCATCACACATCTCCCTTTAGTAATCCATGTCATGTTCTTTCAGACCATCTAGGAGGTAAGTCTATGCCCAGTTCTGTCAGGCTAAGAAGATAGGCAGAAGCTGACAATAACTGCTGGTGGGAACTGGCCACAAGGAGCTCTTTAGACCAGCTTAACTGATCCTGATAACGCACAGTTCCATAAGCACTTCTGCCAGCAAGTAGGATTAAAAGCACATCTTTAGCAATTCAGCTTTCGATAATTGCCTGGCTAGGAATTTGTTTCTGTGTTGAGGAAATGGTAGGTGGCTGTGACACAGGGGATTGACCAGGTGTGCGTAAATGTGTGGTGAAAGCTGAAGCCTCATTATTCCTATGTTCCTATTCTGTTCCTTTCTGTGGCAGCAGAAAGGAAAATCCGCTTCTGTTCTCTCCTCAGCTGCAGAGAACTAGTTTTTCCAGAGCTGTTTCTGAATGTGAGCTTCTTCCTTTGCCTCGTGACCCTCACTGTAATGGCAATGACTGCCTTCCTTCAGATTCCTCAAGGGGTTCAAAAGCACAGTCAGAGTAGTAGCTTTGCTAGAATCATTCCTGCCCAAAATATTTAAGTGCAAGGGAAAGACCTAGAGGCAGGATGTGAAATTAGGGCGCTGACTGCCCCAGAGAGAAGTGAGCTGTTCTTCCTGAGCTCCACTTGATCAGCCAGAGCACTTCCAGGGATCTGAGACTCTTCAGAACTGAAGGCAAAACTTCTGGAACTCTCTGCTCCGTTCATGTCTAAAAAAAAAAAGCTAGAAGGTCCAGCCCATCTTTTTAAGAGCAGAATTAAGTGATCCAATAACAGTCTGGGTCTTTTCTAACTTCTGCTTCCCAGGAATAAACCACGTGCCATATTCCCTGTGTCTGATGGCCACCTTCCCACCTTCCTGGCCTTTCGCTCGCAAGACTGTAGCTCACCTGAAGGCAGTGTGTGTGTCATGGGAGCTTCACCCATCACTGCAGTCACAGCAGCAGCAGCACTGGTTTTCTCTCCCTGTCCCCAGAGTGACAGAAAAATTCAAACTGTCTGATATTTACAGGAAGAGAGATTTAGCCTGTCTGAGCCTAGGGAAGAGATAAATCTTAGCAAGGATATAATCAAGTAATAAGCTTTTCCTAGGGGAGAAATGAATTTTTTTTCTCTAGCTTATGTATACAGAACTACAATTACCTGAAATATTTCTAAGTCTTAAAATGCCATAATTCTTCTAATATACAATATTTACATAAAAAAATATCGCTGACCCCTGGCTCCTAGGGTTATTTTTTTTTTTCTTTCTAGTTGCAGTGTTTTCAGTAATTATGTAGTATCTGATACTTGGATGCTGTCTGGGAAATTTTAAAAACCCACCGAAACCAGAAAATAGTATGAGGTCAAGGCGGCAATCTGTAACTGTCTAGAAACTAAGATGTTTCGTGATGACACATGTGTGATCTATAGTTCTGAACGTTCCGATGCCCAACATGTGAAAGTATTAATGGCTAGCATTATAAACTGCCAATTGGCTTCTAAAATTTGAGAAATAAAGTAACATTTAAAAAGGCAAACTTAGCACTAAAGCAGAGAAATAGATTTTTTGAATTGTATTCTGTAATGGAAGGAAAACATGCAAAAACGTCCTTAACTTCTAACAGTTGAGCAAAGAGACAGAAATAAGTCTGTTTAAAGCTTCATAAACGTGTAATATCTGTTGTGACCTAATCAGCATGTATGCAGGAAAGCAAAACAATTACTTATGGTCATTTAATATTTCTAACATGGATGTTACTACTGAGTTACAAATATGGCTTTATGTATACTGTGGAAAATATAATGTTAATTTCTTCCATTCTAGAAGTAGATGTTCTTTCTACATCAACTAGGTAGTATCTAGCTTCTATTTGTAACTGCAGAGGAGCACCACATAATATAGGAAGATGTCTGAATCAGTTGCCTAGCGCCAGAGATAAATATGAAATTTTATGGCAAAATATGCCTGACTAAAATTGAAGCTTCTGGAGAAGACCTTCACAGTCTCAACTGGAAATCACTGTGTAATGGTCACCGGCTTCAGTTACCTTAAGGTTAGGAAAAGAATGCCTTGTCTAATACTTTGATTGCCTGGCATCTTTTGAGAGCAGTTAACAGACTCAGCTGAACTTCAGGTATGTCATGTTAACAGTTGAGGAGGGACTTGGAGAGCAAAGGAGCTTCAATTACTTGCTGAGCAAGTGTTTGATATTCATAACATACTATGCCTATGTATTATTGAACAAAGAACTAATTTTCTGCTGCTCTTGGTATGCAAGAAGCTTTAATTTTCAAGATCTCTGTGTAATTAACTATATCCTTTCAGCATTCTGCTTAATGGTAGAAATACTAGGTCATCCAATTCTCAATTTCAATATTATAAGCATACAAAATAGATGTACAAATAGTATTATTTATACTAAAATAATTGATCTGTAAAGTAAGGTTTACATAATATGTTGCTTACATTGAAATTTCAAATGTATCTACTGACAGTTGGGCATAAGGACTTTAAGCAGAGAATCTTTTTGGTTATCAAATTCAGTAATGGCTGAAATACATTATTATTATTATTATTATTATTATTATTATTATTACTATTGTAAAAGTAACTCAAATGGAATACACAGTAAAGGAAGACATCAAATCAGCATTAGTGTCATCATTATGGCTGCTCTGAAGAGTCCTGTTAGCTTCCATGGTGTGGGAGTCTGAGACTCCTACAATGAACAAAAATTCTTGCTTTTATGTAATACAAAACGTTGCTAATAACATTTTTGCTTTTATGTAATACAAAATGTTGCTAGCAACTGAACCTGGCATTCAGTCCTTCACAAAAAACATATATATACATAGGCACGCATGTATAATTAAGCTCATAAACATATAACAATAGATACATACACATATACGTGATTCAAGGTTTATTTCATTTCTTTATGAAATATGAAAGAAAATTTTTTTCTGTTTGAATACCTCTGTGTTTGAGATTATTTCACTCTGAAATAGCAAAGGATGGAATGAGAAGCTAATGTTATACATTTGTCCTATATCAGCATGGAAAAGGAAAGCTTTCATTTTCTACCACTGGCTGCCCAGGCAAAAGCCAAGTTGCCAGAGCATAGCTCAGGCAGTAAACAGTTGTTGAACTTCTGGATTTTTCGAACAGCTTATTGCAGAAAGGCTTGCTCTGAAAATTTGGTGGAAAAGCCACTCCATCAACAATGGCCTTACCAGACATTGGGTTAGCATCCTGTGTATGAGTCCAGAATAACTTAGTAGCTAAAAGCAGAGGTTTTTCTCCTGCAAAACAGGCATTCTGAACAAATATGTGGCAGGTGGTAAGAGGAAGAAAAGCAAGTCTTGTCATAAACCCAGTAGTTTATAGTTCGATACTCAGATGGATTTGAAATGAACGTTGTTGTTGTTTGGAAATCACTGGCTGGGAATCAACTTGGAATGTGAGTACTGTACCGGATCAGGCAGCTGTCCTCTGGCTGCTGCTTCTACTTTGTGCATTTTTGCTTTTTTTATATACGAGCATCCCTAACCTTAGCTTGTTTTCTGTTCTACCTGATTTTAGATTGTTGTAGAGTTAGAATAACAGACTGTGGGTCAAAAACAATGTCTTCAACCTTGTGTGTTCCATCTGGTGTTTTGAGGTTTTTTTTCTCTACAACATACCCTCTTATGTTAGAGACCCACATTTTATCAACTAATCATATCATATCTTCGGCTTACCAAATAAATGAAATCTGAGCTAAGTTCCCTATAGGAAGAAATACTTGCATTACAATTATTCTGTTATCTCAGGAAAATTCTTCCAAAAATATTCTAAAAGTTGCATTTAAGATGTCTACTGTATTCACCTCATATGAATTGAAGCAGATCTTTCTCTTCAGTTTCACCTGCCATGGAAGGAATGTAGCAAGAAAGGAATTGTCTCAGACATAAATAGAACTATGTAATGTAAACTTGGCAGTATGGTTACGGATCTTGTGGAATTTTCTCTTGAGTGCAGTTTTTCAGGGATTTATTACTTTGGACTTAAGTGGAAATTTTATGTAGCAGTAATTCTGATGAACTGACTTTTTCTATCAGAATGTCTTCCTGAAATATACAAGCTATTTCCATTTAGTGAAGCATATGGGCTTTAAATTAAATCATGAACAACAACAAGAATGACAGGGCTCTGTTCTTATCCATGCCTCGATTATTAACTTTGCTTATACTGCATTTTACTAATGTGTCACTTTGTGTTCCATGCTGCAACAGTGAGTGCTGAACACAGGCTGTAACTCTCCACTGGTGAAAAAGAGGGGTTAACTTACAGATGAGTGCTAAGCATGGAACACTACTTGGATAGAAAACTTACAGTGTAATCCTTGAGAAAATAATATGTGTGAAAATGACACTTGAGCAATGGAATAGGAATAAATGAAACTTGAGACTCAAGCACTGTTCTAAAAACAGTCTCAGAACTGGCTGTTACAGGTCTTCAGGCACATCAAACAAGAAGGTAAAGTTTGGCAGGGACAATAATTTTAAAAGTAGAAGGATGGAAGCAAACATTTGAACTACTAATATGTTAAATTATACATAGCCATTTTTTATTTATAAACGTGAAAACTGTCAAAAGTGCCAGAAGATAAATACAGTTTATCTCCTAGGTGAGTTGGATAACATTTAATTCTCCAGTGTTATAAAAATGAAAAATATTATAACCCTGAAATATATATATTGCTGTTATTATACTTAACAGGTTTTTTGTCTTGAATGCATTGCTAAAAATAGTAAAAAAAATGAAGTCCAAAATATAGAAAGGGAAACAAATTTTAGCATTGTAACAGCACGCAGGTCAAGAACTATGTTAAAAGAAGAACTAAATGTATTAATAATAGACAGATGGTAATTAAATGAAATGTGTAGATATAAACTTTTTCTCAGAAGATCTTTAAACAGTTGATTCTTGTAAAGTACATAACAGCAAAAAGATCATTCTGTGTTTATCTTTTTTTTTCTCTCTGTAAGTATTCACTTCTGACTATTTTCAAAAAGAATTTAATGCTTTATATGGATTTTTAGTTTGACTAAATATGTTGGCAGACAAGAGTGCTGCAGAGGTTAGTTTAAGGTTTGAAACACTGAAATTAGGTGTATTTAAATAATCTCAAAGAATGTTCTATTTCTGTAGATTACCAAAGTTGGTTGCTACAATAAACAAAGGCATCATTGGCCTCTGGTGACAACCACTGTGAAAGGATCTTGGTCATATATATTTATTTAAGATGGATTATTATAATTCAGGCCGGTGTAAATGTAGGGTGATATATGACTATTTACAACGTACAGCATAGAGTTCTTTAGAAGCAGATCCTTCTCTCAGAGCTCACACAGTTTTGCATTTATCTGTTGTCATTAAGAAGACTTTTTGTCCATAAGGGTGTCAATGTTGAATATTGGTATTTACTAGATATTTTATATTTATAATCTATATGCACGTATTTTCAGTACCAAGAAAGCTGAAAACAAATTGTACAACTGTGTGTATTAATGCTATTAAGACAAGGTGTGTAATAAATCTGATATCATAATTATTTGCAGAACAAAGTTTATGATTGGTCTTGATCAATTATATTCTTCAATATAGAATTTCTGTTTTCCATGCACGTTCTTGCAACATGCCTTATTATCTTATGCTTTCTGTCAATGGGTGCTGTCAGTGAGGTATTTATATGATTTGTTGAAAAATGTAGTATTTAATGCCACTAGACATGCTATGTCTCTTTCTTCATTGGAAAATTGTCCTGCTTTGAGTATTAAATATGAATTTCCACTTAATGAAAACTCCTGTCTTTTTCATTCTTTTCTTCCCAGTGTGATCATTACTACGGTCTTATACCTTTCGGATGCCCTTCGTAAAAACTTCTTAAATGAAAACTTTGATTACAAGGTAGAGTAAATGATAGATGCAATAGCTGCTACATCATCCTGTGGCTTGGTGGTTATTAAACTTAGCTCCAGCATCTAAATAGCTAGAATATGTACTAAATCAGCAATTTCGAGGACTTAGAGACATTTTTTCTTAAATACAGGACTATCTTACAAATGAGCGCTGTGAGGTTTTTTTAATTTCATCTAATTTTTCATTTTGTTATTTGAGCCTCTTTGTTAGACTACTTATTTAGGATTTTTGCGTAGCAATTTTTTAGATCGTAAAAACTAATGAAATTATTTAGCTGTTATTTTTTAGTTATTACAGAAAGAAAAAGTATTTCATTTTTTTAATCAATGCAAATTTATATAAAATGCAGATTTATATTTTTGTAATTTCTCTCAGACCAATTAACATGCTTCATAATTAAAATTAGAAAATTATGACACTTCATGGTGAATGTAGTTAAAGGTGTTAGTGAGTACCTCATATAGTGAGATATTGCATTTATGATAAACTGTGAATTACGGATTATGCTTTTAAGATTCAGATGAGAAGATCTAGGAATGTGTCTGAAAAGACACATTTCTATGGAAACAAACCTGAATGAATATTCTGCTCAACCAAGAGATGTTAGTCCAACTGTTGCATCATGAAAAGTGCAGAATCTCCTTCCTGGAGAAGACAGTGAGCTCCTATTGACTTCCAGCAGGGTCGTGGATGCTTCTCTGAAAATCCAGACTTCTGTTAGATAGATTGGCAGGAATGCAGATTTATCTACTTAACTGAGCATGAGGAAGCCTATTCTTTATGACTTTATGTAAGTTCAGAGGCTAAAACTGATAAAAAATTGCCTGTAGACAAGGCCTCTATGTTCCTTAAACTTGATTAGCAATGTTCTTGCTGTCCTGCTAAACTGCAGCGTCTGGAATAGGGCTCCCTCTACACTACTTGTCATGGAGCATCTATAACTGGGTTATAATAATTAGTATATCACTTTATCTTTAATTTTATCTCTAAGTCTTCTAATTAGAATATTCAACATCTAATTCATAAAGCATGAGCACAAAACATCTGTATATTTGCAATATCTTAACAAAACCTGGCTTTGGTTTTGTCCAGTGAAGGCTGCAGCAAGTGAGACTTGCAAATAGTGTTATAAAGTGTGATGGACAATGTCAGTCCTGTTATGTGATAGCTTTTGAGGTGTCAGAATTTTTTAGGTTTTGGACTTAAAGGCATAACTTTTGTAGTTTTCTGTTTAAATATACCCAAAAGAAAGTTTCCAAAAGCAAGGCTTTTTGATTTGGAGGGATAAAAAACCCAATCTGTAACTTTGAAACTTTTACATTTAGAGATGTAGGATATGTAAATAGATGTATTTCTGCTGAACATTTTGGTGTTGGTGAAAAGTATATTTGGAGTCAAAGAAATTTAGTCAAAAGCAGTTTGAGTAATTTATTAGTTGAGACAGAAACAAGGGCTGTGATTTGAAATTTTGCGTCTTGAGTGGTCATAAATTGTACTGAGAAAATGAAATAACCACATGCCATATGCTTATTGTAGATATGGGATTCCTACTTTTTTCTTGCTGTCATTTTTATAAACCAGTTATGTCTGCAACTGGAGATGTTCACACCTTCTAAGAAGAAAAAGGTTTTGGAAAAGTAAGTACTGCTATCAGCTTGTAGAAAACTGTAACAGATTTAAAATTTCTCAGAATAGAAGGCATTGGAGGTTGCAAAAGGACCCACCAAAAGAAAAATGTAACAGTATGTCCACTGACTGGAACAAGAGTTGGTTCTGGCCCTTTGTACAGGTCTTCAGAGCTAGTAGCCTTCATATGAGTGCCTAAACTGGTTCAGACACTGGGAGCAAAGCAGCCACTCATTGCCAGTGAATGCATAACTCAACTCACTTGTTCAGGTGTTTCTGCCAGGCACTGCACTATTGTCTGTATGAATTAATCATGTTTCTTTAAGCTAGAGTAAAACTATTTGTTCTCAGAGAGAGAACTGGAGCATGTTATGGCAAAAAATAGGTTTTGCTTCACAGCTGTGTTGCTGATGTGTAGCATTTTGACAGTACTTCAAATAAACCTGAGTTTAGGAATCCAATTTTAGCTGGGTACAATCAAAAGAGCGAAAGCTTAGGAGAAATCAGCACTTTCAAAGTTGTTTTTTGTGGACTACAAATGAGACATTTCATTTAATAATGTCACAGAATGGCATATGAACTTGATTTTCTTAAATTATCTTTCACTTTCTTGCTTTATTTTTTAATACACTGCAGATATGGTGACATGCGGGTAACAATGGGATGTGAAATCTTCAGTATGTGGCAAAATTTAGGTAAGTGATTAAACACATCATCAGTAACTCATAAAATGAAAGCCAATTATTAGTTCTTCACCTGTTATACACTTCCCAGTGATAGAGGAGCTGTTGATAATTATGTTCAAGGCATGAAGTCTTGATTCAAGTTTAGGAAAAAACTTGTCATCTGTAGTTCCCTTCTTTATAGCTTAACTCAGCTTTCTAAGCCTTGATACTGTAGCTGACCTATCCCTATTTCTTCACAGAGAACTGAGAGAATACCATCAGAGAAAATTAAGAAAGAAAGTACTGCTCTTTTGGGGCAGAATTATTACGCCTCAAAATATACTTATGTTCTTATTTTCAGTCCTGTTGTCAGATTGTTTAAGAACAAGACATGTCTTAATTCTGAAGCTCTCCTGAGATCCTGGATTTGCATCAAGTCTTCTCTGAAGTCTTAGTTGCACTAAAATATAAAGGCATAAACAAGTCAGTGACTAATGTATAAACGACACATTTGACAACACGTAAAAAATACATGCTTGATTATAAACTTAGGAACACATTTATATTTTTAAGCAATAATTGTGCAAACTGTTTGAAATTATGAGTGTCAGAGAAATGCAGTTGCATGTTGTTTGGCAAAAAATTAAAAAGTGAGTAGAAGATTTGGGCACTGTTTGTCATCTTCATATTTCAGTTATTCAATATTCACTTCATCAGAGGGCTTATTGAAGATACAGCAACCATCATCAGTGATTTCTGAGATACTGTCATTTCAGTTCTATCTATCTTTTCCCCAGCAAGATATGTAGTTGCAAAAAACTGGTCTTTCAGCTCAGCCTGTACTAGAGAGACATTTTCAAAATAAGAAATGTTTTCTTATTAATATGTTTTTAACATCTGATAAGTAGCATATTTGACTTATTTACAATATTTAGTATTGCTTACTCACTGAGACTCCCCTCTAAATTATGTGGATGGATACATTATGGGTATTTCAAAACTGGTAAATCGAGGATCCACTCCCAGGTCCCATCTCCTTCCTGCATGCACACCTTCATGTGCATCACCTCCCCACTTATGTTGTTTTCTGCTGAATGGAAACTTGGAATGCAGGCAAGTGATGCCTTTCGGTAGGGGTGAGTTTTGTGGGACACAATATGGAGCTCATCTGGTAATGTGTCCTGTTAAATGCTAGGATATTTATTTTAATTGGTGTTATGCTAGTCAGCATTGTACAATTTTTGTAGCACAAAGAGTCATCATAAGTCTTGATCCTTGTACAGTCACCTTGCTTTCATAGGGATAAGCATTCTAGGATGTTTCCAGAAAAGGGCGTTCTTGTTTTCCTTTGCACAAACTCAGACACTGAACACAGCAGGAAGCAGGGGTGAATGCCCACTGGAATACCCAGAGGTAGGCTAGATGTAAATTAATTCCTAGCTTGGAAAATCAATGCATCCTGATTCATAATCCCTTAATTTTGAAGATACCAGAAGTCTTACTTGTGGAAAACTGAAACTGAATGGTCTGTGTTTACTGTATGACGTTTCTAGCTTTTCTGACAAGAACTTAATTTGCTGTTAAGTGGAATGTGGTGAGATAATAAATGTTTTAGCACTGATTTTAAAGCAAGTTGTTTTGAGAACAGCTGAGTCATTTCTTCATTTTTCCTGCAATTGAAACACATATTTCCATTTCCATACTTGCAAAACTAAAGATAGGTAAAAATCAAAGGACTTACCTGTTTTTGATGAGGACAGAATATCAGACAGTTAACCATTTTGTAAACACAAGGATGTAGAGCTTAGAAACCAAATTATTCCCATGAAATATAAATGAAATGCCGAGAGAATGCTTTGTCTGTCTTTGTTCTTTTGCTGGAGGATTAAATTCGGATACAGCTCTGAACTCAGTGATGCATAACAAAATCAGATAAATTATGTTGGCCTTATATTCTTGTATTGTCTATAGCTTTCACTTTTTGGGCTTAAGAATAGCCCGTGCTGTGATGGACATGTGATTAAAAAAAAAAAAAATCTATAGGCATTTAGAATGCTATTTTTTCATTCTTTAGATAGCATTTAGATTGCTTGATAACTCACAGGACACCCAATTCACATTCAAGTTCATGTTCATTTCCATTTTAGGGGAACACAAGCTTCACTTTATTCCAGCATTGATTGGCCCTTTCCTGGAAGTGACCTTGATCCCTCAGCCAGACCTGAGGAATGTAATGATTCCTATTTTCCATGACATGATGGATTGGGAGCAAAGGCGAAGCGGCAACTTTAAACAGGTACTTTGTGTGAAGCTTTTTATAGAACAGGACTGTGAATATCAAGCACTTCATGGAGTCCTAGTGGACTTGAACCTGGAGTTCCATCGTTGGTTCAGGAGAAGGTGGAGAAGGTATCCACAATTCTGCCTGTTGGAGAAGGATTACAAGGGTTTTCCCCTTTTCTCTTTGCAGGGCTAGTAAGATTCTCCAGTTAATACTATCATGTTAGTTATGTAAGATGAAGGATAAAATCCATGGCCCACTGATGTGAAGAACAAAACTTGAGCTGTTTTCAACAAGGTGTTTTTTCACCTCTGCTTTACAGTGGTACAGACCACTGGTTAGATAAGATTCAACCAGCCTCCCTTCTGGTTACTATGGGAAGAGATCAGATGTTCTTCGTAAAGATCCAAGTATTCCTGTTGCTCAAACACTTTCTTAATGGGCTAGGAAGGAACGACCAAGAGTGCCATCTGCTCCCACAGCTCCCACTCAGTTCTTTCAGACTGCCTCAAACCATTCTCAGTGCCCTCCTTCCTCCTGCTTCAAAATGAAAGAAAGAAGTCTTTTAACTACTTCCAGGCAATCATAATGCTTAGGGTGGGAGCTGCATCTAAAACACAAAACAAACTATTAAAAACAGAGTAGTGGATGTGATGTAAGTAGGTAGCTTTTCACTATCAATATATAAGCTTATTGTTAAAAATTACCACAGAAATGTTAACAAGGAGTGAGAAGGAAGAAAAATCCACTTGTTCTGCTTCTCTGTCATTTCAGCTTGGGTTTAAGTGTAAATTGTAATAGATTTATTCTGTAATAAAATAATGACAACATCTTGGTTTCTCCCTAAGGCTTGTGATTGTTAATATATTACTGATAAAAAGGAGGTTTGAAATATAAATACACAGTGTAGCATCAGCTCTAATTTTTTTTTAATCAATACACTTCAGAACACGCACTAGAGGAATCATTAGCCACCAGATTTTCTTGAACACCAAATTTCTTTGATAGCTAATATGTAAGTCCAGCAAATTTGCTTTCTAATGAAATATACTGGCAGGTAAGACGGTTGGAAGAGTCTGAGCTCCCAAGTATTCTGAGCAGTACAGACATTTATGAATATTAAATTATAAAGAATGGGGTACAGGTCGGAAAAGATGATATTTTTACTTAAGTCTGAGAAAATAGCTTGTGCTTACAGCCTTGCAGTGAGAATTCAGGCAATTTATTTGGGCTGTGTGCTTTTCCTCTGACTCCATAAATAGATAGCTGCCTTAGCAGCAGCAAATGTTACTCAGCCTGTAGTTTTAAAGTCACGTTGCTCAATTTAAATTAGCTCCCTCCCTCAGAAAAAAAAAAGAAGAAAAAAACCACCAAAAACCACCAAAAAAAAAAGAAAGCCCCACAAACCTCGGGAATGAGAACAGCTTCAAAGAGATGAAGTGACTTCTCACATGATTGACCAATAATTTTAAAATATGCATTTAGCAAAGTCCCTTATATAAACTCAGATCTTCCCTCCATTTTCTCTAATCTCATTAAAGGAAAAAGAAGCTGTTTACACCACACTTGTATGTTGCAGGTGGAAGCAAAGCTGATTGACAAACTGGACAGCCTAATGTCAGAAGGTAAAGGTGACGAAACATATCGAGAACTCTTCAACAGTATGTGAGTAACATGTTTATCTTATAATTCCTTGAGTTTTGGTTGGTTGTATCAGATGCTAATGCCATTGTAGAGAAGTAGTAGTTAAATCAGTTGTGATGCTCATTGTTTCTTTTTCTTTTTTTTTGTTTCCTTAAAATCTGAAGACTAAAACGTTTCATGGTGTTGTATTGCATCTGTAAAGTCTGGCAGTACTTCTTGCCTACAGCTATAATTGGGAAAGGCTAAATCTGTTATATCACAGAACATTTTCTTTCTCTACCTACTAATTTTAAAATCAGAAAAGCAAGAAATGTTTCATAATTTCATAGGGTGCAGGTAGAGCTCAGATGGAGCATTTTGAAAACAAGGCATGACAATTCAACAAAAAGCATTTAATAAGTGATTTTCTATTGCTAGAAACCTGTACTCCTCTACGTAATGTCACTTGCTGATTTCTTGTTTGATGTAAACAATTGTGTTTATTCTGATAAGATTATTTCTTTTAATTTTCTTTTATAAATTACTGGCTAAGCTTTTAGTATTTTTTAGTAAATGACATTTCATTTAAATCTAATAGGAAAAGCTAATGATAGTGCTGAAGTCCCTGAAGTTGCCCATAAATTATTCCACTGACTGAAATAAATGATTGTCACAGAGTACAGGTACAAAATAAGTACCTGGACTCTGTCTCTGTTGTTCCTCAGAGCTCAATTCCACCGAAGTGAAAGATTTCACTTCTTTCTGATGTGTTTATTTTAGTAGGAGATGTATTGTTCCTCTTCAGGATTCCAAGCTGCTGTCTTTTCTTCAGTACTACTAAATACATGATTTTTTTTCCTGCTTATATGGTTTCTTAATAATTCTTTCTTCTTTAAGTATTATTTTTAGCTCTCCTGTCTTTGGTTAAAGAATAAGATTCAGGTCTTGGTGTCTGAAAATAGCAAACATAATAATCTGTAACTGTACAGAGTTAAGAAAAGAGAGTTCCTAAATATTTGTCATGTATAGAAGCAGAAGTGGGTGGAGAGATTAGGCAGAATAGTATGGAATTGAATGAATAATAGCAAACAGCAGTACGGTATGCTAAAGCAGAACTTTCCTGTAATTACTCATGACATTTTCATAATCTGACTAAAGATAATAAAAGGTAAGATGTTTTCAATATTTTAGTAATACAGTATTCTAACTGTAAAATTAAGTCCTTAAAGGAAAAGCCCTAATTATAAAGTTAAGCCTGTGCAAAATACATCAGTGTGTCTATCACTGGAATAACTTAAAATTCTATAAGAAAGCATATTGGTATCGAATACAGTTCCTAATTTTTTATGGTTTTGAGTTAGATTTCAACTGAGGAATGTTAAACATGATACAGTGAAAAATGTTGAGAGCCTTTTATAAATCTAAATGCTGAAGACATAGTCATGGTAATTTAAATTGCAAAATGTCTCACAGCATCAGTATACTTGTGGTTTCTGTCATGGTATAACAGAAGTTAAAACTAAACTGTCCGGGAAATTTCAGAGTAACTGCTCAAATTCACTCCCAGCTAATGAAAAAGGTAGTATTTATGATTAATTTTTTTACTAAGTTTGATTTGACTATATGCATTTCCACCTCTGAAGAGGAGAGCCTGTAGAAGATACTAATCTAAAATGGAGGATGACATATTATTCTAGAGCACGGGAAGAAAAATGATGAAAATCAGGTGGACAGTTTAGGGAGTTGACTGCAAGAGAGGGGGTCAGTTAGCCTGAGATTTTGGAGTTTTTTTTTATTTCTTCCATGGGTAATTTAAACTAAGCAATATTAGAGTGTCTTTACACAGCAATATTAGAGTGTCTTTACACCGTGCAAGAAAGCAGACTTGTTTAGGCTGAAGTGGCAGAGATGTAGCAGGTACCCGAAGACTGTGAAATAGTAATAGTTTTGCAGCAAGCAGTGGTTTTTTTAGTCTTTAATGAAAGCAAATGCTACAATATCACCTGATCTTTCTGAAGATTAGGCATGGTTACTTTTGATAGGTATCACTGGGAACCAAGGGGATGCACACACCTACTTTGAATACAGCCTGGGAACTGCTGCAGGTGTGACACTTTCAGGTTTTGTCATGCTGTTTATTTTGCCTGAATTGGAAAATGAATTTAAATCTCTCAACTCCCACATTAACTGCTTTTTTTTTCCCAGAGACAATCACTGCATCTTTCCTTCGTACATCTGTTTTCAAGGATAAATTACAAGCATGTCTGGAGATAGCTAAAATATTATATGATTACAATTTACTGCCTACCTTGGAATTATCTATATCAAATAAAAAGACAGAGAAAGTAGGGGGAAGGTGACTGCTGTTCGTTTTGAATCAATGTCTTTCTAGGGACTTGAATGCGACCATTCACTGATTAGCTCCTGATGTCATTTGAAGGAGCTGCAAAGCATGAAGAAGTGAACATTTTGTTATCATGAGAAACTACATGTTGCAATTGCTATCCATTATAATTATGGTATGACAGCTGTTCTGATCTACATTTACACTGTAATTCTGCAATTGAATTCCTGAGTTAATTAGCACAGGGAAAAGAATGATTTTACTTTATTAAACAGTTGGTTAAAATAAAATCAGTGCTGAAGTATATACCTTGGCTTCTGAGAATTTTATTTTAACCACCAACTGTTTAATAAAGTAAAATAATTTTGGCTTCTGAGGATTTTATTTTAACCATTAATCCGATGGATGCTGCCAGTTTATTACTTCTGTAGCTATATTTCAGTTTGGGCTAAGACAAGCCATTTCAGATTTGGAAGTTAGGTGGCCACATTCTTGGAGCACAAAACCTGGGCTAATGAGTTCTGCTGGGGGCCTGGCAATGAGGCTTCTCTTTGAAGAGACTGTAGCTGGCATTCAGCTGAGCAGGCATTTATAACTCAGTTCTGCCAGTTTCTGGGTGATTTCTCCAGCCATGAATCTATTACATAAAAAGCGATGACTGCTACCTTTCCTCTGCTGTCTTCAGTCATCTTAATTTCTTCCCCAAATGCATGACTGAATTCAGCACTGCCCAGTCCATTAGACTGTCTGGAGTGAGTCTTTTGAGAGCCTTTATGACTTGTTCAGGGAACCTCTGGCTATAGTGAGGTCTTTATACTCCAAAACAGGCATCCAGATGTTTTAAGGCACCTCCAGGTTTAGCTGCCTGTGAGCTAAAAGTCTTAATAACTGTGGTTTAGGCATGCAAAATCCATTTACTACATGTCTGAGCTAGCCTGAACATTGTTCTAAGTCTGATGTTTGTCCCTGGAGAACTCTGGTCCTCTGGGTCACCATTCTCTTACTCCTGGAGTACCCAAGATTAAAAATAATTAAACACACACCCCTCCTTGCCCCTCACCAAACAAAACAAAGCAAACCATAATTGCTCAGGTGAGGCCAGGTGTTAGGCTATAGTAGCATGGGTAGACAGAAACATTTTTATTGTTTCCCTAAGTTGTTTAACCCCCTTAGTGCTTTGTACAAGATAGCCAAACATCTTGGCTATACTTTGGGATCTGTAAGAACAGGGATTCAATTCTACCTAGATTTAGCCAGGATATATTTGAGTAGCTTTTTCATTCTGAGTGTTCTGTGCATGGTGGAAATGTTGGGGGGGAGAAGAGGGAGGCATGCATCAGAAGGCAAGTCTTACATTTTTTCAACTGACCACATTGATGTCAGTCTGAATAAGTATTTTGAATGTATCTACTCCACTCGTTATTAGAAATTGTGTGTTTGTGATGAACATGCCAATGCAATTTTAAAGAAAATGCTTAAGTCAAGTGCAGATAAGAACCATCTGTTTTGAAAGAGAAGTCATACGTCTATTGCTTTTCTGGAGGAACTATACGTAATTATTTTGTTGAATCTAGGTTGAAATCTGCCTTTTTAACATAGGGTTAATATGAAGTAGAAGGGAAAAATCCCTGCAGTAATCAAGGTTTAGTAATATGACAGACTCTACTCTTATTTCTTATTAGACACAAAAGCTCGTATTAGAAGGAACATAAGGGGTTCAAAAGTGAATTAAGGTAGCCTGTGTATTCTGTATAGAAAACAGAGGTGCCAGCTTAGTGCTTCAGCATTTTCTGGTTAAGGATGGCCTTGTCATCTGCCTGCTAGCAATGACAGATAGCCAGTCTCTGGTTGTGAGGGAAAGATGTCTGATTGCCTCCTTAAGAGAAGAAGTGAGTTTAAGATCCGTATAAGGGTGCAAGGTGAAGATCACTATTTCCTCCTCAGTTCCAGCAGAGCACAGCTTCGTTTGGGTCAAATTCATTTTGAGAATTGCACCTGTGACATCCCTGAGCCTGTAATGAACAGAGCTGGAGTGTATAGCTAGTGCAGTTGGCATGTAGGAGTTCTGAGTGCTGTTATATGTTTGAAATATGGACGTAGGAGTTTTCAGGGACTGAGCATGCTCAGGGTAGATGAAGGTCAGTGGAGCTGACAGCTTGCCCACCGCAGACAGAAGGTTCAGAGATGCTATTAACAACTCTCTAAAAGTTCTAAGTATATGGATGTGGGAATTTTCAGAGGCTTCTAAATAAACCATAACTGAATGCATTTTCAGGGAGACTGCTGAAATGTCTCCATCCACCTGAGCTCCTGCACCAAAGCATAAAAGTAACACGGCTCTGTAGATAAATATTTCCTCGCCCATTCATATAGGGAAAATGTGGGAAATTCATGCCTAAATGATAAATATTTGATAAGCTTAAGCGGTGAAAATCAGAGGCCTGTAGCAGAATTATATTAAGAATAATAATAAAGAAAATTATATTAAGTATAATTTTACTGACAGCTCCACTTACATTACCATTTTGAAATCTTTCCACTTCAGTGTGTAATTTGTATTTACATTGGTGTAAGAACTCAGCACAGCAGTTCTTAATGAAAGAATCTTATGACACTTTAAGCTAATGAATTGAACATGTGCATGATAGTATGTTCTCAGAAAGAAATATTAAGTGAACAGGTGGAATCGTCTTGTAAAAATCCCTCCTCTGTTCTTAAATTTCATGCATGCTGAAATATTAGAGAAGAGAAGAGAGAAGGAAAAATCCATTTTAAAAATGGAGACGGTATATTGAGCTGATGAATATTCTTTTCTAGGAACACCTTTAAATTCCGCATTTTCTGATGTATCAGCATGAAGTGAATATATAAATTTTATGGAAGAGTTGTGTTAAGTCTTTGGGATATTAATATATTCTGAAAATTAGGTATTTGATATATTTTAACCTGATGCAGCTAATATAAAAATCATTTGTTTTGTCAATGCTTCCTGGACTAGAATTCCACTTTTTGGTCCTTATCCTAGGTAAGACATTGTTTGCAAATTGTGCTTCTTGGGAGGGTGTTTGTAAAAGAAAATCTAACTATCAAAGATGTTGCTAAGGTATTAAGGTACTGGTAAAAGCAGAGAGGTTGTCATAGTAACAGTTTAAAATACACAGTGAAATTTTTCTGGCTTCTTTTTTTTCAGTCTGCTGAAGAAAATTGAGCGGGAAACATGGAGGGAAAGTGGCGTTTCATTAATTGCCACTGTGACTCGCCTCATGGAGAGGCTCCTGGACTACAGGTGAGTGATTATCACAGTTTAGAGGTAGGCTTGTCGTCTTTGAAATGTTAGGAAACAAATACAGTTATCTTGCTCAAACGGTGACTGCACATGGATACATGGATACATGAGCTGTAAGTGCTCGAGGTCTCTGGCAGCAGCTGCTTAGTGAACAGGAAAATGCAACTGGCAGGATGAAAACAACTAAGTAGCCTTCCCACGGTGTGAAAATCCAGTGGCGTGTCTGAGTTTTCTGTCAGGGAACGTAGTAACTTTTGGCGGTAGGTTAGTGACTCAAGTCTGTCTGAAGGCACAGAGCTCAGTACTAATCACCTGACAGTTGTTTTACACAATATGTAAAATTCTTATCACTGCGTCAATCACGCTTAGTTGTAATGTCAGCTGGCAGAGTAAGTATGTATACAAAGACACGATCTCTGGGTGAACACCTCGCATCTGACGGTACCACATGATCAGAGGAGAAATGAGAAGCATGTACTCTCTTTCAGGAGAACGAGACTAAAAGGGATTTTCCCAGTCAATTGAAAGCCTGTGTAGGGGCTTCAGATTTCAGCTTAGTCCTCCTTATTGCCACCAGCTGTAGCACTTTCTAGAGCTTAAGTGTAAGGTTTTCTCCCTGATTCCATAGGGACGCATGGTGAGACCTTAGTACTCCACTTGCTATCATCACTGATAGTTTGAAAGGAAAGCTATTTCATCAAAAAGAGACTGAACTCTTAATTTCTAGAAGCATGGCACTGCTATTTCTCTTCAGGGGTCAGTTGGATTACGACCTCTAGGACTCCCAATCTTTCAAAACAGTGGTGTGCTCTTAGTTATGAGAGTATTTGGGGCAATTGTTTAGCTCATGTATGCAAGAATGTTTTAAAGTTATGTTAAATTTCTTTCAGTGACTACATGGTGATGTCTGCCAGTTATTCTTTTATTTCAGCATGGTTATACTGGCTACTTTTCCCTGTGTGATAAAAACAGTTCACATAGTAATGACAGAGCCAGAAAGAAAACATCGACTTTCTTGACAGCTGAGGTATTCAATGTACAAAAGGAGGCATGAAATCTCTTAGCTACTTGGGTCAGCTGTTCACCCAAATGCCATCATTTCAGTCCGCTTGCCAAGTCAAATATGCCTGTTTTCTGAGGTGTGCTTCACTGTAAGAGGATAAACAGCATTCCTTTTGACTTTCATTACTTTCTGCTTTAGGGACTGCATGAAAATGGGAGAAGTGGACGGCAAAAAGATTGGCTGCACTGTTAGCCTTTTGGTTTGTATCATACTTTTTCTTTCCCTTTTTGATTTCTGTTGAGCATTTTCTACTCACATACACATTTGAACAGGTGATACTTTGCTTCTTGTTGCAATTTGAGTGGAATTTGATAGAATAATACTACACTTAGGATCACTGATTTTTTTTTTTTTTTTTTCCAGGCTGAGGTCAATACTGTAGGGAGTTAGTCATCCTTGGCATTTCATAGCTGGGTTCTGAGAGGTCTCCAGAACTGCTTTATTCGGTTTTAAGTCTCTTCCTACTGGATAAACTTCACCAAAGTACTTTCCAAGTTTAATTAGTCTCTGAGTTCGTAGAAACAAACATGCCTTTCCTCCTCTCCCAAACCCAGTGAAACTTACATGATTTCTCTTGTTTCTTTTCTTCCCCATTAACTGATGCAAGTTGGTTCTTATTGCATATAATATGAGATATCCTGTGTATACTGCAGGCTGACTATTCTCTTCCCAGAAGAAGAGACAGAAATGCTGCTCAAGACCTCCTGTTGTCATACTATTATCACTACAATAAACCAACAGTGCTAAACCATAGTATGGAAAAGATGTCATTTTTGTTTACAAGATGCATTTTGATTCTGGGCCAGTTTCCACTGACAAGTTTGTTGACTTCTGTTAACCTTGGAAAGTTTCCATTTTCATGGTGAATCTTTTGAAAAGCTGTATTTTTAGCCAGAGATAAAAAAGGCAAAATAAGCTGACTTGTATTCTGCATTTTTGACGTCAGTGAAACAATTTGGTATCACTCCTAAGTAGCAGTTATACATAAGAGAACAAAGGATTTCTTCAGTAGGAAAATAGTGCTCTAAATAGGGATGATATTTACTATGAAGCCATAAAGCAGCTGGCTTGCTGCCAAAATATCTGGCATGATCTGAATTCTGTAAAGCACCTGGATTATTTTCATCCCTAAGGAGTTTTTAATCTATTATTAGCAAATCATCCAAGATTTGTACAAAAAGAAAATTAAAATATTTAAAAATCCCAAAACACCATATTGCTTTTTAATGGGATTTTCAGTGACTCATACGGGCTCAGGTGGATTTCGTATCTTACTAACTTTCAAAGAAATTTTTAATACTCTTGCACAACAGAGAGACAACAAATGCTAAATTTTCTCAAATCAGTTTAAAAAATATTTTCTCTATAAAGTTTTTATTTTTATGTTTTCTTAGTGTTCCTCCCTGCTTTTTCCTTGATAATAACTCAATTTAGGAAACAGTGGCGCAGAATAAGAATACTGTACATTAGGAGAAAAACTGCATACAATTCAAAAGAGTGATTTAAATAATAGAACAAAAATTGCTAATTGCTAATGAGAACCAGTGCTTAGACTCTTCTAGCCTATAAATTTTTATTAACCAAAGCAGATTGTCCTGAGCGTGGAGTATGACGAGCAGGACTTCAGCTGCATGTCCACTGTGAACGTGGCAGTGCTTGTGAACAGTGCTATAGGGTTGTGCTCCTCTCCCTATAACTTTTTCATACTTTGCTTTAGGGCTTGTAAGTAGATAATGAATGTTTTGAACTAAGAATTATGATATTGCAGTCCATATTTTATCCATGTAACAACAAATAGCAGTCATATGTTCAGAAATCAAATCTATGCATGTATTTCTAGAGCATTATTTTTGAAGTCTTTAATTTGTAACCAATAACATAAATTTATTAACTACTACATTTTATTACAAAATTCAATTTTATTTCAGAATTTTTACAAGACTGAACTGAACAAGGAAGAGATGTATATTCGCTATATTCATAAGCTCTATGACCTACATCTGAAAGCACAAAACTTCACAGGTAACTGAATACAAACTAGAAAAAGATATTTAGGACTCGTCTGTGGTTTGCAGTCTTTTGCAAACCTGTAAGCTGTTTCCTTAGTGTAGAACATACCAACCCAGGCAACAGCTGAGTTTCCTTGCCTGATTGATGTCTCAAAATACTGCTTTTTTTCAGCCCCACAGCACTATTATTTGCTAAGCCATGTTGAATGTAAATAACTTCTATTGATACACACTAGCAGTAAATGTGTGATATGGTCATTTTTCACCCAAAAAGAGTAAAGTTTAGAGGAAGTTTTTATGAGTTAATTTAGTGGTATCTGAGCCTATACACTTTTTTGTAATGCTCCTGGCTATCTGGTGAAGTGTTCCTACACCGCTGTGTTTCAGACCCTCATTTTTAGGTTAAGAAAAAGAAATAAAAGAGGGGAAGACCCATATTACCTATTCTTGATGAGGTAGAGACCCTAAAACCTCTGACAAGTATTGTGATTTCATGATGTCTTTCTAAATCTTCACATACCACATTTGCAGTACTATTGTCCAGGATTTCTCACTACTAGTTTTGTGCCAAGGCTGGTTGTTATCTTTTACATTAAGAAATAAGAAGATATTCTGCATGGCTGTTGTTTATACAGCTTAAATTGCACTTCATTTGGGGAACTACATGCCATCAATAAGTGCTGGAGAAGATAAAATCACTATCCTTTTAAATCACACTATGTTTGCCAGAATATATCACTGAACTTGTAATACCTCTGTCTTTTCCCCACTGTTTGCAATTGCATATGTTCAAAATTTCCAGATTTTTTTTTTCTTCTTAAAAGCAGATTAGTTAGTTAGGGGTCACTAGTAAACAGCTTACAGGTACCTAGTGTCACAGCAAATTTCCTTATGCTTTTCTGCTATCCATATGAAATATTGTTCACTTGGAATTTCCACAGTCCCTTTGCAGTTCATGGATTTAAATGTAGACTAGATAGCAGGATATGTTAAGGAGAGATTTTAACTTCCTCATGTGACCTGGCAATAGTGAGTCACAAGACTGTTTTGATTATCAAGAAGTCTCTTTGCCGCAGCTGGCTTTTGTGGCAAGCTGTTCATTTACATAATAGATCTTAGTAACTCTTTGAGCAGTGTTGAGTTCCCTTTATGCATTGGGTACTATTCTGTGTCCAGTTTACCTCCAACTGAGATATGAACCTAATTTTTAAAATTGTTTTGCCAACCATTCTGATTTTAAACAGTATTTTGCTCAACATTTATTTCCAGGGCTTTGTTGTATTTCCTGTGTTTTTATTATCAATGTGTGTGATTTTTGCATTCTTTGCTGTGGTAGATTTCACTGCTTCCTTTTATTATTTTTTTTTATATATATATATATTTATTTTTATATATATATATATTTGTGGGGGTTTTATTTTTTGGAGGTTTATTTATTTTATTTTTTGTTTGTTTGTTTGTTTGTTTTTGTTGAGGTTTTTTTGCTGTGACAGCCTTAAAGAAGACTTGTCTCACACCCATAATTAGAAAACAGACTTGTGTAGTCCATTGCCTTGCCTTATCAGAGACAATACAGGCTTCTGTAAATCAGATGATCTAGAGAATCTGGGATTAAGAAAATAAGTTTGATACTTCAGCAGCATTCCTACATGTTGCAGCATTAGTTTGCTAACTGCATATTTTCATCCTAGGGATGAAATCGTTTTTCTCTCCTTTCCATAGTATGATTTACTGGACTGTTTCTAAAAATCCTCTGTTAAAAAAAAGTCCTTTTTATACAAAACATTACTTCAAATCTTTCTTTACACAGCACTCAGTTACAGCTATATATAAACATACCTCTCTTGAGGCTGAATCACATAAATGCACTGATTCCTTGTGTCCCCTCAGTCACCTGAGAACTGTAATAAGACTGTCTTGTTACCTAAACACTTTAGAAACGTCTAGTGACATTTCTAATGAATATTTCCTGTATAAATTGAATTTCCCACATTGTGAGTCAACCCTATTTATGTCTCCTTAGTGCTTTGGTGCAAGTCAGTAGTTACAGGCCTCTCCCTGAGGAAGCAGTATTTTACTTATTATGTTGGCCACTGCCAGACATAGGATGCTGGGTAGAGGAACCCTTCGGACTTTTAATCCAGTATGGTCATTCTTATTTTAGAAACCTTCTGTATAAATTTATTATAATTTAAAAAACCAATATTGTTATGGCAGACAAAATTTTGTTAAAGTGAAGAACTTAGATGCCAAGTTTAGAAAGGAAGGGTCAAAGTCAGCTATCCTGAACATGTACTTATGTTCTGCTGTCTTTTGCTTCCTTATGATTTTGAATGATTTGTTATTATCAACTTCATTTCAAGATTTTTAAAATTGGTATATAGATGTGCTTCATGTCTTGAGTGCAAAAATGTAGCTTGAAACTATGACAAAGGTGGTTAGCAGTCAAGCAGCCTGAGAGGTGCGTGATGCCAGAATTAAGGTTGTCTGTGCAACTCGAGCCGGTCTCCCTTGCATGGATGTATCACAGCACAGCATCAGTTTGCACCACGCTTAGCATTTTACAACACTGGAATTCAAGGCACTCTCTCCCACAGATATCTGCTGCAGTGATGTTTGTTCATCCACAAGTTCTTAGCTGGACGTGTGGGGGAACACTACTGCTAGAAAAAACACTGTAGATTTCGGCTTAAATCACCTGTCTTATGGGAAATCATATGGCAAAGGCAGAAGTAGGATATGGTTGTCTGGGGCAAACTTGGCTTAGCACACAAAGTACTTTAGTACTTTATCGTTATTTTTTTGCCTTTTGTACAACCTATAAAAGCTGCAATAAAATAAGTCCAGTAGGGAACTTCTTTCTCCAATGCAGTACATCTCCAGAACGTGGCCCATCTTTGTACTGACTCACACATGCAAAGTGGTCCTGTAAGTGGAAACATAAACTGTGAATAATAACTTGGAAATCAATAATACATATGCTCAGTTAGCCAAATTGAATTGTCATAGCCAGTAGTAATTCTGGTGTTTTGTAATTTGTCAAAGTCTGACTTTCCAATAAAAATATTAATTTAATGTTATTTTAGTGTACAGTTTCTGAGGAATTCCTGAAATCAAAGTAAAAATAATAATAATTTTTCCCAGATAACTTCTACCACCATGATGTAAAGATACTACACAGCTCTCTGACTAGAGAGCAACAACAGGTTTGATTCCTGCCAACCCAAAAACTAAATAAAATTTTAAAAATTAAAAAGAGAAAAATATTGCACTTCTAAATTGCTTGTTATGGCCAGCTGGTAAGGCTCAGCTATGAGGGATTTATTTCTCAGTGGAAGGAGTGGATTCTATTAAGCACACATCTGCCTCCCTGTTTTCCTCCCAGCCCTGATCTCTTTTGGACTGTGTCCACAGTCTTGTCTTCTTTCCTCTTTCACTACTGATGTTCCTCATCCTCCAGTCCTTTTTCCTTTGTTCAGACAGCAGAGTCATTGAGAGTTTCTCCTTAGCAGTAGGGAAGTCTGAGGCTAAGCAGGAAATGGTTACTTAATTTCTGTCTCCTTTGTATTGTCAGACTCCAGGAGAACCGTCCCAGCGACTCCACTTTAAATAGTGTGTGAATATTTTAAGCTGAATTTATTATAGCTGTAGATAGTAACTCTGTCCAAAACCAGCACTACCATCTGCCCAATACTCAAAATAAATCAGTTAGAAAGGTGCATCTCGAGAAAAGCATTCACATCTCTATACTTTGTTTGTCTGTTTTATTTGTTTGGTGTTGATAGGTGCTATGCTGTAATTTGTCTTGCAGAGGCTGCCTACACACTCCTGCTGTACGATGAGCTGCTGGAGTGGTCTGATCGGCCGCTCAGGGAATTTCTCAACTACCCCATGCAAACGGAGTGGCAACGTAAGGAGTGTCTCCATCTGACCATCATTCAAAACTTTGATAGGGGAAAGGTAAAATAGTCCTATTTTACTGAGTGGATCTGGGAAGGGTAGTTTATTCATTTTAGGATATTAGTTCCAGGGTTGCACTCTTTTCTTATATGGAGGGGAAGTGTTTGTCCTTGCCTGATTAGGCAGTTACTTAGCGTTGCAGTAGGTTTCTTCTAACCCTGTGGTTGTATCCTAGAAATCCCCCACTTATATATGACAATAATTTTCATTTGCGTAGCAGTTGGCTTTGTAACTGTCAAAGCACTTTGTAAAAGGTAGTATAATTTCTCTCCATTTTAAAGGTGGTGAAAATGAGCCTTATAAAGCTAATGAACTGCATTTCGTGACCATCTGAGGATTATAAAGGCTATGTTTACACCTTACAATGCCATGTTGTATCTCTTAAAAACCACAAAAGAATTTGTTTGGGGAATCACAGTTCATTGTCATCACTGCAAATGCCTATTCTGAATTAAGCAGATGTAATTATCCTGTAGTCTAAAATTTTGTACACACTTAGTGCTCTGATTCGTCTTGTTGACAAACAAGTAATGCATTACAATTTTGTGTAGCTAGTGTAAAATCCATGTAAGCTTAATCAATGTAATCAAATGGATGTTGATTATCATGTAGTGTCAAACAATTCTGTAATTATATTACAGAGTTTAACTTACCTGGTGCAATGAAGTATTTTCCAACCTAAAAAAATTAAGGAAGATGTATTAAAAATACAATTTTAAAATGTAAAAATCATACTGTGTTGAGTCCATCTCATGTGCTGTCAAAAGAGTTGTCCATCGCTCTTGCAATGACTTACATTTTGTGCATAGTCCAAAAAGAATAATTTATTAAATAAGTCTCTAAATATATTTTTAATTCTTCAACTAATTCATCGGTATTACTCAGCAGCTATCAGTATGTTTAGTGGACAGTTTGTTCAAATATTTTCAGTTACAAGAAGTATGACTTAGTATAGATAGAACAGAGCACTAATAAATCACCAGTTGTCAAATAGTTGCTTTGAATTACTGAACGTCTTTTATTTGCTTGCAGTGTTGGGAAAATGGCATTATCTTATGCAGGAAAATTGCAGAACAGTATGAGAGCTACTATGACTACAGAAACCTCAGCAAGATGAGGGTAACGTACTTGAAAACTATTCGTCAATCAGGAATCCAAAAGCTTTTTAATTTAGGTTATAAAATAATACCTAGAAAATTAAATTTTCCACAGAATGGTCCTCAGGTATGGTTTACAAATCTTAGTTTTTACCCTAAGGGTTTTTTCTACAATAAGGATTATAGAAAAGGAGTGTGAGCTTTTTGAAGAAAAATGAGAAAATCCTATCTCCATAGAATGGTTTGGGTTGGAAGCCTTAAATGATCACCTAGTTCCAGACCCCCTGCTAGACACCTTCCACTAGACCAGGTTGCTTTATTTTCTTATAAAATTAATGTTCTTCCAATATTTGTACCTGTACAGCATCTTTTTGTGTGCTTGCTTGTGCATAAAAATAATACTACAAATTCACTTTCATTAGTTTCCTAGAGTTTATCCAGGGAATGTGCTCTGTGCAGTCCTTCACTACGAGCAGCAGCATATCTTTGCAGTTGTAATTGCAAGCAAAGAGCTTGCCACAAGCAATGTACACCTTTACATTTTTTTAAATTTACTGCTTAAAAATATGGAGTGTTTAATATTATGTAGTAAAATATTATATAGTTTAATATTATATAGTAAAAATGAATCTTTCTAGGTACAGTCTTCTTGTTGTTTCTTTCATTTTAGAACTCTAAGCATTACTTCTCATTCGTTCAGATAGTGTATTTTAAAGATTCTTGAGTCTTCCCTTCTCTTACCTGCTTCTGATGGATTCAATTTTGTATTACAGCTTCCCTTTTAAATTTCCTGTCCATGTAGGATGCTTGCTGCTAGGACTGAGTGAAGTCCCTTTAATCCAGAGCTGCTTAACAACATTATGCAAAATTCTCAACACAGAGCTACGTGGCAGGACTCTCTGTTATCTGCTATTCCATACTTATTTAGATATGTCAATGGCAGAATCCTATAAGCAAAAGCGAACTGACTATCATCATGTGAATAAAATGATTAGTTTATGCATGCTTAATTAATTGTACTGAATGTGTTTTGTGTTTGAAATATTCTTTTACTGTATCTGTGCCACCGATGTTAATCCAAAAACGGAGGTGTGAGGATTTCTTATAGCAGTATAATTAGGCAGCTGTTGATATCAAATGCATATTAAATAACTGTCTGCATTACCTAAAATAGGGCTAAGACTGTGTTTGGTTTTTTCCACAGTATTAAAAACTTTGCTGAAAATATCATCAGAAAAAGGGGACTTTGGCATTAAGATCCCTTTGTGTCAGTGTTTCGAGCAAAATAAAAACCAGATGTATTGATCAAAAATTACGCTAATTGCTATTGTGCCATTTTAAAGGAACTCATATTTGATGCTTAAATCTTTGGAATCTGGTATGATTTGGACACAACTGTCTTGAATATGGAAATTAGACTTTGCTGATTTAACTGACCACATTACTGCCATGTGTTTGGATGATTAGCAGATTACTGGGTCATATGTTTCAAACTGTCTTTCTATTTTACCGCTTTAATATAGGTACTTAATATTTTAAAGGATTTCTTTTTTAATTCTTGGAAACTTTCAGATCCCTAATAGGTATAATTACTTAATCTGATACATTCAGAAACATCTGGATGTCCTAGTTGTTGCTCAGAGATGTATTGCAATTCAGGTACCCCGGAGCTGAAAGACCCTCCCTTTTGTGATACCTTATGGTAAAAAATACACTTTCAAAACAGACTAATTGCACTTCTCATTCTCACACAGATGATGGAAGCATCTTTGTATGACAAAATTATGGATCAACAGCGTTTGGAGCCAGAATTTTTCAGAGTTGGTTTCTATGGGAAAAAGTTCCCATTCTTCTTGAGGGTAAGTGAAATGAAAATAAACAGAATGGAGTAATACTGTCATTCATAGTCATTTTCACTGTGTTAAAATTTGTTCGTACCATATACAAGTTCTTTTCCTGCGAGAAATTCTTTACCCTCATGTTTCATGGTTAAGGTCCTGACTAATGAAAAGACAAATGCTAGGCTTCTAGAGTCCCACATAAACATAATGTGTTGGAAACCATGCACCTATTCTGTTCCACAAACTGTTCATGGCAGTTTGTTCTCTCTATCCTGTTCTGTTTCTGCTGGTGGGTGCTCAGAGAATGACTGTCAGAAGTAGTATCCATTGGTGATGGGATAATCAGCCATTTAGCATTTAAGCAATTACATTCCCAAGTTCCAGTTTTTGGGTTTTTTTAATGCCTTAGAAATTCCACATGCTGAATTTCATTGATTATTAATGCACTAAAATTGACAAATAATACTTCAATTACTCTTGATCATTAATCTGGAATTCTGAAGTTACTGAAGTGCCCTTGAAAATGCTAGTGGTGTTTCTCTTCCACAGTCTGCAGTAGTTTAGCTGCATTGACTGTCACCTTGGGAAGAGGACAGAATCCATCTTATTCGTGGAGCAGCTGCAGTCATAATCCAAGCTCCTCTTCCTGTGATAATTGAAATAAGTGATTAAGGAACCTCCTCTATATGGTGGAGGTCTGAAAAGCCTGATTTGTCTTTGCCTTAGTGATGAGGAAAATGACAATTTCTAAATGGTAAATATAGCATGAAACTCTCCCCTTTAAAAGTGATGCTCAAAAAGAGCCTGATGGGAAGATATGATATTACCTAATAGTCATCTGAATATAACTTCCGTATAAACCAATTTGAAAATATTAATCAGAAAGAATTCAGCATTTAGATTACTAAATAGCAACTGATGGAGTAAAAGCAGTGGAAGAAGTTGCACAACAGTGCAGTACTTTCAAACCGTAGGTCTTTCACTGCTTATGCATCTTATGCATTTTTCAAGTTAAACATGCACAGCATAGATTTATGCTTGCAACCCCAACAAGGACAAACTTAACAAATTTGATTTAATTTTTTTATGGCAAAGCAGTTTGTAAGTTTGGCTGTATTTGCTGTAGAAGGAATAAAGACTAAACTTCATAATAAAGCATTCACATTTTAATTTGTAGTTGAACAATAATACTGTTACAGGGGTTTTTTTTGTAGCAATTCCCATTAAAGTCTCGACTCTCAGAATTCAATGCCAGGAGCATTCTTTTACTTCGTGTTGTAAAAACTGGAGCATTTTAATTTTCCATGCTGATAATTCATAAACATTTAGAGGATAAGGAAAATTGAATGCCTTCTACAATTTTCCTATGCAGTATTTTTCTTCAGAATTGTATAACATCAGAGCAAAGTTTCTTAGCTCCTCGTGGAATCAACTTCCAACACATTTCATTGTCTTAACTGTTGGTTTATATTTCTGTTACATATTTGATACAGTCTGCTATATCATTGTAATTGCATACTTTGATCCACTAAGAACAATTTCTCCCTTCAGATTTTTATTAAACTTTGAAGTGTAATTATTCCATTTTTCCAGACTTTTGGATAAAACATAACTTGTATGATAAAATTTCCTTCTTCTAAGTAACCTGTTCTTTCTATATTCCTTATTTTTATTCTTGCCTTTTGTTTCTTAATTTTTCCCTTCTTTAAAATGATGCAAAAGTTGCCTGGAAAATCTATATTTAAGAGCATGTGTTTGGATCCCAATTATTTTCATGTAACTTGCTCTTGCTTTTTGTTTTCTTTTTCCGCTCAGAATAAGGAATTTGTTTGCCGAGGCCATGACTATGAAAGGCTGGAGGCCTTCCAGCAGCGAATGTTGAATGAGTTCCCACATGCCATTGCTATGCAACATGCTAATCAGCCAGATGAGACCATCTTTCAGGCAGAAGCACAGTGTATCCACATAATCGCAAAGCCATACTCTGCACTTACATCTTCTATGCTTTCAAAAAACGTAGGTACACCTATAGCCAATTTCAATCCCATGGTGCCTCCACTGAAATAAGTGTTAGGTGAGAATTCCCCTGGATTTTGTCCCAGTTCACTCTATTATGTTTGGAAGTTCTTTGTGTAATTTCGGTTCTATTTAAAAATTCCTTGACAAGTTATTGACGTTATTTCTTTAGCTAAAAATACCTACGGAACTATCACCACTGTGATAATGGTGTAGCAGTTCAAGTTACAGTAATTTAACTTCTTACAATACAACATTCTGTTCGCATGGCATGACATATTGTGTAAGAAAATATTAAATTAAATCACTTTACTTTATGTACTATTCCATGTAAGTAGCTCTATTTCAAAAAGAAGGATGAAATTTTCAACAAAACAGTACAAAGAAATCTCAAACGATCAAAAAATCTCTCTGGTTCCTTTCCCAAACCATTAATAGTATAGAAGCATTTCATGATACACACTTTTTAAAGAACTTTGTTTCTGTAACGCTTCACGAGTCAATATGCTTTGCTAATTTGACTAAAGTGGGATAGCCTTAACTCTTTACATATAGATTTGCAGATTTATGCAGTGACACCAATTCCAGAAAACCAGGAAGTCTTGCAGAGAGATGGCATTCCTGATAACATCAAGAGCTTTTACAAAGTAAATCACATCTGGCGATTCCGATATGACAGGCCATTTCACAAAGGGACCAAGGACAAGGAAAATGAATTCAAGGTAACGTATCATCCCCTTTCTGATCTACTGGACCTATGGATTTGTTTGTGACATCAACAACAGCTGCCTTATTGAAACATCATCTGTGTTTGCATTACTCAACTGAATGTGGTATAACAAATTCTCTAGAGGAGATGGTATCACAGGTTTGACTATTTCACTTCTTATTTTTAATAAAATAATATCAAAAATATATGGGAGATGCAAAGGTCTTTTATATGTGACTAGGAGTGAAAAAATTTATTTGGTTTTTTGCATCTGTGAAATAGACAAGGCAGAACTTGAGAGAGCAAAGTAGTCTTGGAAAAGTTTCTTAGGCAGATGGGAAAACATTGTTAAGTAGGTAAGCTGGGGTATGGACAGGATAGCCTAAAATTATCTCTCTCTAGAGCAAGGGAGAGATAGTTGTGACTGAACTGCAGCATAATGACCTGTTCCTGTGATATCAAGATTAAAAACTACCTCTGAACTTAGAGATTGTCTCAAGGAAATGCAATAATTCCTTACCTAATAGGTAAATCCCTTCTGTTCCTCCTAACAAAAATGTCACAGTGAAAATTTATCTTTTGGTGTAATTTTAATTCTGACTCACTAGAAGCATGTTCTGAAACAGAATATATTCTGGTATTCAGACAGACAAAAGGAGTTATCCCATAATAATTTTGTTATAAATTTAGAAGAAAGAACTGTAAGGGTAATAAATTAGCTAAATTTAGTCACTGTTGTCTTCTAATGTAAGTTTAGGCTTTGTTTTAACAGTATAGCTTATAAATATATTTTGTGTGAGCAGTATCCTATGTGTTGATTTGTCATTTTACAAACCTCTTGCACAAAGTGTTTACCAGTAGTATCTTTGAGTATCCCATGAGCTATACGTTCTGTAATCTTGAATAGAGCTTCACAGAGGAGAGCTGACCATACTCGGTGATCTGTAAGTTGTTCTGCTTCTGAACTCTTGTTCTTCTCAGATGTTAGCCGAGAAAATAAATATTAAAATACCAACTCAGGTGTGAGTGACTTTTGGAAATACGGGGACAACATATAATAAAGTTTAAGAGTGAAGAATCAGCAGAAATTACTGCTTAGTAGTAGGACCTAGAAAGTAAGGATGGAAGTGAATGTCATTGACTTATAGGATAGACATTTCAGTAGGAATTTGGATGGTAGTATTTTTTTTTAATGTATACTGTTACTTTAGTGAAAGTGTTCATAAAGAAAACTGGTAATAATTAAGAAAGATATAGAGTCAAATAGGGAAATAAATTGGTTTTATATATTTTAGAGTCTATGGGTAGAGAGAACCACACTGATCTTGGTGCAGAGTTTACCTGGAATATCTCGTTGGTTTGAAGTAGAAAAACGTGAAGTGGTGAGTATGAGACTCATGTCAATACATGTGGATCATAATTTTAGCTCAAAGCTTACATTCAAATTCCCGATCCGTAAAGTCTTCTTGTTGGCTTCACTTTGGGTGGGGAAACAAAGTCACCCATACTTACACTCTGCTCTGTACCCTTAAACTGGTGAAGCTCCCTGACCCCACGCCCATTTTAGGTAAAGTTACCACTGACAGTTTAATCCTGAATTCCAAGAGTTCCACCAGTGGCTGAAAGTATGTGAATGTTTTTCAGTAGTCTGGGTCATATCTCAAGGTCAGATAATAAATCTACAAAAGAGTGACTGTTGTTTATTTTGATCATTGATTATGTGATAAAATCAAATCTCTTCCCCAGCTGAGAAGTACTTTCTCTGTCCCAGTACTTTAGGACACAGAATAATATTGTTTCATTTTAGGAAATCAAAAATTACCTGTAATATATTTCATCTTTCAACTGAAGATTAAGTTGTTTGCAATGTTTCTCACTCCTCTTTCAGGTGGAAATGAGTCCCCTTGAGAATGCTATTGAAGTCTTAGAAAATAAGAACCAGCAGTTAAGAACACTGATTAGTCAGTGTCAAACTCGACAGATGCAGAACATTAACCCTCTCACAATGTGTCTAAATGGGGTCATTGATGCAGCAGTTAATGGTGGAGTTGCTAGATACCAAGAGGTAAGCAATTTACTTTATGTTTATTAAAAATCCAATTTCTTTCCCTGTACAGATGCAGCTCCTCTGTATGAATTAAGGACAGAAATTACTATATGAATAATAGTTATAGTTATACCTATATTGCAGTTTTGGGTTAGGTAATGTTAATGATGGGATTTATTGAAATAACCATTTTGCTGCAGATAGTACCATAAACATGTCATCCAGTGATGACTCAGTTCACAGTTACCCTGCATTCTCCAGTGATTTGTTTGGAAATTTTCAATTAAGTGGTTAATTGTAAGTAAATTATTATAATACTTTGCCTATTCTAGGACAGAAGCTACTTCTAGCCAACTAGAAAATTTACTTTTTTGTGCTGACATTCTAGTTTTTATATACATATATATATATAATGTATATATTTTATATTTATGTATCTATGTATATAGATATTTATATATATATGTATCTATATTTTAGTGTATTTTTAAAATATATATATAAATATATATACAAATTCTCAACAAGAAGTTCATTATCTTGAAGAATCATAATTTTCTAGATCCTTCCTGTACTCTTTTCCAAGTTTTTAAGAAAAGCTATTTCAGGAGGAGGGGGGAAGGGTATTTAAAATATAAATACAATTTAGAAATGTCTAACACTGGATTTATTTCCAACAGTTGTTCCTCATTATAATAATTTCTGAATCACCTTAGGAGAACCTTAAATGTTTGGGATGCTGTGTTTGCACAAAATTCTGTGGAATTTTGAAACTGCAGTAAAAGGAAAGTCTGCGTCTTTTTTGGCAGCCCAACTTAATCTTCCTCTTTCTCCTAATGGTCTTATGCAATACTTGAGTCTGCTGGTTTTTCCTTTGAAAATGTCAAGTTGAATAATGTTCTGTCCACTTGTCTCAAAGGCTGAGAGATTCAGTGTTCACTCAACATTGTTAAATTTGGTAAAACTGCCTCTTAATTAAACTACAAGACATTGAGTCCTGTATAGCATTAGAATCTATCATCAAAACTGCAATGTTATGAAAATTGTGAGACTCAAGCAAAGCAGTAACATTTTTGATGTTTCCTAACTGCCTTTAAACAACAACAAAACTGTTTAGCATAGTGAAGCACCATGAGGGGAGTCCCTGGAGAAATACAGTCATGTCAGAACTATGTCTGGTTTGAATTAGCAGTGTCAGAGCTAGCCCAGTGTCTCTGCACAGCTTCCATTCTCCCCAAGCATATCAAAGGTTCTAGCTTGCTCCTTATTGTTGTCCTTGGCTGTAATTCTTGATCTCCTAGACAGTGTTCATGTTTCGATTCCCTTCTGCCCTCTGCCTCTCACTATATTAAAATACGACTTTTCAGTGATTTGTTTCGTAAACATCAAAACTGTTAGCAATTGTGAGACTTTTTTTTCTTCCATTTCACTCTAATTCTTCTCTTTTCATGTCCATTTTTCAGTCTTTGTCTTCCTGTTGTTTTGCCAGTTCTTATCTTCTACCTTTCTTGTTATCCCATTCTCTGTAAATGCTTTTTCCTGTTTTGCTTGCTTTTCCCTTTTGCCCTGTACAAAACTCAAAGTTCAGTCAGTCTTGGAGCATTTGGTCTTGAGGTAAGAGTGACTATGTCTTTACCAGTATCTTCCTTCCCTTCAGGCAACTTCCAAGTTTTAAGAAGTGCCCTTTGACCATCTACTGCCTTCTTGACTCTGTCTTCCTTCTTGCCCCTTTTTCCTCTTTAAATTTTTTCCTGTATTTTTTTTTTCTCTTCTGATGGGGAAAAAGCAGCTATCTCTAATTATTCGGCACCTTGCTATTGCAGATGTTAAAGCTATCCATTCACTAGTTCCAGTATGTGAACAGATTCCAGGAAAATTTAAACAAGTAATGGTTATTATGCAACACCTTTTTGTATGCTAAAAAATGGCTGTAGACTGAACCACTGATTTTTAAAAAAGCTTTCTAAACACTATTGGAAAACATGAAGAGTTGTTTTTGTTCCCACTAACACCTCTTCACTGCAATTTGTACTATAACTTACATTTCCTCTCACACGTGCTATAATGATGAATTATTGGAAGCCATTGGTGCTAAAAATTTTACTGGATTTAGTCAAATTCTGATACGTATTTGTGATTTTGGTTGAAGTTAGATTATTATGTCTCTAACTCACATATCTATATCTAATTATAGATCTGTATGAAACCAAAACCACTAGGACACCACCTGCTTGATATTAGAAGAACATTTAGCTTGTAGCTGAGGGAAAAAAATTCCCCATCAGCTGGCAGAAGTTTGGGGTTTGGGATTTCAGCAAGTATCAGAGGGCTCCTTTTAACAGTTTAAATATGACTTCTTGTAATTTACTTATCTGCAGTGAAAGGACCATGTGAAATAAATGTATCGTCAAGAATTGTTGTAAAGTCAATATAATCTCCTTGAAGGGGAGAATAGTTGTTCTATTAAGAAAGATGCAGTCTTGAACAAACTGGGAGAGTGCTATGTCCAGAACATTGCTGGTGGGTAAAATGACTTTGGGGTATTATAAATGGTGCAATTTGAGCATTGGAGATGGACTGGAAAGTCACGTAAGCTCGTGAACACAGCTGGATGCTGGTCATATGCTCCTGAAGTGCAAAGTGTATCTTTTTGACATCATTGTCACGATGAGTTCTTCAAAACATTATTTACATGGAGATAATAAGAAGATAATGTCACGGCATACAATTCCACACTGTTGTCAAGATGTCTTTACATTTAAGGAGTAATGAAGCTCCTAGTATGAAAAGAGAGGAAAATCAAACTCTTTGTACTTACTTGAAACTTCTATGTCACAATATTAGGGAAGAGATATTTAGTTCATGTGACCTGTGTTTGGTTTCAACTGTGATTTGCAGGCTTCAGATTTTGCTTCAGGATCTGTCCTAGATATTGAACAACTCATAAATTCATTGAAGAGTGGTTACATTTTTTTGCCTATAGTCTCCACCAATCACTATATGATTAGTTTCTTATTTAACATGTATTATCCATTATTGCAGTCGAAAGGAACTTTGAAAACATTTGAAAATATTATCTAGAAACTTGTTTTTTACAAAAAGAAACAAAAGTGGTGTGTTTTTACTCACTTTGTTTTACTTTGTAATTTTATTCTGTGTAGGCATTCTTTGTCAAAGAATACATCTTGAACCATCCAGAAGATGGAGAGAAGATCACACGCTTGAGAGAACTGATGCTCGAGCAGGTAAAATGGGAAAGGGACTTAGAAGGTGGCCTGCTCAGCTGTTCTAGCTAAAAATGTCCCCAAATAAAAAATATCAGAGGTTAATAATTGCCCTGTGGTCTTCAGTGTTTTCTGAATTAGATTCCAAGTAGAGACTAACTTTCTACACAAGCAGGTTTCTGGGCAACGTTAATATTTTTTCCCTAGCCCTTTCCATCATCACCTTAATCACTTCAAACTATTTTGTGTAAAATAAAGGTTGTGTGAGAGGCCTGTCTTGTCATGCTCATACACAAATATTTACACAAAATATTTTATAACTACTACAGAAGAAACATTATTTCATTGAAATATTTGATGGCTTCAGCATATATTTGTGTTTTACCAATATTACAGAAAAATATTTTCACTACAATGTTTGCCATAAGAGCAAAACAGCATTCAAAATCTTATTGCAATGAAAGATATCTAGTAGTAATTGGCAAAGTAGGTAGGCAATAAAATAAATACAATGTGATTAAATTAGCGGATGAGTATTCTTTGCATTATTTCTCCATTCATTTATAAGACAATAACTTACCAGCCTCAAATATGAAGTGTTTCCATTTGAAAATGCCTAATTTTTTTTTGTAATGAAAGATCTTACTAATATTTCACCTTTTTTAACTGGCCTTTATCTATTTTTGTTCTATGCAGCATGTTGAAGTTTCAAATTTTCCTGCCAGCTTGGAATAAAAAGGGTCACAGTATTGGAATTTGGCAAGATGGAAATTCCATTTTTCATCGGCATAGTAGTATCTTTTGCTCAGATCAGCCGAGAGACAAGTCCTCAGACAGTATAAATCAGAATATATTCACTGAGCTCACTTTAATTTCACTGAGACAATGTATAGTAATTGACATTATAATTTTATTTTTTCAAGACATAGTTAATCTCATTAATCTTTACAATGTAAAACTGGAGTTAATAACTTCCTGTAATGAAAATGTGGGTTCTGAGCAGTAGCAGTTAAACCCTCCCTGGCACCCACAGCTGATTTAACGCGGAGCATTCGGATGGCTGTGTGTGTGTGGATGGATGTGCTGCAGTCCTGACCTGAGGGCAGGGATGCTGTGCAGCTGCATACCCGTTTGCAGGCTGCCTGAAAACGTCAGCCAGGATCCGATCCAAAGATATTACAACACACTGTAGCTATTTTGTTTTTAAATCTGAGTTTATCTGATTCCTCATGTAACCAATTCAATATTTTGAACGCATGTGACCAAATTTGAGCGAGATTAAAGTTTTAGCAATGTAACTCTGAAGCCTGTCCTGCCTTGTGTCAAAGATATACATCAGGCCACCACTTACGGAGGTCTCTGGGGAGTTGAAATAGGATAGGGGACCGTGGACTTCATTGCAAATATATTAGAGAGTCTCTGGTGGATTTGACCATTGCTGTTGTTTCATGCTTTTTACAACTTTTCTTGTAGAAAATGTCTTTTATTTAGGGTTTAGAAGTGCTCCTTTGTAAAGCTGCCATTTAGTCAGATTTTTCATTATGTTATCCATAGTGTTTTTTAATATTACAGTTGAATTTGCATAGGTGAAACCTTTGGGAAAGTTGAATGGGAAGAGGCAGTAAATCCTCTTGTGTGCTTTTGGTCCTAGGCCTTGTTTGGTTACAGGTCTTTCAGAGATTTAGATAACTATTTTTAAGGCAATGTGCATTTTGTTGGATTTTTTTTTTTTAATTACTATCTTAATTGATGATGAGAGCTTAAAGAAAATGGATTAAAAATAATTTTTCCCTTTCTGCAGGCCCAGATTCTAGAATTTGGCTTGGCGGTGCACGAGAAGGTGGTGCCACAGGACATGAGGCCATTGCACAAAAAGCTGGTGGATCAGTTCTTTGTGATGAAGTCAAGCTTGGGAATACAGGTACGTGAGCAGGTGCATGGATAGACCAGAAGACTGTTCAGCTGCATTAAGGGTTCATTTTCCCAAGCAACAAACAGTGACATCTTTTGGTTGTTTGTCCCCATTACAGCTCGTAGCCTTGTAGTACCGCAAAGCAAAGAGAAACATAAACTTCCCATACGGTGCGGAGAAAAGTAGCCACGTTTTACTAATAGTCACATTTTACTATCATTAGTGAAAAGTTAAAATATTTTCATATTAATGATGAAGCTGATCCAAAATGCCATGTAACTACATTTATATGTAGTTATCTACATATCTGTATCTTACAAAGTGTTTAATGATATTATGTTAATTTTAATTAATCTTCTTTTAATAACTCGCCAGGAATTTTCTGCCTGTGTACAAGCTAGCCCTGTTCATTTCCCAAATGGAAGTCCTCGTGTATGCCGGAATTCCATACCTGTTTCTATGAGCCCTGATGCTGCCAGGGTAATACCGCGACGCAGGCAAGTTAAATACTAGTAATGACATATTTTTGCTACCCATGGAAGATGACCCATAAATACTTCTATTATGTGCATGCTTTCTTGTATGGTCTGGCTGAAGTGTGTTCGGCCTTGAATAGCTGGTGTATGTATTCTCTCTCCCCCTCGCCCAATTAAACTTTAAAGATTAATAAACATGTGCTGTTCTCACATGAGAAATTATGATTGACAATTAGAGTTAACCATTTTATATTTCATTATTCTTATAATAGCCCCTTGAGTTACCCAGCTGTCAATCGGTATTCGTCCTCATCACTGTCATCCCAAGCTTCTGCTGAAGTCAGCAACATCACTGGGCAGTCAGAAAGCTCAGATGAAGTTTTTAACATGCAGGTAGAATTTATTGTCATTCTTCAAACTGTACAGAATCTTTCTTACAAGGCTATTTACTAAATTAATGCTTCTATTATTTCATTCAGAAATCTCAAAACTATTGCTGATGCTTCTTTTGAAAACCAAATCTTTAAATGAGATGTTAAACTCATTCACTTAGAAATAACTTTTTTTTGTAACTGTTTTCTCTTTTTTTAAATTAGAGCATTAATTTTTTACAAATGTAATAAGTAGCAATAGACTATGATTCAAAGTCATCTGACCTTGCATAGACTTTTCTGTCCAGTTGTTACATTGTGATGTAATTATTTTACTGTATTAATTACATTTCTATTTATTTAGTGTTTTGCTACATCTTTGTGTAGTTAGATTAATGCTCTTTATACTGGTTTGCTATTTTGAATTACTGATAAACCACTCTAAGAAGTTATAAGTTTGTTCCAGTGAAAAGTATGCTATAAATTTTTGTTTTCCAAACTAGTAAGTGTGACGTGGTAACAACAGCACCTCTTCTATACACAGCCTAGTCCGTCTACCTCAAGCCTGAGTTCTACTCATTCTGCTTCACCGAACGTGACCAGTTCTGCTCCATCTAGTGCCAGAGGTCAGTGCTCATCTGGTGTGGGAAAACATATCAAATTACTTTTGATACATTACACAGCTGAATTTCTGCATGATGTCACTGGTCAGAGATCATATTTAGCCAAGTATCTGAGGAATCTGAATTACTGGAGACAGAGGATTTTTCTGTCATAAGCACAGAATTGAAATGTCTGAGTTTCACTGCATGAATTTAATCACTTGATGCATTTATATTCTAGCTTCTCCTCTGCTGTCTGACAAACATAAGCATTCCCGAGAAAACTCTTGCCTGTCTCCCAGAGAGAGGCCCTGCAGTGCCATCTACCCTACTCCTTCAGAAACTTCTCAGGTAAGAAGTTTGTTGGGAATTCTTAGAGCACAAATAGCTCAAAAGACAATAAAGGCGCATGTTGAACTTTGAGCAGATTCGGTGTCTGTTCACTGTTGTAAATTTTCAAGGGGTTTTTTATGTTTGTGTAAGCAAATACTCTAAAATATTTTAGATGTAAGAGATGTGAATAGAATACATAGTGCTTAATCACATATCTGCTTGATTTCTTTAGGTGTAGGTCTGTTTCTTTATGTTTACTCACTGAAGTGAGAGAGAGGTGCAGAGACTTACCAGATGATACAGCCTGCTTGTGTGGAACAACAAGCATTTCTTCAATCTAGGGAAGAAGACAAAGAATGAAAAACTGTTATCATGGCAGCTGTCCTTGTTGAGCTCCTCTTTATTTCTTCTGAGAAAGCTAATCCTAGCCACTGTGAGATAATAACCCATTCCATGTGGCAATTCCTATTTTTCAGTGTAGTTTCAGAAAAGAATGATAGACATTTTGTTACTCCAGAGAAAAGAATGTATTGTGTTCCTGCCTTAAAATAGTGTTACGTAGGTCTGCATGAAATGTTTATTTTTTGAGTATTCTGAAAAGCAACCTGAGCTTGGTAAGCTGGCCAATACTGAATCCTTTGTTCATTTTTTCGTCTTAATGGACCTGTTTTCCTAAAGTGCTTTTCTTTAACACAGCTGCTGTTTTAATCCCTGCCATCACACAATGCACCTCTTGCTGAAGCTGAGAAAGATGAGAACGTACATACAGTGTTAAAGGCTCTCCTTTCAACACTTTCATGTCCACCAGAAGTTTTGCCTCCGATAAAAACCAGTTCCAGGATTCTTTATTTTAGAAATTATATATTGGCTTCTCATTAGTTCTTTTCTCATCCCTTGTTTCTTTGTTTATTGAATTGGCTCTTGATTTAATTTTTAATCTCTTTTCTGTTTAAGTCCTCATTCTATTACCTGAGGGCTTAAGAAGTAATACTGAAGCTTAGCCCAGACTTAAGGACAGTTCTTGGGAACTACTTACAGCAGATAGATCTACTGGGCACTTTGTCAGTGGTAGTGGAGCCAAAACAACAGACAGGAAAGATCAGGAGATGCTCTTTAAATAAAGCGGTTTTACAGTTTGCCGCAAAGAAAAATTATCCCATTTTTGCTCCCAGACTACAAACTCTTGCTTTGCCAAGTGGAATGCGACTTCTATCCCCCACTCTATCCGAGATTGCATAAGGGAGGCTGAGGAGCTCGTAGGCCCAGTCTCCGCTCTCTCTGAGACTCGCCCAGCAGGAAAATCTCCCAATCTGTCTCTACCCTCAGTGTCCCATGAGAGGGTAAGTAGAAAATTAACTTGCTCATACAGTGAAGTATATTTCAAAGATAAGAAGGTCTGATGGTTTCTTTCTGCCCTTAAGCCATAAATGAGGATATATCTTTCTGGAGAAAGGTGAAATTTCTTTCTCTGGTGCTGTTCCCTCAGCAGTAAAAATGGACTGTGATCAGAAACAAGATCCTGATTCTCTGCCTTCTGATAAAGAAGGGGAAAAGAATTCCTCAGGACAATTGTAAGGAGATATTTTAGAGATACCTGCAACCCTCATTTAAATTTAGCTGCTGAAACTGTTCCTTGTCCTTTCTACTTTTATTCTAACACCACTTTAACAGTCTTGGTGGGAGCTTCACACTGAGAGGAAAGGACCACCCATTTATGAATTACTTTGTTACAGCTTGATGAAAGCAATTTTCACATTAGTGTTTCAACTGGGAGAGATGAGATACACAGGCAAATTCCTGAACTTCAAGTCTTTCAGGCCGTAGCTACCTTATTTAAGGAAGTTTGATGGACTTCACAGAACAAGACCACAGCAGTACTTCATCCACTTCCTCATTGAAACTGATGCTCAAGGTTATGTACAGCTGTTTTTAGTCAACATCCATTTGTGCTTGCTTTGTGATCTCTGGCTGAATGATTGTACAGTGTCTCTCCTGCTCTTCCCATACTCTGAAGAGGAATGCCTGCTGTCATCGACTGGTCAACAAGCCTCCTTCGTTTTTGCACTATTATTCTTCCTACTGAAGCTTTTTGAATTTCACATTTTTGCGGTTTTTATTTGCATGTCATTAAACATCCTGTGATTGCTCTTGTTCTTCCATATGGTTTTATATCTCATTCTTTTTAGTATGTCTTTGTTTCTCTGTATTTCATTCAGCTTTTGTCTCTTTATCTCCTCCAATTTCAGTTGCTTTTTCAGCTGTTGCTCATTACCTTTGCAACAGAAAATGGATTTCAGCACTTGTCCATCACATCCAAGTGCATTGCAGACTCACTAGGCAGTGAACATTCAATCCAGACCAGGCAGGAACATATGGTCACATTTGCTGTCACATCAGAGTACATATGTGGTTATACCACTTCAGTTAAATGGTAACTCCAGGAAAACAGATATTACCTGACCCAGAATGACTCTAATATGACATACAGCACACCTACTGTAGCTCAAAGTGTACCAAAGCATTCTGTCTCTGAGATGTTTAAAGTGAGGTTGAATTGGGTTTAAGTATTTGTTCCTCACTTTGTAACATGAAGCTGCAACGTATTAGATCAATGATGATCACTTTGCAGCTGGGTTTGCCATCTTGTGGAACCACAGCATAGTGCCTCACCAACTCCGCATGGTCCTCTGTGAACACTGGAAAGAGACACAATAATAGGATTTTATTTGAATTTCATTGATTGTCTGATCTTGCTTTTAAAGAAAAAAAAGTAAGAAAAAAAAAAGGTGAAGTTTATCTGTTCCCATTTCCTCTGGAAAGTACATCTGAATTACTTGTAGGATTAACTGTATGCTCTTTACATATATTTTCAAGACAAACTAATGACCCATGGATTATTTGAATGCTGCCAAAGGAAATGAATGGTAGAGTTTTAATTTTTTTCATACATTTACTGTGATTTGTAAACAAAATTAATTTTAAGAAAAGGAAAGACAAACATGCTTTATAGGTCAGCTCTTATCCACAAAAGAAGTCAGAAGACTGCTACCAAAAATGTCAGGGGTGGAAAACAATACACAATGCTTTTCTTAGGTAACAGCCATAACTTGAATATTATCTTATTCAGATCCTGATTCTGTAATGAAATGATTGCAAATCTATCCTTCTATTTGTTTAGTAATCTATTAAGATATCTCTTTAGGAATGAGCTTTATTATGTTTTTTAAGGTGCTGGAAACTGGCAGAACTCAGTGCATAATAATCCTCCCTCCGATTTCTATGTGTACAGTTTTCAGAAAACTAGTCTACTCCCTATCTGTATGCACATACTTTTATTAAGCTGTTTATGTTCTTATGTGATGTTTATCACTCTACCTCCTAAGTAGACCTTAGGGTGAGGGGGATAACAACAAAAATATATTTGTTTTCTTAAAGGCTACTGAAGTACAATAGCAGCTATGTGTAAACCGTGCTGTTCTCAATTTACAGAGAATGCTGTTTAATCATATTGGAGATGGTGCTTTGCCACGAAGTGATACCAATCTGCCCGGCTCTGACAAAGGTAAGCTGAAATGCTACAACATGCCAGTCTTGGAAGAATGAAAATTTAATTACTCCACCATGTTCCTGTAGAATGCCAGTTCTTTTGAGTGCATACTGTCATCTCCAAGTGTCAAAACATTCTAACTGACTAAATAAATTATGCTAACAAATCTAAATTTCAAAACACTTTGTCAAAAAAGGGAGAACTGAGTGTTGCACTCAAATAAGGCCCAGAAGTTTGCAGGAGGGGGTGATAGAGCAGCAGATTGCAGCAGGCTGCCTGTGAGACCTGTTCTTTCCGCTCCTCAAGAGAGACATATGGGTTGAAAAGCCAGCTTCTGGAAAATGGGGCACAGAGAAGATAAAGAGATGGACAGAGTCCTGAAGTTTGGTACCTGCAAGTCCTCTTTACCAAATATAACTTAGTGTGCTTCTGCTCACACTTGGATTGAAAACACCAATTTTTGGTTTCTTGCTTTTTGGGGATTTTGTTTTTAATTAGAGTAAATGAGAAATATATGCATTTCCATAGAAAAAATATTGCCTCTTATAATTTTGCACTTGGGGAAATCCAATATTGTTGGCATAGTAATTGTTTGCCATGATTTCATTATGTGCCTCACATCTATAATATGCTCCATCATTTCATTCTGGTAACTTTGTGGTATGCTGAATAAAGGATACAGTAAAATAAGTGTATAGAAAGTAACTATTTTAAGAATATACTGTAATAAAAACTGACCAGGAATCAGATTTTCTTTAATAAGAGCTGGGTTTTATAGGTATTTTTGTGTTTACATTTCTTCATGAAAACACAGGTGGAATTTTTTCACAGGGCTGAAAAACATATGAAATAATTTAACATGGACATAGAAAAACTTTTCCACTGGCTTATGCAGCCAAGTACATCACAGAATTATTAAAATGAAATATTCTCTCCTGAAGGCTTTAGCAGTCCAAAGAACTGACTGCTTGGATGACTTAAAAGAAAAAACTTGGCTTGTCAAGAGATTCAGGCATTTGAAGTACCTAGGTCTAGTGCCAGTTGATTTTTAGGATGAGGGCAAAGCCATACTGTTAGGTGACAGCACAGCAATAAAAAGCACATACTGTATTGCATATTTTGGCAATAACAAAGCAAAATTATCCTCTAGAAAATAGATTATTGTGTTCATTGATCCCAGGGTCAACTAAAGTGGAATTATACTATAACAATATTGTTTCAGATATGAGGCCAGTATTATTTTTACTGTACTTATTGTATTAAGTCTGATGTGTAGTGGGGTTGCAGTCCTGAGAGCTCTCAGAGTTGCTACAATAGCGATAATTGATGCCATCAGTTAGCAACAATACTTTGCTTTTTCGTTTCATCTTTGTAAATAAACACAGGGTCCTTGCATGTGATTCTCTATTTGCAATTGAAACTAGTAAACAAGAAGGAAACTGTCATGGCAGGGCAAGAGGTTTGAGGCTTTTAAGGTGAGGGATTTTTTTGGTGGTGTATTTGGGAGATGAATGGGAAGGTTTGAAGCGGTTATTTTCAACTCCTTTTTTTTTTTTTTTTTGGGGGGGGGAAGTATAATGAAAGTTGTTTTCCAAATTAGCTTTTGTCCTGCCCATGTTAAATGCCCTGTCTTTCTGACTTCTTTCCAATATTGGTGACTTCTTGATGACATGAGATAAAGTGGTTCTATCAAGGAAGCTGTTCCAGACCTTATGGGATCATTGAGTTAAAGCCATAGAATTTGGTCAGAGTAACACAGACAAAGAAAACAGCCAAGTTTATGCATGTCAAGGTGATAGTCAATTTACCTGATCAAACAGAGATCCTTGACCACAGATACAAACAGTGTATAGAAATTTTCTCAGTCCATAATAATTTCTTAATTTGATATTTTTTGCTGTCAGACACTTTTAATTTCTTCCAAGTTTTACTCCCTACATTTTGTGCCCTTCTTTCCACCTTCTTTCAATTCTGAATTTGTAGTCTATGTAGGCAACAGAAGAGTGTTAGCACAGAAAGCTTTATGAAGGAGGTCGATAGGAATTTGGCAAGTTCCTTTCTCTAGTCCCTTCTGTATATAAAAGGAGTTAATGGAAACAGTTTATGAATAGTCTATTCCCCTCTGCCTGGAAACCTCTAAATAGGAGTCTGGTGCAAAGATGAACGGATTATATTAACAGGCTTCAAGCTTATCTCCCTTTGTGGTTGGATTTGCAGCGCACCAGAGTGCAATCACAGCTGCTGCTGCTGTTGATGGCCCCCACTGCTGGTCACAAACTGACCTGAGGGCCAGGTGCATCCATCAGGCATCCATGAGATTGACAGCTGCTATTTAAGAGCTTTGCAAGTGCAGACGTAATCAGAGAGCTTTTCAGGCGTGCTTATTGAGTTGTTAGGCATTTGCACTCTGTCTGTTTTTACCCTCATGGATAAAGGCAAGTCAGAGAACTGAAAGTGTTGATGCCTATGACAGTTTTTTTATTCTTGTCCAGCTGTAAACACCACCCCCAGCAGCTGGAGCCTGGATAGTGGGAAGGAAGCCAGAAACACATCAGAAAGTGGAAAGCTTATATCTCCTCCTGTACCACCAAGACCTGCACAGACTGGTGAGTTAATGGACATTTCAGGTAAAGCTCCAGTACTTGAGGGCTTAGATTCTTTCCACTCTGTTTGATGTTTAACTTCTTGGGCAGGTTAACTTATTATTTCATTTCTTACATGAAAGGCTGTAGAACTGCCTCTGCGGGTATTTTCATCTCATTAATGCTCTCTGCAGTTTCCAATACTCTGCCCCTTCACTAATGAATGAGTAGTTTCAGACAGTTCCTGCTAGTATGAGGAAGGATGATCAAATTTATTCTTTTGATTTTATGATAATTGGAGGTTAGCAATCAGAAATGATCATTAACCACAGAGAATCTTACTGGCCAGAAAATGCACAGCAATCACAAAAGTACGTGAGTTCTATTACTATAACCATTTTGCCTTTCAAAAGGTAAATTTCCATTTAAAGGAAAGGCTGCTCAAGTGATACTATAAATATAATTGTTCTCAAGGGAGTAAACTTTTTGTGTATTATACTTAAGCCTCTGAGTTTGTCCAGGCATGTTTCTAGTATATTTGGAGGTAATGTTTTATATAAGTATATTATGTATCTTCTGTTTTCCTTATTTGACTTACAAATACACAATATATTTCTTAAGAACAAAAGGAGAAAAGTTGTTATACTGACTCTTTTTTTAACTTGTTATCATTTGGTAGATTATAAATCAATTTACAGTGATATAAAACTTGTCAGAAAAGACAGACGCAGAAATTTCTTATACTTGGTTGTACTGCAAGATAATCCAGAGAACAAAGTAAAATAAACAAAATCTCTAAAACTATTTACAGCCATCAGCCAAGGGAACTAGAGATAATGTTTCTGTATCGAATGATCTCCTATCCACTTAAAAAGATTTCTTAGCGAAAATTGTAATGCCACAAGTGCACTGAAATCTTTCTAACTTTACAGCGTCACCAGCAAGACACATAGCCTCCATTTCCCCTTCTCCTGCTGGCAGATCACCAATGAAGGTACTGTCTTATTGCAGTGAATTGCCTTTGTGGGACAGGTCTTGTGTGTTGTGGGGTAGATGGTATATATTTAATGTACATTATTTGGAGTTTTCTTTTTCTTATACCCATACAAAAACCAGTATTCTGTCTCCAACGTGGAAGAAGGGGAGGTGCCAGCAAAGGAAAACCTGTGCAACTCATTCGTCTTATTCTTCCAGCATTCAGAGCTGTTAGATTAGAGGGTCCATTAGAGAGTATTCCCTGCTTCAATCATTTTAATATCCATTTTCCTCTGCAGGATGATCCAGGGAGGTTGTAAGAAGTTGCAAGTAATTTGACACTTGCCAGTAGGAAACATTAAACATATGCTGTGAATAAGCACTGGTTCTTCTCTGGCAGTTAAACATCCAAAGTAATTTGAGATCCAGGCTAAACTGAGCAGGTTTCATTTCCATTTCGAGATATTTGCATGTGTTGGTACCCACATATTGGTAGCCACTTTTTTGTTGGAAAACTTGACTGGGAAATCTATGTTTTCCACAGCATTGGAGCACACTAACATGCAGCCTGCTTGTTCCAGGCAAACCCTGGTGTTGGCAGAGCGCATGACATTGGTCTTGGGGATAGCCTCTGCCACCCCATTGAAGCAGAGAGGATTCTGCAGGTAGAAATGTAAGAGTCAACAACATGGAAGGAGAGCAAATAGAAAGACGCATGACTGGTGCTTCAGGCACTCAGATGCAAGGACAGAGAGAAGCAGCCCTGCCAAAGTTACCCCTAAGCAACTCAATACCTAACTAATACTACAGAGGTACACATTGCCTGAGGAGGAAAACAGCACCCCAAAATATTTCCTTTCCCCTTGAGGTCCCCAATTACAAGTCCTGTTTGCCTTCCCATAAGCCTGTAACATTTCTACTTGTGTCTGCACAGTGGTCCAAATTCATCACAAAGCAATTCTGTTGGCCATCAGAGTGCCCCATAGTCCTATTACCATTCTGCTGAAGTAAGCACCAATCCCAGGTTTTGCCCTAATTGCTTACTAGGAGGCTCTTTAGAACATTAGGATCTTGTACAAAGATGAGCAACTCTTCCTTTTCATCCTGAACGGACACAGTAGTGATGATTCTTAGGGATGTTTGAAGCTTGTCCTAACATTCTTCTTCTATAGGTCTGGACAGAATTTAAGCATTTCACAAAGTCTGGATTGCTGTTTGGAAGAGGAATGCTGGCCCAAAATACTTCTGAGAACTGCTGGATCTCACTTTGAGCATCCACGAATTTCCAGACTGTTTTGGTGTCTAGACTGTTACTCGCTACTGGTAGAAGCGGTCTGCACTGTTTTATCAGAACCAACTGGTTACCTATGCAGGCTTTATGTATATTTGCCCTTGTTCTGAATGACAAAAGCAAAGGTCCTAAATCTTATATATGGTCACTTAATCCAAGTATCCAGTGTTCTTGGAACTGGAGCCAAATACATAATTTATTTGGAAACTGGATGTTTGTGGGAGTAGGAGTGCAGCTGCAGCCTCCTCACATACAGAGGAATGGAACATGAAACAAGTAGTTAAACAGGCTCCTCAGAAAGTCTGAAATGTCTTCACCAGGTGTTGAGCTTTAAATAAATCTTGCTCTGCTTTTCCATAGCCATATACAGGGCTCAGATTTTAGCCTTTCTTCTAACAGTGTGCTGCCAGAGAAAACCATCCTAGTACAAAACCCACTGATGTAAATGAAGACTTTTTTTCTCCATTGATTTCAGTGCTCTGTGGATCCAGTCCTAGATGGATAACTAAAATTATCTCAACAGCATAAAGTCAGTGCAGTCAGCTCTGTACACCCCTGCTCCTCTCCACTTCCTCCACTCCCATCCTTTGTTGCATGGCTCACACTCTCATCTCAAGCTGAGCAGCTGAGCGTCAACCAGTCTAACAAGACTGGGAGTGAGAAATTTGTCTTTAATGTGATTTCTCCATCCCTTTTTTAGTCTGAGGCTTGAGGCCAATAAGTCTGGATTGTCTCGATGACTCCAGTCATAATTAGATATGTTGCAAAAACTTTTCCACTTGGAAGGTGTGGGCTAACCTTTTACAGTTTTCAGTTGAAGTTGCTTCACTGGAATAGAACTGCTCGATGGTTTTAGGTAGGCCTTTACTGTCCCTGCCTTTTATTCATGATCAGCACTGTTGTTGCGGCTTGGGCCCTCAGCTCCTGATCCTTCACCATCCCTCACTGACCTGTGAGGCTGCTGGTGCAGCCACTGGCAACCTGTGTTCTCCATATGGCCCTTGTCCCTGAGGCACATGTGGTGTGGTGTGTTTGTATGTCTAAGGAACACCTGGGAGATGGGGGAGAGGAAGGGTGGTGATGCTTTCATCTCCTGCCATTCTGCTGCTGCCCCGAATGGGAGCAGGAACAGCAGAGAAGGGGGCTGGCACCCAACAGCAGCTCTTACCTTGACACCTGCTTTGTGCTACCCCTTCGACACTGGTTTTATGGTACACTCAGAAATTATGCCATGATGTAAATGCACTTTTCACTGCATGGCAATGCACTAAAAGCTATGAAGAAAAGCTTTGGAAACTGAACTCGGGAGCCTGCAGTAGCAGCAGTGACTGGGCTTTGGCGTTAGGGGGCAGGACACCCCCAGGTATGCCCTCTGCCTGGTGATGCATTCCACTTCCAGCTGGGAAAACGAAGGGTGCATTCTAAAGACTTCCAGATTTTTCCAGGATATTATGATATTAAGATAACATTTGAAAACAGTTTTATTTCCACTTATATGAATTACTGGCATGACCACTATCTAAGGTGTACCCAGGCACTACTGAAATGAGCTTTTTATCAGTTTCTTACCAGGTCTTGATTAAACAGGAACACAAGTATTTCTGTTTATCAAAGCTCAGAGTACATGCACCGTATCTATGTATGTTTTCAGTCTGAGCACAGAAACACTCTCCCTCCTATATGTCAGGTAAATTCTTCTTCTGCCCTTTCTTTTGAGCAGGGGTCTGTGCAATCATTCACACCGTCTCCAGTGGAGTATCATTCCTCGGGGCTCATATCCAACTCCCCGGCACTGTCAGGGAGTTACAGCAGCGGCATCTCTTCGCTCAGCCGATGTAGCACATCAGAGACATCAGGCTTTGAAAGCCAAGGCAGCGAACCAGCAGTGACTGTCCCAAGCTACAGCGTTTCTGAGGAGCCTGTGAGAAAAGAAAGCAAAACCCCACCACCTTATAGCGTGTATGAGCGGACTTTGAAACGCCCCGTTCCTCTACCTCACAGCCTCTCCATCCCACCCGCTGCAGACCCTCCGGCACTGCCACCCAAGCCACAGCTGGTTCGGCCAAACAACCTGGAAAACAGCACCAGGAGGACTGAGCAGGTTCCCCGGCCCAGGCCTCTGCCCCGCAAAGTCTCTCAGCTATGAGAAGCCACTTTTGTATTTAATTGTAACACATTCTTTACTGTTTAAGAAATAATATTTTTTAAAAACGGTAAAACTCATTTAGTTAGGCACTTTAATATTTTGTCTGCCTTTTCTTTTGAGTAATTTTGAAATGCTTATTAATATTATGTTGCACATTTGAAATGAAATTACTAATTTAAGTTGCCAGATATTATAGGAAGCATGAATGAGAGGATTTCTTTTTAATTTCATGGTGGTGAATACTGATAAATTCTTTTATTTGTACTTTATTTTTATTTAAAAAATTAAATCTAAAACCCTACAACTCTCATCTGAGTTAGCCGAATGCTTTTTACAAAATGCAGAATATACTGACTGGATCTTTACTACTAGAGATAAATGCACGCTTTCTAACAAAGTAGTCTGTAGACTAGGATGTTTCTGCAAGTAGGCTGAAAGTTGTTTCTCTTATCTGATGAACAGGTTGGTCATTTCAAATGTATGTGGCAAAACTGAGATATAATGCAAGTTATACAGCAGAGAACTGTTGTAAGAATGTGGTTTGGAACTTTTGAAACACACACTTGGCTTATGTTATTTTTAAGATGGAAAAATACCTGTATTTCATTCAGCATATAGCACCATTCTGGTGAATCCCCGATAAGGTTTTGTGCCATTAGTGTATGTACCTGACACGTCCTTTTTCTTTTTGAGGTGCAATTTACTTTTATTCTTCCAGTTAATGTATTTTTATTGTTGTTGTTGTTTTAGTTTTGGGGTTTGTTTTTTAAAGCTAGCAGTTTTCTAATGAAGGCTCTCTGCTGTTCTTGAAAGTTCACCCTAAAAAACAATCTGTGTATGAAATAGGTACAAATGAATTGTTCATTTAACTTGTGTACAAGAGTCAGTACTGACTAGTATCAAGTCAATTCACTAAATGAGCCAATTTTTAAAAAAGGCTGGTTTACAATCCATGCATTTCAAAATTGCGAAGGTCGTTAATAATTTTGTAAAAATCTAGCAAAAATTCTGAACAGTTCCTTGGAGGTGTATGTGCCATTGGAGCCAGGTTTTGATTTGCTTTGTAGCTTGAGTTCATCACCATCATCTTCATTGTTGAGAATGGTGTTTGGCCTTAGGTTGTATTTCAGTGACTGGCGGTTGAAGAGCTCTGGAAAGCTAATGCCAAGACATAGGAATGTGGAGGGGAAGGAAAAAAAAAGCACCTTCTGTATGTACGTTTTGTATCCTCTTTCTTTTATTGACTGTTAAATGTGCTTGGGAACAGATGTGTGAACTGCATTTTAAATCATATTGTTAAAAATATTCTCCCTCTTTTGTTGGGAAGCTCATGTTGATCTTAGCTGTGTTTGATTTGTTGATAGTTTAACTGGAAGAAAGTGACCACTTTTTTATATTCTCTCAATTAAATCTTCAGCAGTTACAAGCTGTTGACAGTAGTTATAGAAGTTTTCTATAATAAATGTTCAAGTATTTTTGTACATAATTGGTAAATTTTAATAAGGAGTGTACCATTATGTGAAAAAGAAGCAAACAGTTGTGTATGCAGTAAGATTGTTATAATTATGCCAAATACTTTATGTATGGAAAAAAGAATATTTGTAAATATGTGCTTTTAACAATAATTCTGCCATATTGACTTTACAATTTTGAATGTCAGAAAAAAATAATATATGTTAAAATATTTATGTTTTAGTGAAAGTATTCATAACTTGAAAAGGAACATATGAATTTTAGCTTTGTATCTTGCTGACTTCAAAGTCTGAAATTCCTTGAACTAGCTCTTGCTTTCTACTATAACATTTTCATGTCTGTAACCACATCATAAAACCTGTAGAAGGCTGCATATTTATGCTGATATAAAGAAGTAATGCCTGAAATTTAAATAAGGTGTCACAAGTAAGATAACAAAGCTGCTCTGATTTTTTTTTTTCCGCCCATGTAGTTTAATAGATTTTGTTGACTAGTGCTTGAGCACAGTACAGTATGAATCAGTGTTATTTGCTCCTGAAGCCATTTTTTTTATTATTTCTGGCAGTAAGCAGAGTTGATGACTTAATCATTTGTGTGTATTACTGGGTCAGCTTTGCAGCAAAACATTTCACAAAGTCTCTGTTTACCTAGACACTCATATTGGTTGCTGCATAATGTTAGTATGAAATAAAAGAACTTGATTAATCTTTACAGTACAACTTGTTTTCTATAGAATGAGAGATTCTAATTCAGTTAGCCACAGAATGAAAGTTCTGATTCCTTGTCTTGCTAAATCAATTTTCTTACTCTGTTAAAAATCTCCTGATAGATCGAGTTTTCTCCCTGTTTGGATCTGTAATTGCTTTGTGAGACAAGGTAGGGAGAATATTGACATGCTCTTCTGAACAAGTGAAGAATGTAAAATTTACTAGAGAGTTCACTGTAAATTAACCTGCATGAGCATTCTGTTTTTATAACCAGGACATCAGAAATACTCTGAACGATAGAAAGTGGTGTAAAATTGACAGAGTACTCTTAAGCCGAGTTGACACATTTTCTGCTTAGCCAGTTTTGACAAATTGATTCTGTTGATCAGTTTTTCAACCTGATTACCTATAAAAAATGTAGTATGAAATTTTGTTATGTATGTTGCAACACCCACCGCTTGAAAACCTAATGTAAATAAAGGTCTTGTTTGAATTTTATGTAGTAGTCATAAATATAATTTTATCACTTTCTGGATGATGGTGAGTAATTCAGAAGCTTGTACAGGAAGACCAATGGGAACAAGTTGCTCTTACTACTCAATAGCTTGAATGTCAGCCAATGTGTGCGTAATAGGTGATGTAATCTTGTATTCAAATACCATACTTGAGATGCTGGTGTCTCTGGGATGCCAGAGAAACATCCTCAAACTCAGCTGGCTGGCTTTGAAATGATGCAATTCAGACTGGTTCTCATGATGGCATAATAGCTCTGTAGTGTGAGTGAACTCAGTTATGATGTCCCAGGTCAGATGCTGTGTCAGGCCAGTTGCTGTGTCCTGAAAGAAGCACAAAGCTGAAGTTACCCCTTGTAGTAAAGGTTTCAGGGCAGAGCAGTTATGGCCCTGTTCACACGGAACGGGGTATAGCTACACGAAAACCTTCTGTATGAAAGTGGCACCTTGCCCTCCTGCCTGACCATTCTTCCAGTTCACTGATTGTCCAACAGCACCTGCAAAAAGAACAGTGACAGATCAAAAACATACCAATAGGCAGGAGTGCCTGAGGTATAAATGATGAAAAGCATCTTGTTTTGAGTGTAAGTGTGGTCAGTGAGGCATGTTAGCAGCATTGTCTCGGTGACCCCAGGTGCTGACAGACTCAGATCTTTGCTCCAGAACTCTGCTGGTTGCTGGAATGTCTGATGATTCAGGTAGAGCCCTGATATATGCTGGCCAAAGGGCAAAGTCCCATCTGGTGGGATATTGTGGAAGGATGGTCGCCACTGGATCCCTTGAGCTTCTGACCTTGAACTAGATTCTGTGGGAGAAAGCCATTTTCATATTACTTTGTCTTTACCTTCTCCTTGACACTTTAATTCAGCTTTAGATATATACTTCATAGAAGAAACTAGAATGATTAGTTTGACTAACTAACAAAAAAAAAAATTGGGGATTAAACAGCTAAACTATTCAAACCTCAGGAATAGGAAAGGTTTAGAGCTGCAAACTTCATGCGTGCAATAAGCACCAGATAAGGGACTCGTCCTGGGTGGTAAAAGAAGGTTGCTGAAGAAAGAACATTAAATATCTTTTTAGAAGTTGATTGCTCAGTAAGGAACTTGGTGTGTCTCTTTTGATAGGCTGAGGGCTGTCAGACTTCAGTAGGGACGTAGCCTATGACATGAGCCTTCCAGGCACAGCTGGACAAACTTACCCAGGTTAGAACTTGTGCTAAGGACACAGAAGTTCAGAACTCCTCTTTAACTGACTGATATTCATCCTAGGAAGACTTGTGTTAGAAGAAAGGAAAAGAAGGTGAACAGTTTAAAAAAAAAAAAAAAAAAGAGGGGTGAAAATAAAACTTAGGCAAAACCTTTGATGGCCTGACAATTAATCCAGATGTGTTTTGACTCAGCCAGGAGACACACTAGTGGGAGAAACTGAAATGTTACCTGAGACTGAAGCATCGAGTATATTTCTTTAGGCTATTTTGTAGCATGATGTTATACCAGCTTAACTACTGGTTGAGCTGAAGGGAATGGAAGGGAAGCTGGAAGTCCTGACAAAATAGAGGGTGTTTTTATTTTGCAAAGGCCTTGGGGGGGGGCTTTTCTCTTTTGCTATGGCTCACCAGAGGATAGAAAAGACTGGCTGTCATGAGTTCCAAAGGCAAAGAGTTTCTAAATAGCAAAGCCCTGCAAAATATTCAAATATTTCCCTGCTAAAAAGTTATTTTCTTAAGCCGTGGTGCATAACTGATAGTGCATTTTGCAATTAACATCTCAGTATTTTAGTGTGCAAGTCAATGTCCAAATTTCATAGTAAATAGCTTCTCTGATAACTCATAAGCTGCTGAAATTTTGGTTAAATATTTAAATGTTTTACATCATTGATTTGCTATTGGAACTAGATCCAGTTGTGTATTCCAATTTCTTTTACCCCTGGAAAATTCTGCAGAGGAACTCTCTGCATTACATTCTTGCTTATATGTGAGAGACTGCTATCGCTGCTGGTTTTTGCTGACCTCACTGACCTCCCTTGAAGTGTTTCCTCTTGCTTTTCAAAAGAAAGACCATCAGTGAGGAGCTACTTCGGCCTTTCCTGTGGGGAATATTTCAAAAGCACAGCCTGAAGGGAATGCAGCACAGCAACTGTTCCCAGGGGGGACTATCAGCAAGGGCTTTGGGAACAAAAGCTGAGGGGGAAGTTTACCCATAAGGCTACTCCCGTAGGAGTTTGTGTTCACAGACAGTGCAATAGCTCAAGGACAGGGACTAAGCTAATTTACTAAAATCAGGAGGTGGGGTGTTGGTAATGTCCTACAGGCTTTGCTAAAGGGTGAGGCTCAGTCCCAGCATGTCCTATAAGTGGAAATCCTTTGCCTTGTTTCCTGATCTTTTCGTGGAGAAAGTAATGCCAGGTAGACACACAGCGTGGGGGGGTGTAGGTCTTATTTTAGGGTTGCTGAGTATGGGTAGGGGCAGGGAAGAAATGCTGAATCTACACTTTAAGCCTAAGCTGATTTGAGAGACCATTACTCTGGGTCTTTGGGCCACCTCACATTCAAGGGATGTAACTTGTACAATGACTTGCCCTTATACTCTGAATATGCCCTGGAGAGCCAGCTGTCCATCTGAACTCCCATGCCAGTCTCTTTTTGCCATGTGTTGCGAGAGGAGGGCTTGCTGCAAGTGTGCTGTCTGGAATAGAGTCTGATGCGGCCTGACCTCTGTGCTTCTTTTTGAGATGTTAAGTTCACCTTTGTAAATACAGTGCTGTGGTAAATCCAAGGATGTGATACAGCACCCAGTAAAATTAATCTGAAGATTCATACCGAGGTTTTAGAAATGGCATGTGCCCAAGAGGAGTTGGGTGAAGGCAGCTGGTACCTAACGAATTCGTCCCACCTGAAGAAAATAAAACTGGCTAACATGACCACAAAACACTTAACAAGGAAAAAAAACACATCAATAAACTCATTTTTTTTTTCAGCTAGTGTATTTGGAGATGAAGCAACAAAATATTACTGTGCTGCGCTCTTCTCAGGCCATCAAGTTCAGCAAAGGAAGATTGTGCACACTGGACAGAGGCTTTTTATGTCGCCAAGGAGAGTTTTCCTGCATATACAGTTCCCCCTCCAAGTTCTGTCTCAGAACTGAAGCAAATCTTGTCAATCCCCCTGAAGCTATAATTCAGTGGACTTTTTATAGCTGTGAAACCTGAGCTGCATGATGATAAGCAAGGAAAATCAAAGCAAGTCATAACCTGCTACTTTGAACATGCAGACAGGGGCTATAAGGGAGCATGCAGGAGGGAGAAAAAAGAGAGAAAATTGGTTTTCAGGCCATAAAGATCAATTTCGACTTCTGGAATATTTGTTGCTTTTTGAGAGGTACTGTATTTTCACCACATGCTTTACTGGGTTTTTCCCCTCTGTGTGAGATAATGCTTGGAAATGGTTTTCTCTGGTGTCAGTGTAGATTTGAATTATGATATTTGTCTTATACCCAAAGAAAGTGGTTTTCAGGGTTTTGTTTGTTTTTCTTCAGTCCTGTGACAGGGTAGGACAGCAGAAAAAAGACAAAAAAGACTGGTCAGTGCACCACCAGAGGTGGTCATGGACAAGGGGGAATGGCTTCAAACTGAAAAAGAAAAGGTTTAGATTAGATGTTAGGAAGAAATTCTTTACTATGAGGGTGGTGAGGCACTGGAACAGGTTGCTCAGAGAAGTTGTGGATGCCCCATCCCTGGAAGTGTTCAAGGCCAGGTTGGATGGGGTTTAGAGCAACTTGGTCTAGTGCAAGGTGTCCCTGTCCACAGCACAGGAAGCTGGAAGCAGATGATTACAGTCCCTTCCAAACCAGGCCATTCTATAGTTCCATGTTCAGAGAAGAACATCTATATTCTCTAGGTGGTTCTTGAACCCATACCTTCAAAGACTAATATTCAGTTCACTGTGGGCCCCTCACACCCATGCACAAGGACAAAAAATGGGAGAGTTCCATCTTGCTGTGGGAAGTGCGCTTCTGGATGTGCCTCAGGCATGGTGAGGTTTAGATGTGGATGGGCACCATGGAATGCTGCCCTCTCTTTGGTGTCCTTATTGCTGCAGCAGTGATGTACTTGTGGTAGGCTGAGTATCACAACCAGCTGTCACAATATTGCACACAATTGTCTTACCTGCAACGAGCTGCAGCTGTGTAAAGTACACAGAAACAATCAAAATGTCAAATTGCAAGACAAAATTGCTATTTATCATTCTCACCAACTCTACACTTATTTATCTCGAAAACTGGGAAACTTGGTGGATTTTGCAAATTTTCTCAGTGAGCCTTTTCTGGTTCAGTGCTATTTTTACTGAAGATAACACCAGCCCATATTGTAAGTGAAGCTTTCAGCAGTTGTGCTACATGAAACCAGGCACAGCATGAATGACAAGTCCTCAACACTGCGTGGGCTCATTAGAAAGATTTGTATTCCGTGCTGAGCTGAAGGAGAGGGAGTGACCTGGGAGACTCCGAGCAGGCACTAAACCGTGGAAGCAGCAGCAGAAATGACAGCAGATGGCAGGGTCAGCTCATTAACTGCATTTATCTAATGGGAGACTTCCCATATATTGTCAAACAACAACAACAACAACAACAACAACAACAACAACAACAACAACAAATCTGTCAGAAATTCCACCTGGTCATAATTGATCATTGTTAATAAATCTGTTCCAGAACAGGCTGCCAAAATCTCAGCTATGATTGCATAACTCAAACTAATCAGCAAACGATAATTGCTGAGGTGAGTTGCTTTGGTTGGGTGACAAAAGGAACCAAAGCTGTGGCTGCTGCTGGCAGAATGGAAAGCTGTTCTGTGAAGGTATGCTGGGCTGACAAAACGTCTGGCCAGTTTGCTGTTTCGGTCTAGCTCTGTGTGTTGTGAAACATAGGGTTGTAACACTTCGTTCTAGAAACAGTGATTATATATAAATGAATAAATATTGCAGCTATATTAATATGAATTTGCCCTGGAAGCCACAGGTTTATTCCTGATGTATACCTTGGTCTCTACAAAAACAGGCAAGAGGCAGGAGTCTACCTGAACTAGAAAAGAGACTTCATTTAAACCATATTATAAATTTATTGTTGACATAATGCTGACAAGTTTCAAACTATAACTTAACCTTTTATGTAGTTATCCATGCAGCACTCCTGAAGGAACACCACCTGAAGGGTCCCCAAAATGAGGCTCAGGGTGGGGCCACTGGAATTCTCAAGAGATGATTGCTCCGAGGCTGCCATGCTGGACTTCCATACTGGCAATTCCCCAGCTCCCCTGTCTTGCCCCTTTGGAAGACCAGACCCCTCACCCCTCTACGCCATCGGAACTGTTGGCACCTGCTGCTATGCCAGATGCCAACATGGACTTTCTGTTCTGCTGTTCCACCAGCCAACTGGCAGCATACAGCACAGAACGAACATGCTTTAAAACACATCTCATCCAGTTTGTCCCAGTTTCCTACAAGCATGCTGCAAGCAAAGCCAAGTACATGGAAGCCTTGGAGAAGTCAGCTTAGAATGGACCTCGACAGGTCTCCAGGCCCACTACCTCTGCATTACAGCCTCAGCTACGAGGTCAGGCCATGCTGCTCAGGGTTCCTTCCACTACTCTTCAAAACCTCCACGGATGCAGCTGCACAAACTACAAGGGCAAGCTGTTCGACTGCCTGACCCATCTACATCTTGTGGTCTCGCCCATCAATGCTGATTCTTTCCAGGTACCAGCACCATAGCCTCAGCCAGGCCTGGCTGCCGTCGGCAGCTGCGCGGTGCAGCCTGCCCTGGACATTCTCAGTCAGCTCAGAGGCACTGGTGGCGGCGGCACAGGCCTGCCCAGATGTGCTGCTGGATGGCCACTGCTGTCGCTTCTTGCTTAAGTGCCACCCCCGACCCCCAACTCCCTCCTGCAGGGCGTGCCACGACATGGCCCTGCTGGGGGCGACCAGCAGCAGGAAGCACCCAGTGGGCTGCTGGGCCCTGAGTGCGGATAAGCACGAGGATGAGGGCAAGGGCCAGGGCCAGGGTGAGGGAAACAAAGAGGACGAAAACAGGCACTAGGCACAAAGCAGACGAGGTCGCTCCGCGCAGTGGCTGCGGCCTGGAGCCTCCGAGATGGCGGCAGGGACGTGCAGTGCTCCCAGCGCGAGACGTGCTGCTGCTCCCAGAGCAGCTCTCAGTTCACCCGCTCTGAGTTTTTCCCTCAGCGCATGGCCAAGGTGCCTCCGGGTACCACACTCCCCGGCAGGCTAGCTTTGCTGCCTCCCCATCTTTCTTTTGAGGAGCCAGTTTAGAAGCGGTGCCTTGAAATGTGTGCGAGTGCTTTCAGTTAGGCAGGATCTTATAGGCAAGAAAGCATCATGCCATGCTGTCCTTGTATAACATGTTTAGCAGCAGTAAAAGTAATTTACTTAATAATGACAGAAAATGACAGTTTTTTAATCTCACTGCTGAATCTTCAGCCTGGCTCCAACCCAGTCAGCAGCACTTCACAAAGAGTATTGCTGCAGTTGGTTTTATTTTTATCTGGAGCAGACAAACTGCTGTGGCTCCTTCTCAGGTCTTCTGTAGCTGTCTTGTATGCCCTGCCTGTAGAGCAACATATTGACAAGGTCATACAGCAGTCAGGGCAAGATGGAGCACTCTGCCTCACCTGCTTTGCCTGCATTTCAGTAAGCGCCAATTAAATGATGCTTCTGCACAGCACAGTCAGAATAGCGCAATGGAAGCAAAAGGGCAGACTCCCATCCTTAAGCGTATTTGCAGATGGAAATCATGGCATAGTGAAGCCAGAAAATAGGTGAATAAACAACATATCATATGCTGACTCCACAGCCGGAGGCTGCTCTTGGGCGAACAGGTTATTAAGTTGAGTACATTGCTTTTTGAGTTCTCAGCACCCAAGGAAAGATATTGCTGGTAATATTTAGGTCGAAAAGATGGTGAGTTCTTCAAAGGGGATATGTTTTTGCACAAACGAGTTGTAAAGAGACTCTTTTCTAATTTTTTTCTAAATATGTTCAGAATAAATAGCAGACTGGTGGTGGATAATGAAGGTATTAAGAGAATGTGTAAAGAATAATTGTTGTTGTTGTTATTATTATATTTTTTTAATGGCCTTATAAAAATATTTAAGCAAAAATAAATTTAAAATTGTTTTCCAGTACTTATGTTCTCACTTTTTGCTTTGGTTTGTCTCTTCAGATTAAAGACTGTTTTAAATGTAGTGGTTTATTAATAAGAGGGGTTTGGGGTAGGCTTATGTGTTATGCAATTGGGAATACCCACTTAGTTCTTTGTATAATTTGAATTATTCATAGAATGGGAACAAAAGTATTTAAACTTCAAGACTAAAATATTTTTGCTTTAGGCAGATTACAACCAACATAATTTTATTTAAGCTCCTTCCTCTAAGATTAATGTATCTAACAAGAGTAGGAAAAAAGTGTATATGGTCAGGTAAGTACTTGGGGTGAAAGTGAAAGCTCTGTAAACCATTGACAGTCAGATAGTTCAGAGGCAATCATCTTCAGCAGACTAATCTTCAAATTCTCGGATGTGGTAGAGAATTGAAGCATAAAATTGCAATTACTACATAGTTGTGTTTTATTTCTGTAATGTGTTTTGGAATCAAGTGATGCTACACATTAGAATTTTAAAAAGACTTGTTGATAACCAGCATACAATTAGTAAAAAAACCTGCAAAATAAAGGAATTCATATTCTTTCTATGCTGTCAGAAATAAATGAGATCAATGTGGCATGTTATAATCTACACATTTCTCACATGTGTTTGGGAAAAAACCCATCAAATGTAAAATCTGAAGTAAATTGACAAGTGTAAAAGCACAATTAGTGTACTAAATTCACCAAATTCGATAAATTACTGGTGAAGTATTACACACAACATTACTGGAAAACCATGTTTTATGCCACTGAATGATTATCAGAGTAGCTTTGTGAAAGCAAAAGTTTGGATTCATCTGGATGCTGTTCCACAGATTTCAGAGTACTTATTTCCAATTTGGAAGAGCCAAATAAATAATAACCTTTTACCTCTTCAGTCCCAAATGCAGAGTACTTCTTACATTCTGATGCTGATTTCACACCAGTCTACAAAGAAAGAGGTGAAAAAGCCCAACCCAAAAAAACACATCCCCAAAGTTTCAAACCTATATATTCTGATGCCTGAAAGACCAACATTTTAGAATTATTACCTTTAATATATATTTTGTCCTCACACACAGAATTTTCCCTAGCAGAGCTGATTACTTATATTTTAGAGTCTCCCATAGTTGTAATGGAGCTCAGTACATATGATTTACAGTGTTATCCAGAAAATATAGGAATTTTATTCTGATATTTAAATCTTAGTTCATGCTATAATCTCTGTGCATCATATGAAAATGTGTTTCATACCTGACACAAAACGAGTGGATATATTGTCTCACTTTTCAACCAACATGCATAAAGATGTTTTACCATCATCATACTAACTGCACAAAATATTCATGGTACTTTGACAATCTGTAGTGGTATTTATGGAAGATATGTTTTTCTAGGCTTTTGACTTTTTAGTGTTTGCAAATTAGTTTAAGCCACAAGACATGCACTATTCCTTATTAAGAATAAATATTTTACTCTATGTTGTAAGCTTAAAAGCTCACATTCAGTGTTTCAGAGGTTGGTATTTTCCCCTTTCTTCTTAAAACCTAGGTCTTAGGCACCTGGAAAATCTGTAAAATTATACATTCCTTATGCAAACTACCTCTTTAGAAGAAATAGTTCATGCTGTGGCTTAGTTACAAAACTGGGGTCAGTCATCTTGATCTGATTTTAAAGAAGAGGTTTGACAAGCAGATTCAGTGCAGTTACTTGTATTTACGGCACTGCAACTCGGAACGGAACAGTCTAACCTGGAGAGAGCTATTGAATTTACCTAATTATACACAGTATATTGAATGCAATACATTTGAAGGGATATATGTATTCTACTGGCACCTGGTATATGTAATCATTGAAAGTTTTCAAATAAGAGATCCAAAAGTACACAGCCTGACCTCACTCTTCTTTGTTGATACTTATGAATGTATGAACATGTACCTTTGCATTTAGCATTCTCTAGGTTTTCAAACTGCTATGGCCAAGGTGTGTTGGTGTCAGCACTATGCAAGTACCTTAGCATTTAGCTCACGTGCAGGTCTGCAGTGGTCAACCTAATACTTCCCATGGCATTCTTCCTAGAAGGGAGACACCAACCAAATGTGACCAGGAGAGGCAGTACTTCCTCATTCACACAGTAGTCCCATGTTAAAACACTCAGCTGGTCTGGGGCCGATCTGTGTGCAGTTTCCAGGTAAATCTTTGACCATTGTTGAGACTATCGTAATGTAGTTAAGGCTGTGGAGACCATACCACAACCTGGGGCAAACCTGCAGTATTAGCCCCTTCCCAAATTTTATGTTAAATATTATGTACTATTAATTATGTTGAGGTTAGTAAGCATGTATTAATGTTATATGTAATATAATTTAAATGTGGTAAATATTAGTTGGTGAGTCTGGGACACAGATTCCCAGCTAAACCCACATGAATGTCAAACCCAACAGAATGAAGATGTGCATTTGTTCTTCCTTGTCTCGTGTCTTGTTCTGTCTCAGTCGTACGTGTGGTGTGCTGGTTGCTCTCATTGGAAAAAACTCTGCTGCACTCTGTCATCTACAGCTTCTGCAGCACATGAAAATGCTCTCCTTAATAGGCTCCCAGCACAGGGTAAAGCACCCCTCGTACAGCTCTCTCCATTTGGGTGACACAATCAGCAGTTTGCTGTATTGTCAAACACAGCATGATTCCATTCATGTGTTTCTGGGGGGAGCAGGACACTGTGATTACACACCTGCCTGCATTCTGCCTAGATAATTTCACTTTTCATTTAAAAGTTGCCTGCTGAAGCAGAGTCAGAGAGCAGCTCTCACAACATGTTTAGCTCCCTGGGTGAACATTTCAGTGAATAAGACATCGCCTGTATCACCACCAGCAGCAAAGTACCACAGCACACAGCTCATTAAGAGCTAATGCAGGTGCCTATCCTCAGCGCAGGATTTGGCACAGCGCTTGGGACTCTTTCACCTGAGTGCATCGAGGCACGCGAGCCTTAGCAATGGTGCTGCTCCAACCACAGCTGTCCTGCAGATTTAGTATTGTCTAAGGAAACCAGGCAGCTCTGAGTGGCCACTGAGCACCAGCTGCCCCTGGGTGCTTCCATCAAGCCAATGCATTCCTGGGGTTGGGAAGGAGACAAGGAAGAAACATAAAGGCCAGGTACTTGTAGTTGGTACTAGAGCTAGCCCTAAGTATATAAACCCAGAGTATATTACAACATTTGTTTCCCTGCAAGGGATTTATATCCTTTTATTGTCTGGTTTGCTGAAGAATTCACCTGGCCATAACTGAACACATTTTCACAGTTTTCTCAGATGCTAACCAGTAGACATTATATTCAGATGATAATCTTTTGATCTTGAAGTTCCAAATTATTTTTTGCTAAACCTTAAAAATTTCAGTGTGTATGAACTTTAATGGACATCTGAGATGAGTTTTGCAAAAGAAAATGAGCCCTGTAAGCTTACTTGTGAATGTACAAATATAAGCAAATTAAAAACATGACTGTTTTTAAGAGGATACTATCACTGAGATTCATTTTAATGAGAGACCCAAACACCTGTGCTGCAATGCCTTCAGGCAAGAGGATATATGCATACATGTAACTGAAGTCTGGGAAAAGCTTTAGAATAATTTCCATTGCTTTCCCTAATCTCTACCATTAAATTTCATATTTTTAGTTCCTGATGAGGAGGCTGTTTTTTGCGTTTCAGCTTTAGTGGTTCATGCAGGAGTGTCAAGATTAAGGCCTGAAAAAATGAGTCTATAAAATGTTTTAAAATTATCAAGTATGCAATGAAAAAGAGACCTTTTCTCATTGAAAGAAAAATCTTATATCAGGTCTCAAGTAAGTGGCTCCAAGGTCCACTGATGGGAACTGAAATGCAGTAAAGTAAAAAATGGCTACATTAGATTTGACTAATTTATGTGCCCCTGAAAACTACAGTGTGTTCTGCTGGTGTGACCAGCAGACAAAGAGTGACAAGCGAGCCAAAGCCTTAACTCCATCGTGTCTCCTTTGCCTGTTGCTGTCCTGTAGCTTGGGTAGGGCTGGCACAAAGGAGTTTGTCTGTCCAGGGTACAGAACCCCAAGAGAATGGACAGACCAAGGTGTGTTGGGTGGACAAAAGTGGTCAGGGAGATGAATGGCCGGGTAAGTTACACCCAGAAATTTTACTGGTATATATGTGTGTGTGTGTGTGTGTGTGTCTGTGTCTGTGTGTGTGTGTCTGTGTGTCTGTGTGTGTGTGTGTGTGTCTGTGTGTAAAGATACTGAGGGAATAGATGGCAAGAAGAGACCCAATTCCACTCAGTCATATAATCATTGTTATCTCAGGTATCCTCATATAAACTCATTAACCTTCAGACTGAGTGTTTTACAAAAGAGGTCCCTAATGACTCAAAATTTCTATCCAAAGAACACCAATGTGACTCAGAGGTATGAAATTAAGCTATACAGTTGAGAATTGCCTCCCACAAAGTACCACAGCTAAACTTTATGCCAACCTGATCAGGTTTTGGAAATTACTTGTTTTGTCTGCAACCCTGAGGTCTAGCAGGAAATTTTAGAATATGCATTGAGCACTCTGAATGAAGAAGGAGCTGTGTAAATTACAGGAGTAAGTTACCATTTTCTTTTACATCTTAGCAACAGCAGTCAATATCTCTGTTGTATACAGAGTCAATCTGGGATGTGTGGATTAACCCTAGAAACTCCTGACCTTCAGAAGGAAGCCAAAGAGTGAGCGGGAAATTGGGATCAAAATCTTTTCTTTCCCTACAGACTTCACTAACTACATTGGTGCTTGTACACTAAATGCTGCTATTTTAAAACAAGTTAGATGTTTTGACAATCTTGATCTTTTGGGATAAGTGTAAGTCATGCTCTGGTAATTCATATCAGATTTAAAAGCCTCCTCTGTTCAGTGCTCTGATTTAGGTATGTGCAAGTGTAGCTTGCAGGAAAGGAGGATTTCACAAAGGACTTGCAGGTCAAATGAGGAATTATCCACAAAGTTATAAAACAGCTGAGCAGTAGTGTTTGGACCATAACTCTGGATTTAAGTGTTTCAATTCTGCATCTGATGCCTTAGTCGTTTATTGGCTTTTATTTCATGTGTTTGGAAGGAATTTTTCCCATGGGAGGTTTCAAAAAGACTGCAGCTAGCTGTTCTTTGAAGATTCTGGATTCAGATGGTGCTGATGTAATTTAGAAAACATTTTAACTCAGCCCAGGCTATACTATTACAAGAAAAAATTGTTTCAGCAAACAAGATGTGCTCAGAACATGATGACCTAACAACCTGTAATAAGGTCCTCAAAATACACACGAAATAGAGAGAAGAGGAGATGCCAATTGCTCCTAGCAGTGACACCCACTGTTCTTCTGTAACATTGCGTCACATACTTGTTTTAAATATATTAGTAAAGAATGTATTATATTTTCTAAAGTAACAATAGATGAGAAAAAAAATCAACGAAGTTATGTGTAGCAGTAATAAAGAAAACCTTTTAAGAATGATTTGATGGTGCCACTAGGAACTAATGGTGCTGACTGGGAACTAATTAACAGCTGCCCCTCCGGCCTTGCGTTTGCTCGCAGGGAGGTTCTGATTATCCGGCGTGTGCTCCTGTCGCTGTCTGTGGCCGGCACTGCTGTTGCTCGTGCAGAAGACAAAGATACCACACAAGCTGCTGCTGACTGAGGGG
>VZTF01004847.1:394750-626058 GCA_013397755.1 Cnemophilus loriae | reverse complement strand
TGCGGGGGTGGGGGGGAAAGGGTGGGGCGGGGGTGTGTGAGTTGGAAACAAGAGACAGAAAGTGTTGCCATACTCTTCAAAGTGCTGCGCTTGGGGTATGTGTCCATTCACGAATTGCAGAGCAGTTCGGTCACAGCAGGATTTTGTGATTACACAGTTTAATTGTTCCTACCTATTATAAAGGACTCTTTGTTTTTGCCATTTGTCTTTCATATTCATCCACACTTTCTATTATGTTTCTGCTTGCTTGTCCCCCGCTTCTCCCCTACCAATTCCTCCAGACTATTATTTGCCATTTCAATACACTCCGGCATGCACGCCTCGGTTTAATTTCCTCATGCCTCTGCTCTTTCAGTTGTTTCTGTCTCGGTAGCTCTCAGCCTGCTCCCCTACTTCTAATTCAGCTCCCACTCACTGAAAACCTCTCATGTTGATTTTGCTTAATACAGTATAATTAAGGGTAGGGTTTTTCAGAGGTAGGTGCATAAGAGGATGGACTTTTCACTGTGTAAGCTATTTATTATCCTTGTTAGAAACAATGTTAAAATAAAGGCGGCTACAAAACACAGACATCTTTGACAAGAGTAGACAATGGGGGCCTTTGTGAGACCCCGGCGGTGAAACTGTCTTAAAATGTCTCCCCCTCTACTGCTTGGTTGAAGGGTGGATTGTCCCACACAATTATGATTATCTCTGGTTAAAAGTGAACAGGTGGAGGAGGACTGAGCAATAAACAAGATACAGTTTCTGAAATGTCAAGGTCTTTAAAAACAGCATATTATTAAACAACAAGCTGAGAGTGGTCAGATGCACTGCTACAGTCAGAAAAAAGTACTTCCTTAACCTGGTTATTTGTGTCAGGGACAGCAATGCTGTGTTCATGTAGCACTTCCTATGTTTGTGATTTAGGCTTCCCTGGGCCCTAATGTTTAATGGAATTTGAGGAATTGCAAATGGCTTCACAAACCACTTCTTTCTCTGATGAAACAAAGAAAGAATAATACAGAGGGTAAAAATGCCTTCACATCCTGCTCTCATCAGAGTATTATGGGAAACATGTAAATAAAGAAAACAAATCAGTGCCTCGTTCACACTTCATCAACTGCCTAACAACTTGCAAACAGTTAATTACACACCTTTAAAATGCGTGTACTGGAGAAATGATGCAGAAAAAAAAGCTTCTGTGATGAGAAAGGACAGCACAGAAATACTGACTTCATCCAGGTAAATTTAAGTCTTTAAATCTGACATTACTGGAAGAATGTACTGCAGGTAATAGTAAGGTAAATGTTGTCTGCTTTATGCTAAGCATTTAATAACCATTAATCGATGATTGCTCTACATTTGTTTTTTGCTACTAACCTTTATAACCGCTGCTCTTCACTTAAAAGGGAGATAAGGGTTTACACATTACATAGAAGAATTCAATGCTAAATAGATTGAATATATTGAAGACTATCAAGTGATAAGTAATATGAGGCTGAGTTACTTTCACATTTCTAAATACTTAGGACCTGTGTAGACCAGTAGCTCAGGCTCAGTTAATACGTTATTGCTATGGCTAGCAGTAGAACATGGACTTTACACTTATTTTGCAAATCCTCTGGACTTTGCTGAGCTTGCTTTAGCACTCCTGCAGCTGTTTTACTTTATTTACCTGTAACAACAATCTTAAAAGGATCAGGAGGTACTTGTCTAATATACTGATTTCCACACTGGTGACCAGTGCTAGGTACAAGGATATGAGGAAATGGAATGAAGCTGGATCAGGCGAAGTTCAGACTGGACATTAGGAAAAGGTTCTTCACTGAAAGGGTGGTCAGTCACTGGAACTGGCTTCCCAAGGAAGTGGTCATAGCCCTAAGCCTGCCAGTGTTCAAGGGGCATCTGAACAACTTAGTCACATGCTTTAGTCTAGGTAGTCCTGTGAGGAGTGGGGAGCTGGACTCAAAGATTTTTACGAGCCCCTTTCAACTTGAGATATTCTATGTTTCTGTGTTTTACTTTTAGTTAATTTTATATAATTGTGTGATACAACCATAATATATATTAATAAGTGGTAATAAGCAGTTTGTAGAATGAAATGTTTACGCCCTTGTCATAATAATGCAATGCAGGGGATTACAGTGTTGGAATGACAGGAGTGGGGGGAGGCGCACGATGACACTGGAAACTTCAGGGCTGTAATCAAGTCACTGTTGGTCAGCTAAAAATATACTGAGCTGGGAAGTTGGGAAAAGCTAGTTGCAGGGCTGGCAAAGTAAACAAACAACTCTCATCACACTGAACCAAACCATCTAAAGACCTCTGGAAACAACGGAAGGGTGAGCAAAACACCAGTGACAGAGGTGAATGTTAGGAAGTTGTTATAAGAATTTTAGCTGTCTATTATAGAGATTTTTTTTTTTTTTTTCCTTGTAATAGGACTGTCTTCTTCTTTCTGTAATTATTAAATCTGAACTGGAAAATATTTCATGAACCTGTCAAGAATTTATCTATGTTGACAGCAGTCTCTTGACTTTGCAAATCATGTTTGTTTTCTTCTTTCCAATGCAAAAATATGAGTGTAATAACTGTTCCTTGAAGAAAGCCAACACAATTAAGTTGACTATCATAAGTTATTGATATATTATTGACATATTTTCTGGCCTTCAAAGATTATGCTATTTTCACTGACCAGTGATAGGATTTCAGGAATAAATTTCTTGTGTTTCAATTCTTCTCTTTTTCCCTGATTGAGAGGTCACTACAGAGTTTTATGCTCTGTGACCAACTCGAAGCAAAATCTACTTTATTCTGACCAGACTATGTTTCAGTGTGTATGAGGCATAACATGAACAGTATGTGATGGTCAAAGGTAACAGGAGTTAGATTCCCAGTCATGTAATGAAACAGAGATGTGTAACATTACAATACTGAAGATGCTGCAATCATGTTTTTTTCCAGTAGAATAGCAAGTTTAAGATTTATTGCCCTCTTTTGTGCCACACCATTGATTGCTGTCCTTAGGCCACAAGTTCTTCAAGCCACAGCTGGACTATACAAAGTGTTCATCTGCAATATCCATTAAGCAATCAGACTTTTTGATCCTGTGCCCTTTTTTCACTGCACCTTTTCTGCGCTCTGAGGAGGTTGGATCCGGCCCAGTATTTTCCTTCAAAACACACTCCCTCAGAGCAGTACACTCAACACCACTCAAACATTAATTCCTTTACTATATGGAGGAAGATAAAAATGCCTTAAATACCCTACAGATAGTTGTATTCGCAAATGTAAGGAACTTGATTTTAACTCAAAGTAGGTTTGAATATCTCCTATAGATTTTATGTGCTCTTAAAATGCAAAATGAAATTACCCGGAGGAAACTGAACTAAATGTGTTTTTAGCTTAAAGCTTGCTGCGGTCTGTTGAGAGTCTTTTAAATGGATATTGTAGTGCAAAAGTTTTGTGGATTGCCAAGAATGCTTTAATGGTACTCTCAACTGAAAAGTAATTGAAGAGGTCAGTGAAAAGGGCTCTCTTTTTCTTTATTTCAGTCACAGATGCATCAAAGCATAGAAGCAGCAAAACATTTTCAGTACCTCCTTGCTTGAGCTGAAAGCAAAAAACCCTGTCGTTTACTTCTGGGTACCTATGCAGTTGCAGTAGGAATACTCATTTAAAAAAAGAAAAATAAAATGGTGCAAACACTGGTAATGCATCATTTGCAGCTCATAACTTTAGTATCAGCTTTGACAAACTTCACTTTATCCGCAACTAAATAAAGAGTAAGAATGGGTATTTCCTGCTAGTTGATTAGCACACACCTGATTTCAAAATGAAGAGAACTGATAAGCCATGATTTGATCTTGAGAGATCAAACTGACTGCACAGAGTCAGGCAGAGGTGTCATCTTACATTTTTTTTCTAACAGTGGCCTGACTTGTAGAAGTATCTCCCAGCATCTAGTTAGGAACTCCTTGAGCCAGAGGTAGTTCCTATGTGTGTGATAATCTGTATTTGATTTTCCCTCCATGAACTTGCCCATTGACTCTTGAAGGTGCATGAACTATGTGGAAAAACCTCCTGCTTCAGACTATGCTGGCACCTGCACTTGTTATGGCAACAGAGAGAAACAACTAAACATTGAAAACACAAGCACATCCGCACCAGCCAGGAAAACCCAACCACCATATTTGAAGCCAGCACAATGCAGCCAGCTCTACGTTCAGCAGATGTGGCTCACATCAGTCCAGATCAAATCTGGTGTGCTCTAGGGAAAGTCATCAGCTGGACAAAAATCCTGCCCTTTTGTGTAGGTTACAATAGATGCAAGGTGCAGAACTGCTTTGTACTGAAATATTAAGAACTCCCAATATTACACATGAATATCCAGAGATTTATTGTTGTCCATTTGCCAACAAATGGCCACAAGAGTAGACTCCTTGTGTATTTGAATCTCCATCCTCACTGAAGGAAAGTACAGTCACTGCAATGCAGCGTCCTCGAGTATTCTGGGGACTCAAACTGCAACTACAGGGCTGGAAAAGGATCAAGCCAAGCACGTTATTCTGTGCAGGGCCTGTCCTGCTCTGTGTGTGGCACAAGGCGAGCCTGTCAGGCCGCCCGGCCGAGGCAGACGCGCGGTGCAGCCCCCGCAGCCGCGGCCCCTCAGGGCGGCCCGGTGCTGCCGTTCCGGGAGCGCCGAGAGCTCCGCGCGCCGCGCCCGGCGCATGGCGGGTGTTGGGTTCCTTGCTTCTTCGCCCTTCAGATAACCGAGATATCTGTTTCGCGTGGGAAGGGACTGGATTAGAAAGAACCGGCAGAGTCAATAGTGAGAAGCACCGCTGTTCTGTGCATCTTCCGCCTGTCACAGGCGGTGAGGCAGGCGGCCGTGCCCTGCTGCCGGTAGAAGTGCAGCGGGTGCTTGGGCGGGGGAATGGGCTTGGAGCGACTCCGGGGTTCTGCTGCCGTTCACTGGCGTCATGTCTGCAACTGGGACTTGTGCTGTGCACTGCTCTTGGTCCTGGACTGAATGCAGTTCTTACTTAACGTATTTTTCTGCATCATTAAACTTCTATCCGATCTTGTATTTGTTCTCTGGTATCCTAATAGAGCGGCTTTCCTGTTACCCTGCGTTCTGGACATCTGAGAGAGAATCTTTTGATGTTTTTGTAGGTTTTTGTTGTTTGGTTGGTTTTTTCGGTGTTTGTTTGTTTGTTTTTCTTTTGTTTATAATGATATGACTTGCCCTAAAGTGGCTGCTTTTCCATGTCTGGTACTTGTCCCGCAGTCTGTTCTTGGTTAAATGCTTCTCCATATAAAGGCCGCAGTGCTTGAGGCTGAAGAGATTCAGCCAGTTCTTAAACATGTCTCTCTGGTGTTCCTACTTTTTTTAAGGAAAATTAATTTTCTTTGAAGTTGGTGAAAAGCTTAGATAGAGAAAGTGCAGCTGAACAACAAGTAGACTCTAACCTTGTAAAGTCTTTTAATTAGTCAGTATTCCATTATAGAAGTTTTACTCTTTTTTTGTATTACCATTCTTGTTCTTGGAACTGAAATTCACTGAGCACACCAAAGTACCAGAAAAAGCAAAACTGCTTTACATCTCTCTAAATAATTTTCTTGTACCAGCACATCTTTATTTTCTTTTACTCCCCTGAAAGCATATGCCACACATACTTATTCATTGTTCAGCTAGGAAGAAAATAGAAATTGTCAACAAAATATACTAGGAAGACAGAACCTCTTGGACTTTTTTGGGTTAAATGAAATAATTTCTCTAGAAAACTTCAGAATTAGACTTGATTTTTCCAGTATGCAGCTTTTTAACTGCATACGTATGCATTTTGAAAAAAAATGTGACATTTTTAACTACGATATTTGGGAGATTTTCCAGGAGTCTTTCATTTAATTTACTTTTAAAATTAGAGATTCTTTAACTTAACTTGTATGTCGTTACCAAAATAAATTTTCTCCTGGAGCTGGTGGTAGATAACTATACACATGGTTTAGTAGTGGGTGATATCCAGATCCCTGAAAATACTATTTTAAGCATGCTAACAATAACTTTAAGATTCAAATGGTTTCACAGTCACAGTTGGAGTTTTGTAGTGAGATCTTTATAAGTTGACTAGTGTGCCACAGATTTCAGCTGTTTCTGGAAATCTGTATTCTTATGCTTGTTAAGTTGTTTTGCTTATTTTTGAGACCTGAGAAACTTGGATGGCAGTTGAAGTTGTCACAAATCCCAGACTCAAAATCAATGTGGTAGGGAAAGATAGTTAGGGTACACTAGGTCTGCTCTTAACAAGTCCCACAGTGACCTCTAACGTTCAAGGATAAAACCTGAGCTGTTAAAATAAAAGAAATTATTTTTTGAAGGCATAATTTTCTCTATTAGTTTATAAATTTAGTTTATTACTATGCCCCAGACACTAGACAGTAAGTAGTTGGTTCTTTAGGTTTTACTTCTGGGTTTCATGGGAATGTTCTGTCCAGAAGTCAGTCCCAATTTCCCCAGCTTTGAACAAGGTGCACAAAGCTGCTTTTACAGTAGTTGTTGGAGAACTAGTTATTTTTGTGAAGTATGCTGAAAATGGAAAATACCTTTCAAATAGTAAAAGCATTTTCTATTCTTTCTTTTGGCATTGTTTGTTCATACCATAATAAATATTTTCAGTTATTGTCCCCATATACTCGGTGCATACTGGCGTGCTTTAATGATTCATAGCTGAGAATCTTGTTTCTTCTATTAATTTGTTTTTGTATTCATTTGACTTTCCATTAGGCTAGAAGAAACTTCTTTGTTCCGTCCTAAACTTAGTTCTTCTTAATCTAAAAGCAAAACCTGTTAGGGGAATTTGTTTCTGACAATATTCATGTTTGAAGCTGAATGCAGTTATTCTTAGGCTGCTCATTGAATGTTATCTGAATACTTTAGGTTATATATTTTGGTGAAAACGGAATATTTCTTTTTTTGTTGTTGTTGTTTTTGCCTAAGTTTGGTTCTGGATAACCACAACTAACATAACAGGTCCATGGTACTTGAAAGAATCCAGAGAGCTGACTAGATAAATGTGCAAATTTATTGAAATTCAAAGGTTATGCTATTGTTTGCTGTAAATATGATTTACAAATTCAGTAAGTTTTGAAGCAACTCCTCATTTATGCAGTCTACTTGAGAGCAAAACATAGCAGCAGCTGGTAGTTGTTTGCAAAGGACACTTAAAATGAATTTTGAGAATTAGCTTTGTTTGCAGGCATTGAATCCTTAGGCTGAAAGCGACACAGAACTTTCAGTTGTAAGAAGCTGACCACGTGTTATGTTGCTCTCTTAAGCGAGTTCCAAAAATTGATGTAATATAGTACTTTCCTTTATGTCAAGTATATATTAATGATCTTTAGTTTCTTTGAAGGTGGAGAAACATGAATAAAACCAAATATTGTAACTTTTATGTTAGAAGAACTGGTACTCTGCCAGTTGCCTGTGTGATAGTACTTGGAAGATACTTCATTACATCTAAAGTTTTAAGTGCTGGGAAAAAAATCTGATTTGTAACAATTACTAATTGTTTTTATTGTAATTCCTTTTCTTGATGCTTGTGTGTATAAAATAGAATCCTGAATATCTTGTTCGAACTGAGGGGTGGCTGATCACTTGCCATCCTGAACTAGTTGTTAATTTGTTTGCTGAGAGTAACTCTGGTCTACAGCTGCATTTTCTTCCACTTTTGCTTTATATTTGAAGAGTGAAATGTTTTGTTTGGAAATACAAGATTGTCCATGAGGGTAAGATTTGTGTACTTGAAACACAAAATTAATTTGTAAGAATAAGCAATATGAATTTCTTTCCAGTTACAACCAACATGTGAACTAAGCCTTTGTACATGACATAGATCCCAGTGATGTGATATAGTAATATTATATTAAGAGAAGAATCAGTTCCACATTAAAGTGATTTTTTTCCCCCCAGCAATAATTCTGCGACTGATTATGTTAATGATTGTTGTGGTTTAAGCTTTTCTATTTGGTTTGTGAGCTGAAAGCTCATTATGGTTGATCTGGTTTTGTCTGCTTCTGGGAATTTCTCTGTATGTTACAGAACAAGAAGATTAGAAAAATGGATTTTTATTGTTGTTTTTCTTTATTGTGGTATACTGGAAAAGACTGTACATTTCATAGGGATGGAAGCTATTACGTGGAAATTGTAATTGCTTGAATTCAAGCAAAGGCATAAGAAAATGGTTCAAAATGGAGTTGAAGTTAGCAGAATCTGCTGCTTTGTATGTGGAACAAGCGAAACATCTGGGTGTCAGCACAAAATGACTAATTTAGAGGAAAAAAAAAAAGAACAGCAGAGCATATGTGTGCAGTTTTTGAAACTGCAGATTAGGTTATGATTTGCTTCTTCAGTAATACAGCCGTCATTTCCATGACCTGTGATATTTCCAAACTCACAATAGAGGCGTGTTCTTTAATGTCTGTATGCTAGGGGATACAGGGAGAGTTAATACGGTGGAGGAATAGGATGAGTAAAACCTGTGCAGAGTATAGATACGTTAATTGAATAGACATGTTACCACTATGGTGGAATAATACCAGCATAGAGTTGGTTTTATTGAAGGATAAAAGCTCCTTCTGGAACTAGATAGGATTTTTAAATGAAAACTTAAATGCACTGATCTATATTGATTATTTTAACTGAAAACTTATGGGCTAGTCTATTATGATTCTTCTGTGGCATTCATCACCATCATGTCCAAGCATGTACTTGGATAAATATATGTGAATTAAATCAGCCTACTAAAAACTCTGCATACTTGTACCCTTACAGTAATGACTGTAATGTAAAAGTTATGGAAATGTACAGCTAAAGTGGGAAATGACAGGTTGCATGGCAGTATTTAGCTCTGGCCTCATATCATAAAAGATTGTAGAAAAAGAATGTGTTAAAAAGATCACACAAATTCTGATGCTGAGCCAGTACATACCAGTGGTATCTGTTAATCATGGTTGCTAAGCCAGGTATAACCTCATCTTCAAGTTAGACCAGTCTTAAAACAAAAGCTTTTGTCTTCAGTTTTATGTTTCATAGGACACAATAAAATTTGGCTTATTCATGTGTTGTGGTGTTTTCTGTTATGAAAGTCTTCTTCATTTTCAAACCATATATCCTGAATTCTAGTGCAATGCCATTGATTTATAGAAAAATGCATATTTTAATTGACAGAGAAGTTGGTTATTTCAATGGATTCTTGAACTATGTATAATACAGTTACTAATTCCTGAACAAGATCAAATACATCATTTCAAACTAATGTAGCAGTCCTGGTGGGGTAGTTGTTTTGCATATAGGTTGTAATTCCCTCCTTCCTGTTCCCTCACATGCCTTCTTGTAGAAGCACATCAAGGGCCATTCTATTTCCTTTGCGGATGACTGCTAATGCCTTGTTTTTACAGCTATTTTTCCTATCATACTTCTGTGGGTAGTTTTTAAGTACCTAGGTTAGCAAATATATTGTAACCTGGGGCTTTCTTTCTGAATTGCTTGATGATTTTCTGCAGGCTGTTTGATAAACAGTGTCTTCTAATGTGCAGGCAAGTGTAAGAAAAAATAAACATTTTATACATAGAGAGCTATCTAAATAGCATCTCTGCTCCATATGTTGTAGTACCCACAAGAGGCTCATTATAATCCCCGGACCTTTTGTGCACCAAATACTTCAGTCCAGATAATGCTGTGCTCCATCTGCCTTAATCTCTGAGCTGCACAATGTGAAATTCTTAATGCTTTGACCTGCTATATGCTAGCATTTTTGATCTTGGATTTTTCTTGTCCATGTTTCCATTTCAGACAAGTTTTCAAGGTTGTTGGTTTGAAGTTTGTCAGTTTTACTGAATTATGCTGTGGGTTTTTTCCCCCTAAAACAAGTGTAACTTACAAGTGCTGAAAGGCATATGCATCTCTAAATTATTGTTATTCTGGTTTTTTTGTATTTGGTTTTATTTCTTTTTTTCCCCCCCCATCTTTTAAGTGTTGTGATTTGTTGATCTTATTCAAGGTGTCAAACTGGGCAGAGATCCAGAAATATGTGTTAGGGAAATTATTTTTTTCAGCAAACAATACTATGCTTGCCTCACTGACATGCATTTAAACCTGTCATCATAAACCAGACACGGCACTGTATTTCAGAATTTCACTCCAGAAACATGATGCTTTTAAAATCTACAGATGATTTAGAAATCTCTAAGAGCAGAATATTATCTTCAGGAGTGATGGCTATCTTATGTTGTCTTTATTAAAATACTCCAACCAGATTTTTTTCTTTTAATTTTAACGATGGTTTTTGTGTCTACCCTTTACCACCCTAAATTCTCTCTTGTGACTGCCATAAATGCTTATCATTACTTTTTTCCCTTCTTTTCTCCTACGACCATCAAAACATAAGAAAAGACAACACTGCACATTTTAATCCAGCTGTATTTATCAGTTGAGGATTATCCATTCACATGTCCCATTACTGGTAGAAGGTAATGCTGCAAACTGCCTTTCTGCCGCCTGTGTTCCAGCTCTTCCCTTGTGGCAGTGCAAGACGACTTGAAGCCCCTCGTATGGAAAGAGTGAGGGATAACTTCCCATTTACTGGCAGTTGGATGGTGAACTATTGTGTCAGCAGTTGCATGGCAACTCTGCATACGCATTCACTTGTCTGTGCTTTGTAGAGGGGAAACCTTGTGAAACAGACCTGGCAAAAATGTGCGCACTGTTAAGTGAGATACTGGCATGTAGTAACTTACCTTTGTGTTGAAAATGTTTCGCTATATGAAAGGACTTAAGGTTAAAGACGGATTGTTTTTAAATAGTTCTTCTCAAATTGTTTGAAATGTATGTGCAAATGTTTCCTGTCTTTTGGGCACAAAGGCTTCTGCAGGCTGGCTCAGTTTGTGTTATGGGGAAAAGCTGTCCTTTGCTGTGGGAGGTGGGGAACCAGGAAAAGTTCGGAATGTAGCACATCATTATAAATGAAGGAGTCATCATTTTGGCGTACAGGGAAGATGAAACCAGTGGTTTGATCAGTTGCTGAGAGGAGAGGGGAGGAGAGTGGAAAATAAATAAATAAATTCAGAGCAAGTAGAAAAGTCCTTCAGCACATGAGCTGTTGTTGGTTTTGGTGGCTTTGCAAACTGATTGCTTGTGGGGGTGCTGTTGGTGCTTTTCCCCTCATTTTTTTTCATATTATGCCATGTAATGCTGCATGTGTTCAAAACCACGAAAGTAGGACTTTAATTCCCAGCGTTGTCCATAGCTGCTTAATACTGTTGGTGTTGCCTTGTCCAAGTGGTGTACTGAGAATGTAGCATTTTGTCTTAGCAGTTTTAACCTGGCTGCTAGATTCTCTGTCACTATTAATTAGCTTGTAGCTCTAGAAAGCATATGGTTGGTCTCCTGTGGATTGTCTGACCAATTACTTCTCTTCTCTTCTCTACTTCTACTACATTTTTCTGTAGATACTAGTATGGGGCTTCTGCAAGAAGTTTATAACAAGATCTGTCCATGGATTTAGTAGAAAGGATGGGGTGAATATCCATGTTTCATTATTAATGAAAAAGAGGTTTGACCCTGAGGAATTTTAAGAGAAGTAAAGTTGTCCGATTTCTGAATTTTTAAAAACTATTCCTAAATCAGCCATATTGTGATACACGTGTCAGACAATGTTTTTCTGCTCAAGTTACTCTAGAGAACATGTTGAATATTATTTGTGGGTAAGGTCTCTAAATGGTGTTTTGTGGCTGACGTTGCTGTTAGAGTGAAGGAGATCTGAGATGCCAGACCTCATAGCAGAGAAGTAAAGTTCCAGCCAGAAAACTCAAGAGGCAAAGTTCAAAGTAAACAGGTTGAGAGAAGGGTATTAAGGTGTAGGGAATGATGTAGTTAGAAGGTAGACAAAACCCTGATTTTTAGAGATTCTATTTTTATGTGGCATATTTTTCAAAGGTAAAGCTCTGCTGATTGAGGCAATAGTTTCTTTTGGTGGATTGATTCTAATAACAAGTTCTTAAATGATAAGCTCAGAGGAAATCATTATAGCTTTTGTCTTGAAATGATGAGGGTTTTGTTCTGTTTCACAACCTATTTCAAATTATTTGTAAAAGTGGTTGATGCAAATTGAAAATGTTCTCATGAAATGTTCAGAAAGAAAATGACCAAATTACAAGCATTATGCAAATTTAAACTTATGAGCAAGTTATAGATGATGAAACATTTCCACTTAAAAAAATAATTAAAACCTTTTGAAGGTGAATGCCAGAAGTAATAGTCTTAGAAGACAGATCTTGTCATTGCAAAGCTATTAATATCTATAAAGAATTCTAGTGAAGAATATGCAGATGGCTTATTTTGTAGAACTGAATTTTCTCTTCTAAGTATGATGCTTTTTGGAATTAAGAAGCTCTATCTGTAACAGAAATACTACCTTTGTTCTATTTAATCAGAGTGATTTCAGTTTATATTCTGCAATCAAATAGTTCATCACTTCCATATTTCTGAAAATGCAACAAAGAAAAAATTATTATACAGTGAAATTCCAAGTAGTTTGTAAGAGGATTGAATGAAGCTGAATATATTTATGTTTTTCATTATTTTAATTGAAAAATAACTCTATGTTCTTGAATATAAACACAGTATGAGACTCAAAAATTCAGGGCACAGTCTGTTTTTTTCCTTCTGTCAATTGGAGTTTGGATTTAGGAGAAAGAGCAGAGATTTCACAAGCTCGTCTTGATGGAGGGCTACCAGGTCTTCATCAGGTGGAAGCAGCAGTTTAAAAGGGAGTTGCCGATAGGTGAAAGAAAACATTTCCTGCATTTCCTATAATGAAACTGCACTTATGTAGATTAGTCTTGTCTATGCAGCAGTACCTGGATATTCAGCTTGGTTTTCAGAGGTATGGCTAATGTGATTGAACAGCTGGTGTTTCAGTGCACTTTGTAGGTATTTTCCAAGCATGTTCAGTGGTTCAGGGCTGAATAAATAGACGGGAGATAGTATAATACATGGAGTTGGAGTGGAATCATTCCATATGTCATTATGTAGCTGCCTGATCTGCCAACATGCTTTTAACTTGGTAATGTAGTGGTGAACAAGGAGTCATTGTGTTGTGGTGTGTCGCCACGATATATGTGACAATTTGAATTGATTTTATGTCTGCAGTTACCACCAGTGTGGAAATGATGCATTTGTGCATTTTCATTTGTGAAAATATTTAATAAAGAAAAGATAATGTGTTGCAAATAGCTTTCCTTTGCTTAACACAATCCACCTTTGGGGGTGAGAAATTAATAATAACCAGTGTATGGAGAGAAAATTATTTGCGATGCTTATTTTTTCCAAAATGCATTATTAAATTTTGTCTGGTTGTATCACTTTTCTTCTTGCTTGTATGCTACATTGAGTCATTTTTATCAAGTACTTCTGCTAGCAAAGGATCACAAGAAATGTTCAAATTAGCTAAAGGGTGGATGTCAAGTATCAAGCTCTGTTCTGTAGAATAGACATTTAAATTCTGATGAAGATTTCTGGTTTGTTGGTTTGGGGTTTTCTCCCATTCTTGTATGCACTCATTTTTTTTCACTCTGCATATTGTGAGGCTCTAACAGATAAGAAATTTATTCTTAATTGTTCCGTGTTGAATTGCTACATGTTGATGTTACTTCACATTTCTCCTCTAACAACATTTTTTTTTTCCTTCATGTTTTTCAGACTATGGCACAGGCTCAGGGTTTGGGGAAGAGATATATTAAAGCCTTTTTTAAAGGTTTCTTTGTTGCCGTTCCTGTAACTGTGACTTTCCTGGATAGAGTTGCCTGTGTCGCAAGGGTGGAAGGAGCATCGATGCAGGTATTGCTGGAAATATCTTTTGTCTGTCAGGAAATTAAAAGGTGGCTCTCCACTGATAATAGCAAGGTGAAAAAAAAAATTCTCAATTGTTATTAAATGACATTCTAGTGGGGAATAGTTTTATTTCTACTTTGTTAAATATTTTGTGATGTGAAAGAAAAGATTTTGAGAACAAAACTTCCCAAAATTCTGTGTCAGTAAAAGAAAATAAATAGAGAAATAGTGATAAAGCTAGATTGTTTTGATATCTTCCTAGGCATTTAGAAATATTTGGAGCAATATCTTTTGTCTCTTAGGACTAAATTGATGACTCACAAAGAAGCTTTATTAATTTTTAGTAGCTACATTATAGTAACTGTAAGGCAAAACTGTTTCTTGCTATACTTGCTCGTACTAATGAACACATATGGCACCACTGTTGGGAAGAATACTGAAAGTGGCATGAACCTAATATTATTACTTATGTTTATCAGGAAATAGGTATCAGTTCACTGGTTTTACTTTGGTTATATTGAATGTTTATACAGCATAAGCAAATACATATAAATAGGATGTGTAACATTTAGGTGATAAATAAATACTCATGAACACTATTTTGTTTTCACTGTTTATTTGGTCTTGAAAAAGCTATGTTTTAATGTAGATAAAAAAATTCTATATTGTTGCTTTGCATTTTTAATCATATGCACTGCACATTGGTGTGCATTGCCACTGATAACTATGATGTATTTTGTTCCAATGTTGCAACATTCCAATTAGCAGAGAGTAAGGATTTGATTCTTGGATGTCAAGCTCTCTTTTCTGATTGCCTTAATAAGCTCAGAACCTTGAGGAGAGGTTTCACAGCAATCAAGACCAGCTGCTGGAGTTTGAATTATGCAGAATTTACACATGGGCTAGAAAACTTGGGCTTGATCCTGCACTTGGCTGATTTATGTTTAATGTTCTAAAAAGCATGTGGTGGGGAGGAGGGAATGGCAAGGTGGCTTTGTGTCTTTTGTGGCAGACTGTAATCTGATGTTTAAACTCTGTCAAGAAACCTCAGCAGGCAGTTCTCACATCAAGAGCAGAGATGAAAGTAAAATAATTTTATTCCGGTAATTCTACAATCCAAGGCCAAAAGCTGGGTGTAACATAAGTTATCTTTGCCCTTTTCACAGGTGTTATTCTCAATATCATTGATGACCAGTGAAAGAGAGGAGAATCTTAGGGCTTGCAGTTGCAGAGCCAGAAATTTGCACTAAAAAGAAGGAGAGGAAGGGAAAACTGAAAAAACGGTTATCTTTTGTTATCTTTTTACTATCTTCAGACAGGAGAAATTCAAATATATAACACAACACCTAGAGAAGTACAAAATCAGCCAGATGAGTACAACTCCCCTATTTTCCATCTTCCCATTTTTTGCCTCTGTTGCAGGTATAGAGCCACATAGAGCATTCAAGATGCAGATTCATTTTGGATTTTCTGGTTTTGGCTTTCTGCCTTTGTTTGTTTCTGGTTTTTGGGGGTTTTTTTGCTAGTAGTGAGTGTGACCTGATGATTTAAGTTTTGAGGTGTTGGTTTTTTAGCATACCACATTGCCATTCATTGTTTGATCTTTTCTGTCTCTGATGTAGTGTTCTGTTTGACATCCATTATTGCTTAATAGTTTTACTTCAGTAGCTGGAAAGAAAAATCTTAGATTTCCCTCTCCACAAGTCTGTTGTGCCCCTCTGGTTAATACCTCAGTTTTATGTTTTCTTTGAAGTCAGTCCCAAGTGTTTTGGAGTGCTCTGGTATTGTTTAGGAGTGCTGCTTTTCTACTCTTGAAGAGCATATAGTTAACTGTGGTTTATCCATCAAAGATTTGAAAAACACTACAGTTATTTGCTAAGATTTATTCAACCTGACAAAGGGAAAGCAATATATATTCACTGGATTATTAAAATTGAAGCTTTTCCCTTGCTGTATCTGTTAACTAAACATTCTCTCTGTTGATTGAAATATGGATAGCTTGAAAGCTGACATTTGTAATTTTACTGACACCTCAGTGTCTGTAAAACTCTTTGGTTTTATCCTGAAACAGAACTAAAATAGAGGTTTGTTTTAAACTTCTATGCATATGGACTTCTCCAGATTACCAAAAAAAAAAAAATCCTAGTGCTTTTAATAAGATACTAATTTCCTTGCCAAGATTTATTAGACATCTAAGCAAGTCTGACAGGGACACAATTATAAGGAATATATCCCTCTCTTTAAGAGTAGCTTGAGGGACATGTTGCCATTCTATCTGTTAACTGTGTTCTTCAGAGAGTGATCTATGTTAAATGCGTATCTGACAGCTATAAGTGTGAGGAAGATTGAAGTTCAGTCAGTTTGTAGTCAGATTGTACCCTTCAATCACATGCTTCCAGTGATACCTTATTGTCTCAATTTGATATCATGGGAAGATTCCCAAGAATTTGTTTATAATAGACCTCTAAAATGTCTAGCTGGCTTTGTGTACTCATAACTGTGGCTCCTGCTGAGCCTGAAATTAAAAGTTTTGACAAGAAGCAAGAAATAAATCTTTCTGTGTCATGTTTTCTCTTCTACTCTTGTTCTCTGCTGTGCTCTCTCTCTCCCCCCACAATTTCTCCTTTTATTTCTGGACCAGCTGTACAGCTGCTTCATAGTTACTGATGATGGGAACACTTTTTGACACCCTGGCAAGCGTATGAATAAAGCTTCTAATGAAAATAAAAATTTTCTGACCCAATCAATTAAGACAGACTTCACACATTCCATTGTCTCAAGCTGATTTTGTGTTTTTCAGTGCTTTCAGCCACCTGTTGTAATTTCACTTGTGCTGACTTCAGTATATATGTGTATTAACTCTAGCCTATAGGGAATAACAGTGAACTATTGCAGTTTATAATTTTAATGGTCTTAATAGTTTCATTACCTTCTCTTTTATTTCCAGATTTACTGTTTTTTTTAATCATCACATAAGGTAGTTTTGTTGCTTAGGATTTTAGATTGATGTGCTCATCTAGCATTCTAATAATAGGGGGTTTCTAGTGAGTTGTAATCTGTTTACAACATTAAATGTAAGTGACACGAATAACTGGTGATAAGATTTCTTAATTGCCAGTTGCGGATTTTTTTTGTGTGACTTCTTGTAGTGCTGGCTGTATACTTTTAAATGTTCGTTGTTGTATGGACATCTTGATATTGATTTATGTTATTTTTTAAATTGAGTTTCATTGCTTGTCTGGTATTACAAACTCTTCATACATAAAGATGTGAAAAAGGAAACCCCCATGGATATATAAATTTGTAAATTCATTAAATCAAATGGACTGTTTTCAAGGGGGATAGAAGATGACAGCATATGTGCAGCTTTATATGCAAGTTCTATTGCAAACAGTTCAGTACCAAAGATTATAGGAAGTGGCCTGACCAGCGATCTCTGACAAAGTACTCGTGTTTCTGCAGCAAACATTATTGAATGTTCTATTCCATTATGCATAATAGCAGTTGTAATTATTCTGTGGCAGTTTCTCCTAACTTTATTATTAGGATTACTGTACCTAAGCTTGTAAGCTCATGTGAATATTCTTTGTGTTCCCCAAGCTACAAGCAAATAAGCTGCGACCTTCACTAGCAGCATAACAACTATCAAGTTAATCATTATTTATAGCAAAAGGGCATGTTTTTACCCTCCTTCTTATGGAACCTCATGTCCTATGAGGCTTCATCATATGGTTGGGGATCTCAATTTGCATGCTTTTAGCATTAGATTAGTTAGTAATTGGAAAGAGTAATGTTTTGTAGCTTCTGCACTACAGTTTAAATTAAGACCTGTGTGCCTTATTTGTAGCAGGCTTTTATGCCAAAAACTTGAGCAAAGAAGTTGTAATGCTTCAGACTAGAAGGACAAAGCCTCTGTGTCAGTCTGTTTCTTATGAAAAGCCCTTGTGACCCTATTTGTTGACTACTTTTGCAGAAGCTGTATTTGATTTTGCTAGACCTGAAACCTTACTACTAGTGAAAATAGAATGAGGAATAAGTTGTATTGTTTCTATACTTGTTTGTTGTGGAATCTCAATTTGTGTTATTTACAATAGAGAAAGGCTTGCTGAAGGATTTAGCCTTTTATTTTTTTAATAGACAGTAGTAATTGTTGATGTAAATGGAAAGTTGTCTCATAGTTTTCTTTTAGTTTCTTCTAACAAAATAGTATTATTGTCTGCACATTTGTCGGGTTTTTTCATGAGAGAGAAGAAAAAAGCCAACACCGTTGTATTTTTCTCAAACACAATTCTAATGCATAAAGAGTTGGATATCCACTTTGTATGTCAAAACAACGTCAGCTATTGTTAAAAATGCATTTAGAGTGCTTTAAGTTAAAAAGCTTATGCGATATCTAAATGTATTTCAATTCCAAGGTATTTCCTTTGTTTAAATGTGGAAAAAAATAGAAGTCAAGTGGTATAGTGCACCTAGGGCAATACTGTAACTTACTTGGTGTATTTCTCTGTCAGATGTAGTTGGTGTAAGTTTATTTGATACAAAAGTGTGTAAACACTCGTTTAGATCTTTCTAAGTATCAGCTGTGAGATACATTATCTTTTGGAACAAATAAGATTTCTATTTGTTTCATCCTTCTCTTTTGGCCTTTTAAAGCAGATGCTTTTGAGTTCTAAGGAGTTTACTTTGTGAGAATATGCCATATGTATGATTCCTGCTTTGTAAGATTGGCCTCTGCCTTATACTTAGTGCTGTTGTTAGCTTCTGGCGTGTATGTACCTTCATTTGGCAAAGTGGGTATGACTGAATTGTTCATGAATTTGTATGCAAGTCACTTGTATGTAAATATTTGATCCTTTGGTGGAAAATGCTGTAAAGGTGATGAGTAGTTTTAGAAATCCTGATTAAAAACTAATAATAAAATAACTGCAAATTAGTTCCTGGTTTTCATTTATCTGGTTGTTGCTGTGCATTGAGTCTAGTAGATAAAACAGCAAAGAGTATTAATATATTTATAGCTTAGACTTGGACTATATCTTTATGGATGTTAAAGTGATCTGCTTTGATCCCTGAATTTACCTAACTAGAAATTCGCCTGTAGTCCATAGCCCAAATTGTAACTAGCCTCGCTTGCTCTTTAACTAAACGTGCTGTGTCATATCCCTCCCCCTCTCCCTACCATGTTTATTCTTTTGGCCTATCATATTGCTTACTGTTCATGTGAATTACACCTGCTGAGGACCCTACCACATGACTTCCTCTTGCAACTTGAAAAACTAATTTTTCACAAATCCCGCTTGAAGTATGTCTTTCTCAACCAATCTGTTTAGTGGTGATGAATGCAGAAACTCTAGTAAAGAGAGATCAGCACTTCTAAATTGCTTTTGAAGTTAAAAATAAATACTAAATAACCATTTTATTTGAGAGCAAAGTTTACTGAATAAAAATAGAATGAAATTCGACACTGTGTAATTATTAGGGTTGAGAAGAGTTAATTTCAGTCTCTCTGTTGGTTTACTCATCAAAGGTTACCATCAGTTTGGGGAGGGGAATATCAGCAGAGAAAGTCCAGTGGTTCATGCAATGGTTCGCATTAAATTGTAAGTCCCTCTTCTACAACAACAACAACAATGGCAACAACAACAGCAAAATTTTTTAGCTAATATTGCAGTTATCATACAAATGAGGGGCTCCCTACTTTCAACACTGCTTTTTTGCATATATCACCTAATTCTAGAATTTACATTAGAGGTTATCTCTTGGCCAGCTTGGGAGGTACTGTAATTGAATTTGAAGACTCTGAAAAAGCTTTCTGAGAAATAAACTATTTGAAAACTTCAGTCTGGAATACTCTTAAATAATTTTTTATCTAGTAAAAGGAGTCTCTGTTTTAAAGTAAGCCTCGCAAACATAAATAAAGACAGTACTGTGATGGGCTTCTTCCTTCCTCTGTCCTTTCCCATGAGTTAACTCAGAGCCAGCATTGATCAGGTACCCTGGTTTTGTATCATATCACACAAAATCATTTTGGTTTGGATTTGATGTACCTCCTAATTATGCATTAATTACTTGGTTATTTTAATTCATGCCTTTAAGTGTCCTGTTATGGAAAGCCCACATTTCTTGCCAGTGTCAGTGTGTGCTCTAGTTATAGGGCTTGTTTTACCCCTTTGCGAAGGATGCTGATATTAGTATTGTTAGAAGTACATATTTCATTTTTAGTGCATTGTGCTTTTATAAATAGTAAGATGCCTGCAAAAAGCTCGTTTGCTTGTTTGGTTTTTTTTCCTGGGAATTAGTGTACTTGGTTCTCCTTTGATTTTAATATTAAAAGATAAGCAGTAAAAGCAATCCCTTCTTTTCATCAGGCTTGCCATGAGTATGTATCCTATGTAATCTGATTTGCATGAAGTAGTGCATTGAAAGATGTGAACTAGAGTTTGTCATAAATTAATGATATTTAACATTTCATTTAATAAAGAAATCTATTTCCCGTAATACAACAGATTCTTGGCCTCTTACGGTAAGTGGATATATTTTTACTGATTTTAATGGATTTCACCTGTTGATGGAAAGAGAATTAGGTGAAGGATTAATAAAGGAAATGTAGATCTAAATATGTTTATTTTTTCTCCCCTTTTCTCAGCCTTCTTTGAATCCTGGGGGAAGACAAGCATCTGATGTAGTACTCCTAAACCACTGGAGCGTTAGAAATTACGATGTACAACGTGGGGACATTGTGTCACTGGTGTAAGTAATTTTGCATACATTTCAATACATGCTTACGTAGATGTTGAACCATTGGTATTTCATCTACGATAATGTAGCTATATACATGAGCAAGGAACATAACATTTTTAATAATTCATTATTGTTATTTCTATCATCTATTATCAAAACTCAGATGTTCAAAGAATGCATTACCAAGTTTTTACTTGAAAGGAATGCAGTGCAAGATATCATGTGATACAGTGTGTATGTGTACCGAAACTGCCAAGAACAAAGAGTTGTGAGATAGAAAATAGATAAGACAGTTCTAAGTTACTTGGCTACGTACTTATGAGAAAAATTTTCCTTATCAACTAATGCAGTACGTTTTTCTTCCTGGTGAAGTACGTCTACAGAATAAAATTTTAGCTGAGATCACAAGAATGCAACCACGTCCATAAAGGACAAATGGAGCAAAAGATATAATTCTACGTTTAAAACTGGGAGGTCTATGTATCAAGCCAAAAGGTGGCAGTGTTTCGCTGTTGAAAATACTCAAGACTAACAGGACAGAAACTCCATTTCAGCCTTAATATAATATAGAAATAGAATGTCAAAGTGCTCATAACTGACACAGGGATATAATACATACTTATATTATATGCTTGGAGAGTTTAAGCTTATGGTTTTAGTTTTGTAAGTGAAATGCACAGTATGTAGATTGTAACAGAAATGTCTTTGGAAGCCATATTACCTGCCTGCCTTTTTGTCATATATCTTTTCTAATTGTCCCATTTTTTTGCCTACCTCCTCACTGTAGTGGTAATTTGTAAGACAATCTTCACGACCAGCTCTTAAAGCCAACTCTCTCATGTATTCTTCTTTTGTTAGACACTTAAAATTTGCATTGTGATCTCTCATTTTCTGTCATGTAAAATTTTCTGTAAATAGTCTAGCTACAAATATGAATTTATTCATGTTTGCTACACATAATATTGCAAAAAGACTCCAATTTCAGGTCATTTAATAATTGCTGTAAAATGTGATTCTGCCTGTGTGTGCATCCCTCTGCCCAAGTCATGCTCTGGTGATTGTTTAAAAGAATCAGTGTAACTGATTAGTAATTAATAGACTGAACAGAAAATGAGCACATTGTCTGACCAGAAAACAGATTTAATAGTTTCATTCTTATTATACTTCTCGAACGTTTGTGGTTCTGTCTGAACCATCTGCATTGGTTATATTCACTTTGCTGTATGTTTGAACTTGATAACTAATATTTCAGATGCTGTAGAGATTTTTGTATGTTGGAAACTTTTGCCTAATCTTGGTGGAGTTGATGTACATCCACATAGAAGTTGTATTTATACACTGTACTGAAGTTTTTCTTATTCTTTGGGAAGTCCCGTGGATAATCAGATCAGAGAATTCCAAAAGCACTTTAAGATCAATACAAAGGAAGTTAAACAATGTAAAAATAATCTATTGGATAGTTTTATTGTAAAATATCCTTCAATATTTACATACATTTGTAACAACTTTTAAGTTAAGTACCTCATGATATGGGTTTGTTTTGGCCTGCTTCCTTATTGTATTGTTAAGTTTTTAATTTTGTTGTAAAGTCTTGCAGGATTTAGTATCTGGATGGGATTTTGTACTCACCAGTTTTTGAGACTTAATTTTGCTATACAATGCTTTTATTGTGTAAATGGGTTAATACTTTTATCTTTTTCATTTTAATTGTTTACCTGTGATTTCTATAATTCACATATATGCATGAATTTGACTTGCTGATCCTCAGAGTCTGACTTAGGTAAGGCATGGACAAGGAAGGCCAGTGTCCCATCAGGTGCTCTGTTACTGTTCCTGTCAGAAATTCAGTTGAGAAAGTGTTGGTATGACTGAGATAAGGCAAATGGATATTTGCCTTAGTTTTGTATCCTTTTTGGATGATGTACACTTGTCCACTCTCTCCTCTTTGCCAAGTTGTAGCAGAAGATAATTTAGATGTTGTGGAAGGGTGGTCTTTTGCAGAACAAGAGCTGAAGTAAAATATTCCTTCATGGCGGTTTGATCTCTTTGCTCCTAGTTTTGGCTGTTGACCCTCTACTTACACTGGACTTTGCTAGCTGGGATCTTAACAATCCCTTTAGGAATTGTGATAGAAACAGCAGCCATCCTGAATGACATGGTATCTCTGATGGTATGAAGCAAAGAGATGAGTTAGTCTTAGTGGTCTCTGATGCCCCAAAAGAGAATCAGGGAGCCTGTGGTTATGATTCTGATACTGCTTGCAGATCCAAAAGCTTTTTCTCTGTTGTCCAATCTAGTTCTTGATAAACATATATATTTTTATTTTATGACTTTTATTGCAAATGAGCACACTGTCCTCAAGTACTTGGTGGTTTTTATACCTGGTAAGGGTACTGAATGAAGACTGCAGGTGTCTCTGTCATCTCGTATCTGATGTAGGTGATACATCGCTCTTCTCAACCACAACTGTAAAATTAGCCACTGTGTGCACACATGTGCATTTACCTTGTTTTAGATAAAATATTTAGAATGACATTAGTCTTTAAAAATATTAAATTAGAGTCAAATAAAACCAATGGAGAGAATAAGCTGGTAGCAAAAAATTATTTAATTGCAGTTTAGTGTTTTACAAATAGTTATATCTTACCTCAGCCTTTAGAACATTTTTTTTTCCCTTTAGCTTGAACTAATGTTTATTGATACCAGAATTAGGAGAGCTCGATGTTACATGCTGTAACTTTTGAACTCAATTTTAAGTTGATTCAGAGCTAAGCAAAATGTTATCATTCTTAACTTGAAAACTTACTTGAGTGCTTAATTTAGATACTGCTATATTACTGGGATTGAATAAACTGAAAATCGAACCAGGAATAATTTTTAAATAAATGAAGTAATTTCTGTTGTTCTATGTTCCAGAATACTACCTTTCCATTCCTCAAATGGGTTAAAAAAAAGTGTGTTATATTTTTAGTTTTGGAAATGCATTTATTTGTCTTCAAAGAGAAGAAATAGTCATGTGGCACATGAGGTCATCTTTCAAAGACCTTGATTTTTCAATAACTTTTGTGTTGAAACAGGCATTTTGTTTTGTAAGAGCTTAGCTGAGGAAGATCTCAGCAGTTGTGTAGAACTTTATCAGATATTGCAGAATGAGTTATAAGAGATGTAGTGTTCTCTCAGCTGGTTTTACTCTGTAAAGTTTGAGTGCCAGCAGCACTGTAGCTGGAGCCCTGTGCACCATGATGGGGGTTGTACAGCTCGTGCAGTTCCCTGAGAATACATGCTGCAGCTGCACTTCCCAGTACTTATAGGGATAGTGCTGTTCTACTGCGGATTAAGGGACATTTTTGCCAACTTTACCTGTATGTAATTTGCTTTTTACTGTGTACAAATGCAGGCATTGTTATAAAAAGATGCTAAAGAGTGATTTCTAGGTCTAGAATTCATTTGAGTTGTCTTTATGGAAAACCTCCTTTCCTGATTGTACAATCATACCGTATTTTATTCCAAAATTCCTGTCTTAATGTAGAAAAAGGTTGGTGCTTAGATTTTCAAATCATGAAAAGTCAAGGTTGTAAATATTCACAGACACTACTTTTAACCTTGAGGTCAAAAAGTAGAGGTTAATTTAGAGGTTGTGCTATGTCTGTAATAGAGAGAACACCTTCTCCAAGGTTTGACTGAGAGCAGGAACCGACTTGCTGGATAGGTTGCCAGGTGTCCTTCCATTTCTAATTTAGAATGTGTTCTTACGTGTCAAATAAAGATAGATATGCTAATTTAATCTGAGGGAAAAAAAAGAGAACCATGCTGTTTGTTCTGTACATTCTGAATGGTAACATGCTTTTAAAAGTTTGAACTATAATAGCTAAATGGGCAGTATGTTTAAAAACATGTTTTTAAAGGTCAGCTATAAAATGAAGAAATAAGCGTTGTATATTTTGTCAGCTACTTTTGAGCTCTCATATAGGAGCATAATTGCTTTAAATACAAACCCAACTTTCTACACAGAAAATTCCTTGATGTTAAAAAAAACCCCAAATCATACTTGTTGTCTCCTATCCTATTAATCTTATGAGGGATGTTAAGTGGCTTCTGTCACTACTTCCTCTGACTGTAAGACTATGCTCAGACCTTTCAGTAAACTCCTTTATTTTGGGTAAATTGCTAAGCATTTGTGTGAGTTTGGTCTTTGAAACATCCAGTGCAGATCACCATTCTGGAGGAAGAATCAAAGTACTGCATGTGAGGTTGTTTCTGTGGCTATGTCCCTCACTGGCATCTGTTCAGCAATGAGAACTGGAAAAGATAATTGTGATGATGATTTTATGTGATGGTTCAACAAGTTTCAGCCTATACACACAAATCTGAATAATCCAGTTTTTGAAGGAATGTAGTCCTGTTTAGCTGATGAAAACAAGAGTTCTCAAATGGTGCAAACTGAATATATGCTGTTCATAGAAGATCACTAATTGGAATTTCATTACTGAGACTAGCTTAGTAAAATAAATATCAGTAAGAAGGTACTTACTGAAGGAACTGCCATGAATTAGAATTAGTTGTAATTACGAAAAGACTTTCTACTAAATTCTGATAGATATAACGTGAATGGATGTATAATGGTTCTTGCATTATGTTTAAGAAAGCTTCTTTCTGACTAAAATACTGGACAACCTTTTACGAATACCTCTTTTTGGCCTTCTTAAGTCTTCCAATTTCTATTCTATTTTTGTTTGTACTTAGGTCTCTGTACCAAGTCATCTGTCTTCTGGCAGGTAGGACACTGCAAAGGAGGTTGTGCTGACACAGAAGCTAAATAATCACTTTAGTTTCTGTGCCTCAGTGACCTCAGAAAATCTTTTCCTATTCTGTTCTTTTAGCTGGGGAAAAAAACCTCTCATGTCTTTTCTTGATAAAAATCAAATATGTAGTTCTACTTTTGTTATCTGTGTTAAGATCTATTCTTAGTGTGGGTATCATACTATATATAAGTGTGTTAATACTGTTGATGGAAGAAAGCCTTGCATCTTCTATTTATAAAGTAAAATCCTTTTTCTAAGGAAATTTTTCAGGTACTGTACATGATCCTTGGTTTTATTATGAAGTGCTCAGGATAGGTTTAGTAGGCAATTATTGCAATGCTGTGGAAACTGAGCAGTTGTGGAGGAAAGAAGTTGTTGCAGTTAAAGTTATGGTTGTTTAATTTAAAGTCTGTGGATATGACTAGGAAGTTGACAAGATTTGATTGCAAGAATCACTGCTGGAAAAAGTCTGGCTAGGCTCTTTAGGCCAAAAAGTCACATAAATGAATGTTATAGCTTACTGATTGTTTAGTGGTTAAATTGCAATTTGGAGATCTAAAAATAAGTATATTTATTTTTAAAAAGTTAATGAGGGGGAAGTCAGATGGCCTTTGCCATTTGTGAAAGAGGTGTTGATTGATTGACTGAGAAGACTATTGTAGTGTTGTAAGTGGTGCTGTGAAAACTTCATATTCTGGTTGATTTTGATTTTATTGGCCTTGCTACTGAATAAAGTACCTTGCTGTTGAATTAAGAAACAAATTGTTGCTTGCTGAATATTTATTAGAGTATCTGTTAGAATACTACATTGCAAGTTTACTAAATCCACTTCACTGGTTACTCAGTTAAGCTTGTCAGACAAAAGCAGACGTGAACCTTATGCACATTAAGCTAACGTAGTCCAGAATGTGATCAGCTGTTAACTAAATAATAAGAAGAAATAGTTGTTCAACCACAGCAATGTATGTCATATAAAATTATTAAATTACATCAGGAACTTGATAAGATATAAGTGGGTCTGGAACCTTGCTGTAAGATCAATCGTTTTGGCTCTAGAGGCAAATGTTGAGATTTAATAACAGATCATTATTTGAATTTTTTTTTTTTTGTTCTAGTTAGAATCCCATGAAGAAATTAGACATCGAGGTGGTCATCAGAAATTTTGTTTAAAATGTGAATTCCTATTAGTTAATAAATTGTTTAATCTTAATGACTGCTCCTAAGATAATTCCATCCATTCTCGTCTGAGGACTTGCTCTTACAGAGGCTGAGGAGTACAACTTTGGAAAACTATAAATCACTATTGCTGTGTCTTTTGCTGGTAGGTTTTGGGGGGTGTGCATTTGGTTGTGATGTTGAGGTTTGTTTTAGGTTTTGGGTTTGGTTTGTTTGTTTGTTTGCTTTTGGTTTTCCTGCATAATATAGTCTTTGTGTTTAATTTAAAATGCAGCATTGAGAGACTTGACAAAAATAATTAAAGTCAGATGCACAGTCTGTGATATTTGGTTCAATTTACTGCTGTGGTAAGTAGCATAAAATTTCTTTAAGACCCATTCTAGTGAAAAGGGAGGGAGATTACAGTCTTGCCCACCTCAGAAGCAAAATACTTAAAAAAAAGGAATACAGATCTGTAGATTTTCCTGTGTGGAACAGCTTTCATTTTGATGCTACTGAATTGGTACTCCATATACTCATAAGTATATTGACTTATCTGTATTTACACTGGAATAACTGTGAGGTGTAGTTGTGTTGCAAGTCAGCTAGATTAGGATGTAAATAATAAAAACAAGTTAATTTGAAGTTACACAAAAATGTATGTATGTCTAATTCTTTGGAAGGTGAGGAGGGTGTGAGAAAAACTGGTTGTGTTGTGATCTTCAAATTGTAAGCTGATCAGGTGTTAGCAGCTAATTGATACATAAGGAGGCCCTGTGTTCTGCTCTCGGAGGAGTGTTAACAGTAATTTTCAATCTCAAAATTAACTGATTTATTAATTCAATTTAATTATTTTTACTTCACCTTTTAGTGATCAGGCATATGAAGAAGAAGAGAAAACCTATTTTATCAAATGACATAATTTTTACCTTTTCAATAGAAATTCAATAGAAAATGGAACAGCATAGAATAGTTTTTTCTGCTCTTCTAGATGATGGGCAGTCACAGTATGTTGGAGGTCCCGGGTCTAAGTGGGCAGCTGCTTGGAATGTTGCAGAAATTGCAGCGGTGGTTTGGTTGGCTGGAAGGCTGTCTCTGATCCTGTAACTCTGCCTTACAGTGGGATGGCTGACTGCCCTGTGAAGGTCATGTTGAGCAAAAGGAGCTTGAAACCTGCCTTGGTTTAGAAAAATGTCACTATTACCTTTTGAGAAAGGAATATGCTTTGCTGTAGCAGAATCTGCTGCCATGTATGTACAGAAAGGTAACAGAATATACTTCCTGAACATTTTTTCCTTGAACCTTAAGAAAATTTGACAACTCTTATAGGAAAATATTTGATACCTTTTTTTCTCAGTACATTTCCAACTGCCCAGAAGTAATTGCTGGTTATTTATGACTGGCATTGCTTGTAGGTACTTGGAACTAGGAAAGGTTTTACAAGTCAGTGAAATAAGGTACACAATCTCATTGCTGGAAGTGTCAGGCAATATGATTGTTTCAGCAACTAATGTGGAATTCCAGTGCTCATATTCTGTAGGGTATTCAGATTAGACACCTCCTTCTTATGTAAATTCAGACTGAAAATCTGTGATGATATAGGATAAAAAAAATAATGGGTATTCATATGGTTATTCTTGCACTCGAGATCAAGTGTATTTTTGAGTATGATAAATATAGATGGATCATAATTTTTAAATGTATGCGCTGAATACATTCTCTGTTTAATCTGCTGATCAGATACCTTGACACTTTAGAGGACTGTTAAACTGATGCTTTGCTGAAAGTAATTTTCTTCCCTTGAAAGTGAAGCCAGTGTTCCAACTATGATTCGTAGAGAAGATAACAAATCAAAGTACTTAAACTTAGGTTCCACTGCACTAATGAAATGCTGAGTGCTGAATTAATGAAATGCTAGATTCAGTTTAAGATAAACCTCTTACTATATTAAGAGTTTACCTTACATATTGCTTTACTTGAATTGTGAATGGTGCACATTTTGGACCTAAAGATGCTATATCACCTATTATAAAGAAGTTGTTCTACACTTATGAGGAGAGGGAGTAATGAATTTTTTTTGGTTTTGTAGAATAATTCTGGAAATCAGCTTACTCTTTCTTTTCCATATGAAACCATTATCTTCCAAAGAGATCCAGTTCCTTGTCATCAAGGCTTTCATATTCCAATGCTAAGTTCTGCTACCTGCAGTAGTATGAAAGCTCTAACAGAGCAATATATGTAGGATATTACAGTATGATTCAGCAGTTCTTGCATCCTAGAATACAATAATTTTTCTTAAGAGGTGAAGCTTTATATATATATGTTAAAAANTTTTTTTTTTTTTTTTGGCAGTTAGCATGCTTCCATTTTGTGTACAATTTGGGAAATACTGAGGTGATATTTTATTTTACAGGATATTTCAAACATTGTGTTCTTGGACAAATTATAGATTAAATATTGCCACAGCTGACTCTGTATCTTTCAGTAATAACTTCCCCTAAGCCAGTTTAGTCAGTTGTATTATGAGCAACCATAAATATTAACTACAGAATGTTACTTCTAGGAATCTTTCAATTAACTACACATATGCTGACAAAGTGAATTTTGCTTACACATGAAAAATATGTATTTCCAATCTAATTGGTGAAGCTGGAAGAAAAACCATGGGTCTTGACCTGTGCTGCTTATATTGTGGACATGAATATTTTTGCATGTAATAAGCAGTCTTGGCCTTGTTTTCTGTTTTTTCAACCTGTTAGTAAAGGCAAAAGCAAGGGAATGGCGAATTATCAGGTTTAAAATGATAATTAACCTTATCATCACTGTATTTTCTAGGGAAATTATATTGATGAAAGAAACATTAGTTTTTTATGTGCAATCAGCTGTTCCTGAAAAGTGCAACTGAACAACATTTAGCTTTAAAAACACGCGTATGTATTTGTATTTGGGACTTTATTGTTATTTTCAACTGTCTATCTGAAAACTAGCTACAGAGGAAAGTCCTTCTGAGAGATGCCCAGCAGAAGGACAGGAGACACAGGGGCCACAATTGCAGCAAGGGACATTCTGACTAGACACATGGGGAACAAAAAAAAGCAGAATTAGAATTGCCAAGTCATTAGCCAGAGAGGCAATGAAACCTCCAGCCTTAATTGAAGCTGGACTAGCAAAAACCCAAGAACTCTCATCTGCCTTTCCAGTTGCACGTGTTTTGGCCATGAGCTGAAGTAGATGACTTCCAGAGGTCCTTTCCAACCTGAATTATTCTGTTTGTTTACAAATGGAATTTGTAAATTCCATTACAATGGAATTTCAGCAATGGAACTTTTAAGATGTGAGGCATAATAGCTATTCACTTTCAAGGTTAGAATTCAACATTACCAATTAATGTTTACAATATGCATTATGATGTTTTTAATTTGTTTTATAGCATGGAAGTGGAGTTTCTAAAAACCTCTTATTCTGTATATGTGGTTGTGATGTTTCTCTTAAAACTGCTTCTAAAAGACCCAGCCGTGCATTGAAAACCTGTTGTGTTAATAGCTGAACATACAGAGAACAGTAAGATTGCATTTGGGTTTTATAACTGGATTGTAAATTCTCTAAAGGAGAAACAATGAGTACATTCGGGCAGATGTGTGTGGTGAAGCAATCAGTGGGGTGGGTGGCAGTCTACAAGCAGACATCCGAAGATTGGGACATGTTTAACGTACTATAGTAAAGGGAAATGCTTTGCCAATGTATGAGGACAGTAGTTCCCAAGTGAGAAGTGGAGCCTGCTAAAGTACATAAGCAATTGTTTGCTCACTTGTTAAATTTTCAATTAAGTCTGACTGGATTCATTCATAAAGGACTGAAAATGAGAGAAAAATGTGTCAGAAATAAAGTATGAAAGGCACCTAAAATGAAGGCGAAAAAATTAATGTCATAGAACACTGGAAGTGAAGACAGGGGTTACCTACAAATTTTCGTGTCATGTCTGTGATTTAATGACTTTATGTAGGAAGAATCGACAAAAATCTTTTTCATTTATTTCATAAATAGAACTTGAATTGATTTGAACTTGACCCGTGTCTTCTGCCGATATGGAGCAGAACACTCTAGCCTGCAATTCTCTCGCCACTCAGCTCTGACTTTCCCTGCTATTGTAGGTATCTTTTTTTATTGCTACATTTGTGAAATGTAAGAAATTAGTATATAAGCAAAATTTTGGACTAAGGGAAAAGGTAGGAGTAAAAACTTAAAATTACTGTTCACATAAACCCACAATCTATAGCATAATGCCATTTAGGGTTTCAGTAATTAATAGTATATATCTTAAGGCAAAAAAGAGATAGCTAGTGAGCATATTTCTTGTGTTATGTGTTGTTTTATATGTTTGCTTTAAGGGATAAATTAGTGGCATTCTCAGAACAATAACTTTGATGTTTCAAGAACTAGGGCAACTGTAATGACAGAAGTGCGGTCTTGCCATATAAAGGGAAGTATGTTGTCAGCAAGCGAAGGATAATAGCATCCTGTATTGTATACACCCAGAAGGCCTGCTGTGATGTTTGCGTCTGCATAAGATCCCCTTCGCCCTCAGAACAGGCTATTTTTAAACTAGTGCTGAGTTTGACCTTAGTAAAGAAATACTGTTGGAAGATTTTTAAGTGCGCGATCATGAACAGTGTGTTCCTCAGTCCTATAGGATGCTGACAGTAGTATTTTTTCCACAGCAAATTTGTTTTAGTTTGCACTTTTACTTGAGTTCAAAGCCGTACCTGTTTAACATTACCGGGGAAAACTTGATTACAAATTATTTTCCGTATCCTTAATTGATATAGCTTACCTGAATCCATGAGACAGAATTAGAGATTTAGATTCATTGTTCAATGCAGCTTATGATGAGATGGTGTCACATTCCTGATTAAAATAGAAATAGCTTCCATAGACTTTGTTGTTAACTACATTTTCCTCACTGTGAGCAGTGATGTCGTTGTAAAACTTGTGAAGAATATCAGTTGTTCCAGGTCAATATAACCACTACTTCATAGGAACAGCATGCACAGCTTTGATAAGGAGAATGTTGGTATAGTTGACATAAATGTATTGTAACACCTTTTAAATGCCTTGCAATGCCACGAAATTTTAAGAACAATCTTTCTTGGGCCTCTAGTAACCTTCTAAGACCCTTATGTTATCTCATGATATCTAGAGACGTGTTTTAAAATTGACAGTGATGGGAAAGTGCAATACTGGAATGATTCCTTACTAGGAGAAATTTATAATGTGAATATATGTTAACTAACATTAAGTTAAACCTAACTTAGCAAAACAAAGGCCTTTGAATTTGTGAATCCAAATTTAGCAAGAAAAAAGTGCATCTTAATATCTGAAACTTTTTCTGGATATGTCTTAGTTTTTATAATTTAAACAGGTGAGCATGTTCATATAGAATATTTTCTCCTCTTTATTTCCTTCTTTGCCTATCCTTTTTGAGAAATTATCTCAGTGATTATCTTTGAGAGAGTTTTGAGTAGCTGGCCTTGCAATTTTATTCTTTTTTTTCAGTTCTCATTTGTAATCCTGTGGCGATTTGTGGTGTTGAAAAGACTACAGAGTTTGTGAATGCATAAAAGTGTGTTGGGGTTTATGTAAGTATTTACAGAGTGTAATAGTTGATTTTATGTTGTGTTACTTTAAGGCTGGAGGACTGTGGTCTGCAGCTTTGGAGCTGTCATCTCCCACTCTTCTAAAGTCTGCCGCCGTTTTTTCAGCTGATTCTAGGTTACACTTTTCTCCTTTAAAACATTTAAAAGGTTTTTTGTGCATGTTTGTTATGTATGTTTTAATCAGCTATTACCTGTGGTTAGTGAACAGGTATAGCATAACTCTCTAATACACATGTGATTCAATTGATACATTTGAAAATACTTGAAGCTTGCAAAGACTCTTAACCTTGTGTTTCACATTTCAACGGCATAACTGTATGCGAGACAGCTCAGCAGGGTTTTCCAGTTCACAAGATTTGCTAAAGCAGCAGCAGTTAACCACCAAGGGAAATTTAGAATTGAAGGGACTCTTCATGTCCTGATTTGTAAAAGCCCTCCTGGGCTGTTCTAGAAATTTCTGCTAGCAACTACATTTAGCTCTTCTGTGTGGCTTGTTTCCATTCCTGTGTGTGGCTGTATATACTATTTGCTGAAGCTCATGAGGTATTACATGGCAGCAACGAGTACGTTCTCTAGGTGGTAGCAGCAGGGCTGGCAAACGTGTCAGTTCCTGGTATAGAGAGAACATGAACAGAGCGTTTGCTCTTACTAGCACAGAGTGTTACTTCAGGCTAGAAGTAATTAATCTTGGTATATCTAATCTACCAGTTATAGTCCTGCTTTGTGATGTATTAATAGTGATATGACTGATACTGGAATGGGCTGAGTAAAGGTTTTATTATTTTACTGTTTTGTTCTTTGTCTCATACTTGCAGTTGACAAAGTGAACAAATAAAACACATCAATGCTACTTTTATCGTGAGCTTCATCTACATGAAGCTAAAAGTTGTACAATATTTAATGTTAACTCGTGAAGAACCCTTTTGAACACAACAAGGTTATGATTGCTGTATTCATATATTCCTGATTGGTCTCCCATGTGTTTTCTAAGAATAAACTGATTTTGGAGATTGCTATGGAAATTTGATACAAATACAAAAGATGAACTAGCACAGACTTGTATGAATAGCTGATATTCAAAATGATCTTTGACTTAGGAAGAAAATAAACCACACTCAGAATTCGAGAGCTGTAATAGCAAAAACTTTAACCAATAAGAATTGTTGAGATTATAATTTTTTTTAAAGTATTTATGATAGACAAACTGGCCAATAAGAGCCTTGCATAATAATTTAATAATGATTATTATGTGTATGTAATACTTGTAGAACAATTTCAGATTACGTGATTGATTTGGGATGTATAATTTACAGACACACATAGGTCAGATTTTGAAATGGCATACAGTAGCAGAATGCAGCATATTACACACACTGCAAAAATTCTTAAATGTGTATGTTCTTTATGAAAATCAGTAATTTTTTCCTTTCCCTCAGTGACTTGGAACAAAAGCAATGGTTGGTGCTGCTGAGAACCCAGACTCTGAAAGGATTTGGAATCCTTGCTGTTGTAATTCCTTAAAGCAAGTGAGGTTCATATTGCCTGTGAGAAGAGAGACTGTAATCCTCGTTTTGCTCTTACAAGTCTAGAATATATGGTCAACTTTTTCTCCTTAGGATCTAAATCCAATATATATTTTAAAACAGTTCAAAAAATGGGAAGACTTAAAAAAGAGAAAAAGGGAAAATTTTAAGTGGATGTATTTTACGCCTTATTAAAAATCAAATATATAAAATTTTATTTACATTCTTTTAATATATTAATGTATAGATGTGTTTATGGTCTATATAAAAGTTTTAGATCCTAGAGTGACACACTATTGTGTTTGAAAACAAAATCCATGTTCATCAGATTGCATGGAGTGTGTATACAGCAGCTGAATGAAGGTCCTCTCCCTAGAGCAGTAATCATCTGGTTGGATATGAAGATAATTCACCATCTGAGTCATGTATAGGGGTATACATGTAGGGATTTTTTCAATTTAGGGCCCATTAAAAAAAAAAAAAAAAAAATCGTTCTGACCTGTGTATTCCTGCCCATGCCAGAGGGGCTGGACTATGTTACTTTCAAAGGTCTCTTTCAACCCAACCCATTCTGTGGCAAATAAGATCTCTTCCTGAAGTTGTTTTCTTACTGCTTTTGGGTTGTTATATTCAGGATGATACTGATAAGCTGAAGGGAATTTGTACCACTTCAGCCAGTGTAACTGGGATTTATATGGAGGTTATATGCTAAAGAAACACATGTTTAGGTTTGTCTCCAGTTAATGGTTTTTGATGCTTAGATTGTATCTGTATCCGAGGTCACGCTCAAGCCACTGATAGTGTGCTGCAGAAAAATGAACTGCTTTGCATCGCCTGCTTCATTTGAGTGTGTAAATCTTGGGATGTCAATCATGCCTTTTTCAACCAGTTGTAATAAACACATACAGAGACATCAGAAAGAAAACAAGGAAGCTGAGAACAGGCATGTGATGAAGGAAAAAATTATATGGTTGACACTGTTCTTTTCTTTTGTTGATCCTAGCTGCATTTTGGTGGAGTCTCTATTCAGTAGCAATTCCAAAGAGGAGATTGTGACATCTTTGTTTTACTTCTTATTTTGTTTGTTTTGCTTTATCATTGCAGACTTCCTTAAACAGATTACAACAGACTGGTTCATCTCTTAAAGTTTGTCCAGTGAGCAAGCCGGTTTCCTTCCTTCATAGCATCTTATGACTTGTTTGTATTTCAGAAGTCTCTAATGAAGGCTTAAGCTAGAGGCTTCATCCTTATTATTTTATTCTTATTTATATTCTGTCATGCCTAGGGATGCTGATTTTGGACAAAAGCATCATTATTCAAGAAATTCTACATAGATTTCTTTGTCGCCTCAAGGGGGGTTTCTGCATTAAACTTCTTCCAATTATCTCTATTGTTTTAATAGTTAGACATCATAAATCAAGGCTACTCACCAGAATTTCTCTCTAGTCAATGGAGAAAAACGAGCACTTACAGAAATGAGTTTTTATCAATTATACTTAGACATTTTATGTTAAATGATCGGCCAAATAAATGACATGTAATTTAATTAGAATAAAAACATATTTCTATATAAATTTTCCACTTCTGTCCCTAAACTAAATGATCAAATAGTAATGAAATTATTTGAATATCTTTCACCATACACTTTTAAGGATTATTTACGTGCAATTTACTAATGCTCAGAAAAAAGTATTTTCTATGTTAAATCTTAAATTTCAGGGTGACATTTCCTACTTTTCACTGTACCTATTTGGACACTTCTTTTGGGAGACTGTGATAGCTGACCAACAAGGGTCTTCAGTTTTACAGTCAAATTTTCATCCTATTGAGATAAAGCATCTGTTAATGAGCTATACATGTGGATAACTAAATAATATTGGGAAGTTTCCATACCGTTCTTGTGTTTACAATATTATTTTCTTTTTTCCCTTCCTTCCTCTCTGTCTGTTAAACCACACAGAAGAAATAAGGTCATAATTTAATGAATGACCCCTTGGATCACAGATGCTGACAAAATGAAGCCTGAAAATTTTAAATTGGCTGGCTGCTGTTATCATAACAAGAGTCCATTAAAGTCACACAAGAGAGCATAACTTATTATGTACTGAAACTGTGACTTTTTCATGGTTTCTTTGTAAATGTGACAAAATTTATGGATGGCATTAGTGATACTAAGTTGACAGAATTAAAACTACTGTTTATGGATACAGTTCAGTAACTTGATTTAATTAGATTCTCACCACATTGATCTAAGAGGATTTTCAGGCAGTATTTTATGATGAGGGTTTGAAAGAGAATGCTGAAGTTCTCACACAAGTGAAGAATTAAAAGCAATATTTTCATTTAAGTACATACATGTTTAGCTTATTACTTAATTAGACTCTTGCAGTTTGAAACAGTGGACAGTGTTTTGTGTAGGGGCTTCAGCCACTGTCCTACCTGAAAATTCATCTCAAACTAATGGTTTACTGCATTAACACTGAGTGTGTATAACAGAGAGCAATTCAGCTCTAACTCAAACATCTGAGAAATGGGGTATTGAAATCCAAGCTCCATTGATAGTACTGACTATACTGGGAATTCTTGACCCTTAGTTCCCTTATTGATACCTAAATTTAACATGGGGTATGGAACAGTATCAGAAGTAAGTGAGGCTATAAGGCTAATCAATTATCTTTTCTGTCAGAGCAGATAATGCCTTTTAATTTCTTAGTATTTTCTGGTTTCTTCCTGTGTCTTTCTCAGCTTACCTGTCCCCATTAATAATCAGCCTGGTTGTAAAGCTACTAAGCATTGTATTATTACTATTTCCTATTATTTTAAACTTTACTGAAAATAACAGGCAATAATAATCCCTGGGATTTTTAAAATGAATCCTTTGGGGATTTAAGTATGGTCAGCTTTTGGAAAATGCAGTATAGACCTGTGAAGTGAGCGTAAGGAATGATAAATTGAATGCCAATCAATGCAAGAAAGTTGAAAAAAAACTTCATTAAATTACTGATATAAATTTATGGAGATGTCACTGTTGCATGAGGGCTTGTGATCTGTTAAATACAGTCAATGGTTTTAAGGACATTATGTTGTATGCATCTTAAAAGTTCCTGACGGAGATTTTACTTGAAAAAGCAACATTACCGAGAACTGACATTCATCATGTAGCAAAAAGGCTGTGTTTTATTTTAGTCCACACTAGAATGAGATTATAAAATAAAATGAAAATTAATGACACTTTTGAAACAAAATAATTTAGATTTTTCTTAAGCATGGAAGGTTTAAAAGGAGCAATACCTTCAACTAGGAACAAATATGAGAAAGTTGGCCTAGCCCCAACTTTCTGCAAGCCAAGGTAAGTCTTGATATGAAGTCTATTGTTGAGGGCTCTGGTAGAAGGTTTGCTGGGAGATATTTTAAACCACAGCTTTATAAATCAAGGTTTTGGCACAGCTATTGCCAAAGTTATACAAACTTTGGCAATACAAAGTTAGTCAAAAATTGGGATGTGGCAGAAGTGCAAGACCGCTGAGATTGGCTCAGTTGGGCAAAGTATGATGCTGATAACACCGAGGTTGTAGGTCTGATCCCTGTATGAGCCATTCACTTAAGAGTCAGACTTGATGATCTTTGTGGGTCCCTTCCAACTCCGAATATTCTGTGATTCTGTGACATATAAGGCGACTTACTGGAACTCTCTGACAAAGAAAATATTTACTTCAGCATCTCTTTCCAAAACTGACTTAACAAGGTGGGCATTGTCAGTTGGTTTCCCTACCCATGTGCTCTTCTCTATGTAGTTCCTCAGCATTGAGAGACATTGGATATGTTTCTTTCCATTAAGTAGTACCTGAATCTGTACAGCATCTTCTTAAACAAATTCAGGGACAGCTGATCAATAAACTGCTAAATGTTACTTCCTCTACAACTTCCTGGGACAACAAACTGCAAAAATTATCAGGTCTTTTTTTGATCTTCATCCAGGGAATGTCACAAATCCATGCATCTGATTACTAATTTCAGATTTTAGTTTCAGATTTAGCTGAAAATTGTGCCAGTATTGCAAATCTCAGTAGCTCTTTCTGTAAAATTCAGGATGGGTTGTATGGGAGTCTGAACACAGTCTTCAGAGCATTGTTTAGAACTGAAGAATCTCTTCAGACTGACTTTTCTGAAAAATAAGAAGTTGTCATCTATGTGAAGACTGTGTATTTCTTGTTCATATTTCACCATCCTTTGCATAGATATTGTAGAAAAATGAGAAATACTCAAAGATGATCTCAGTTTCAGTGCTTTATGTACTGTAGGAAGGTATCCATAGACCAGGTGTTGAGTCCTGGCATTAACATTGTGTCTTCCATTATTATTATTATTAGCTCCAAGCTAGTATTAAATTTCTATCTTAGTGATGGCAAGATGCATATGAAGAAGTATCTCTGGAACAGGAAAATGAATGCCATGATAATTGTTCTTTATATCAATGATTCTTTAGTGATGGTGCTCTTAAAATGACATATATTTATTTAACTTTTAGTTACCTTACTTCTGCCATATTTTTCATACTGCTAACTTGTATCTGTGAAATTCACTTGGATTGTGAAATTGATGCAATATAAGAAAGCAGGGGAAAGGTTCACATAATTCCAAATTAAACTTCACTGCTATATTATAGTGAGAAATATGCCTGTAGACACATGTATTGGCTAGATGTAGGGTTTTTTTCATGATAATTTCAAATTCTGCTATGAAACCTCAAAGTTTACTATGAAATCTTCACAAAATATTTTTTTGGAAATGACAGAACAAAAACCACAAAGAATTCTACTCCTGTGCTCTTCTTTTTTATTTTTTTATTTCTCACACTAAGGATTCATGATGTAATACTTCTATTTGTAGTTTAAAAAAATGCTGTAGTGACACCTTTCTGATATCTGTTAAATTTGGTGGAAGCAGTAATGGTTTTGAGAGAAGACCAAGGTGTATTGAAGAAAATGGTAGTATTTAAAGTTAAGTAAATCTGATTTTGTATTTTTTATTGCAGAGTGGATTTCTTTTTTACAGATACCTGGTTTAACTTTAGAAATTCTCAGCCTCTAAAATATTTTCCTTTTACTGACAAAAGAATGTCATGGCAGTATTTAAGGCTGCAGAACAAGAGGAACAAATATTTTGTTTTGCTAACGATACGCAACTGGCCAACACTGACGTACTCACTTCATTGCTTTCTAGTTCAGTTGTAAAAATAACCCAGCAAAGCTTCCTTCTTTGAAAGGATTATTCTAGGGAACATTTGCTTTACAAAGAATAAAATATATTCGGTGTTACTACATTTGACAGAAGACATGCACAATTCTTATGCTGTATTTACAATGAAGTGATGCTCTTTCTTTATTATTAGAATTCAGTGATTATTTTCTTAGAATGAAATAAAAACTCCTTCCTTAAGGAATTTCATGGTACATTTCATAAATACTTTATTTTTATACTGTTCTTCATACTAAAATAGAATAGAATCTCTAAGGCATAATGGAAGATATACAGGAAGAACTGCTACTGCAGTGAAAATCAGTGAAGTTTGAGGGGATTATACAGTAAAACAAGGCTAATCTAAGAAAACACAGCTATAATATTGCTGAATGTTTTTACTTTCAGGCATTTTACAGAATGTTGATGTAGACAATAAAAGGGCACATTCATCAAAATATATAATTTAATTTAAACACACCTCCTAGCCCCCTCCCCTCCCCCCCGCCCTCCCAGCTCAGTTTAAGCATACTCAGATTAAGTACTCAGATTTCACATGACGGTGAGGAAAAAAACCCCTCAGGACATTTAAAATTTATGAGGAGTCTTGAGATTTCATTCATTATGTTGACAATATGCACAGCTTCTTTTCGAAATGGATTGGACCAAAAAAGGTGAACAGACGTGGTTGAAAGACCTCTTCCTGTACTGTGTGCTGAATTATGTGAGTTACTTCTGCTTATATGTTACCCCGGAGGACTGCTTAATGTGCTTGGTTATATAGAGCTGCAAATTTTAGCTGTGGGCTGGTATCCATATTGAGCCATAAATTTATAGTTGATCTATTGCTTTCTGGGCAGACCAGTCATACTCAGATGGAATTAAGGACAGTAATTGATTTCCTGCTAAATAAGACTCATATCAGTTTAAAATATATAAAATGTAAACTAGAGTCTCTATATGAAGCAAATATATGTTCTAAATACTGCTTGTAGATATAAAAACCTTTTTATAGTTATAAATTTGCATATAGATCTGTAAAGATACCTTCTGAATGGAAAGCAGTATCTATATTTTTTTTACCATTTGAATTTTGATTGACAGAAACATTTCTGCCAACAGATTTTTGACTGCTGTGGCTACATCTTTATTCTGACAATATACCATACTCAGAGTGTAATTTTAGCTTGTTTTTAGCTTGTATTAAGTACCAAGGTGAATATTGCATGAGTTAGGGGTCTCATCTGCTCATAAGTACCATAACAAAAACTGCTCTATAGAAAAAAAGTCAAGCAGTGATTGCTTATCAGCTGTGTATCAGCACGTGTCTTTGTGAAATTTAGAACGAGCCTGATTCACTGAGATGCAGAGCAAAATCTTTTATTAACTGAAGCTGTCTTTTTCTGATCAGCAATTAAGCTGCCAAGTAAGTCTGCTTAATTTCACTTCCATCCTGTGAAAATCAGCTACTGTTTTCATGATACTGATATAACAAGTAAAGGAGGAAAGAAATTACCTCCGTTGACAGAATAAGGAAAACTTTGTTGTGTTATTTCAACTTAATTTATATTCGGATTGCATCCTGCTTCAGAATTTAAAAAACATCAGTCTCGCTTTCCCCCCTCTCTCCCCATGTACTCTTTTTCTCTATTTTTTTCTTCTTTCTCTGCCTTGTTTTTGCAGTGAAGAATGTGCTGTGTAAAGTTGAACGAACTTGGATTATTCCTCATCAGAGAGACATTTATACTGGAGGATTTCAGCCCACATTTTCCCTTTACTATGAACTTTTTCAGTTGACATGAAGTAATGTGTATCCTTCCTAAGGATAAAGGAAGACTTCTTCTGTAAATATAATTTCCCAATTGGAGTCCAATTTTGTGTCGAAGGTGTGTTGCTGTCTAGAAGAAAAACCCCATCCATCAGGTTTTTATTTTCCATGTGAGTTCTTTCTTTAATTAGTTTGTTGTTGTATACACGTATGGCTGAAATTACATATTAAATCTGAAGCAAAAGAAGCAGTTGCCATATTACAGTGTTTTGGCTACTTGGTTACAGATAAATGCCCGTTATTTTTCTAGCAAGAGCTAGAAAACATGTTCCATAATTTGGAATTTCTGAGGAAGAATTTTCTTCATTATGGCTTTTAAAATTATTCCAGTTCTCCCCTTTTTCCTCATCAGTGTTTAGTTTCTATGGGCAGATAAATAGCTTTGTGTCTGGCAAACTTGAAGTTCAGAAGGAAGAACCTTCCTCTTGTTTCTACTGGTTTCTTTTCTAAAGCCTTGGTCCTTGTACCCTGAGTGCTCCTTGTGCTAAGCTGAGAGCCTGATCTGCAAGAAGGAAGGGCTGTGTCTGTGCAGCTGTTGGGACTCATTGCTCAGGTGTTTCTCAGCTCTCATATTTCCCAGAGCAAGAGTGTACATCGGGACAGCCTGGCCTCGGTTAAATGGCACGGACAGCGGAAGAAGAGGTTGCAGTTTCTACTCGTACTTGCATTCTATACATTGGTTAAAATACTTACAAGATTACTCTTCTGGAAAGAGAAGACAGAATTTTTCTGAAGCTCTTCTCATAGCGTTCAACTCATCTTGATACAGTTTATTCCAATTTACCCTTCTTTTCCTGAGCTGGAAGTAGTAGAGGGTATAAAACTATTTTTGAGAAAACATATTTTAGAAATAAAATGTCACTAAACTCATGATATTTCAATACAGTTTTTTACTTCTGTATTTTTCTGTATTTTTATTGAACAAGATTTAAAACTTCCAAATTTCTAAAAGATTGTATTCTGTTGATCATGACAGTTAAAAAAGAAAAGAAAAAGCTTGTCTAGTTCTGGTTTGCCACCTTAGTTTGGAGTAATCTAAGACTTAAAATCACTTGTTTACTCTAAGGCCTCAATTTTAGTTGTCTTCTATATCAAGCTTTGAGTCTAGTAATTTTTTTAAAGCATTTTCCAGAAATGACATTTATCTAAGATTGTCTAAATTCAACTCTAAATTCTCAAAGCTTTCTTGTTTCAAAGAAGTACCACTTTCCAGGTTGGATCTTATAAGTGTGACCTCTAAGCAGGCTTGCAGTGCTGTATCTGCTGCTTTTTGAATGCACTGTACATCCATCTGCTTGCTAGATGTGACTTTTTTCATTTCACTCTGAGTTGGCAGGTCTTGGCTGCCTTGCCTGCAGCTGTATGTTGTTTAGCAAATACTGTGCATGGCCCTACATCCCATATGCTCATCTTATACCATTTCTAACAGTATTTCTTCTGTGAGGATTTTCCTAAGCTTTTACTTTGTATTCTTTAATTTTTTATTTTATTCTGTCCCCAAAGTAAGTATGTTTGTTTATTTGTTTGTTTCCCCCCCCTTCCTTTTTTTTTGGGCATTTAATTTTTGTCCTGAGAGATTTCTGCAGCCTTCTGTACCTCATACAACTCTTTTCCAAGTGTGAAGTCATATCTTTTGTTAGTTACTTATGTCTTGCCCTCCATCCTGCAGCTTTGGATAACTGAACTGAGTTAGTATCTATGTGCTGTAATGAAATCTGCCAACTGCCTTAATTATAAGTCTGACGTATTAGTTTAAAATTAATAAAAGAGTCTTCAAGGAATTCTTTCACATTTTTTGAGTTTCATTGGCAATCTTTCAAAAGTGTCTCTTCTGCGGTTTCCAGCATTATTGCAATTTCAGTTCAGCTTGCACCTTCAGTCGCTCTCAAAACTGGTTGTCATCAGTTTGCAAGTTCAGCAAAAATAAAAATGTAGTTATTAGTGAAATTTATTTTTTACTCAGTGTGGGTACCAGCTTTTCTCCTGCATAAGTCGGATACTTACTTGACTTTCTTCTTACCATCCATCAGTGTAAGACTAGTTTCAGCTTGTTAGTGGCCTTTAGTTCCTGCACTGCTGTTATTCCCTCTCTCTCGTTCTTCTAGGTGTCTGTCTTCCTAATTTCTCTGATAATCATAAAGTAGTTTAGTTCCTAACTGTGAATTTATAGACTTACAACTTTGGAGTCCAAACACATTCTTAAAGTAGAACTAATGTTAGATCAGGTTGTGAAGGCTCTTAAACAGGCATTTTGAGTATCTCCAGTGATGAAGTCTTGTGTGAGTTCCAGTTTTGTATTATGTAGCACTGAGGAGAACAAAAAAGAATTAAAAGAGCGAGTGTTAGCAAAGTTTAAGGCCTATATTTGAGAGTCTGTGATGTAGGGAGATCCTAATTTTGTTGCCCATTTGCACAAGAAATGTTGGTACATATTTCTGAAGATGCTTACACTGATGTCACTATAGAGAACATGACAGTAATTTTTCTGGAACTGTGACTGTGGCTGATAGAGTGCAACTCTCCATGAGTGAAACAAACTCTACAACCAGAACCTGACCATTAAGTAAAGAAGACATTTTAAAAACCCCAAAAAATGAAAACCAAAAGCAAACCAAATCAAAACAAACCACCAAACTCCCTACAAACTAATCCTTTGTAGGAAATAAATCTGTTTGTATTATTTTTGTCTTACTATGTTATTAGATTTCTGTTTAAATTCTTTGTTCTGCGGTAGTGGCCATTGTGTTGTATTTGATTATGTATTAAAATATTTTCATGTTACTGAGAATGTTAATTTTCAGATTATCAGTCAGATGTTATGTATTTGACTAAATTAATATTGGTGTTATGCAGATATATGTTGTGCTGTGGCAAAGGCTTCTAGTTTTAAAAATATATTGTAGTCTGGAAAAACATATATTATAGTCTGGAGAATAGTATTTGAGTGGGAAAGTTTTGTAGTTACCTCCTTGAGGAAGAAAATATAATATTTATCCAGTGATAGGTATGGAGATTTAATAAATGCTCTGTAGAAATTGAAAATAATTCCTGTTCAGTATTTCAAATATTTTTAGTAGTGTTTGGAAATGGAAACTATCCTCGAAGGACAGATGGCAATTAATTGCATGCAAAGCACTTTCTGAAGTGTTTGCTATCTCAGATTCCACGAAAAAATAGGAAATTTGACAATATATAATGTATTATCCTTTCATGGAATAATAGTCACTTCTTGCAGTTTCCTTCTATAGGTACTTCCTTTTAAATAGATAGTTCAGATGTAAGCTATATGCTTTCATAACAAAACACACTGGTTCTTGTCTGTGTCATTTAAATGTTTGCGAGCAGCTTCATAAGAAGAATTTTGAAGTTAAAAGATGAAACTTTTTCCTTAAGTTTTGAGTAGTGACTTCTCTGCTTCTGTCTTTGTGTGACTATAATATTTTGTTTTCTTTGTAGATGTTGAATATATTGAATATTTTATTATTTGAGTGTATTATAATAGTATGGGTATCTCATCCTTGTTTAGAACATGCTCTGTTTTCGTATGCAGTGATACCTAAACCCTAATTTTGATATCTCCATCCCAGTTTAGCTCTCTGTTACTGAAAAACCAAACTCAAGTGCACAATATAACATGCTTCATGAAACAATGGGAATAAAATGAAAAAAGCTGTTTCTAAAGACACCTTGTACTCACTACAGCAAACTGTGGAAAACAATATGCAACTCTGTGCAGGGTTCATTTACACAAGCCATTCAGTGAAGTGCTGCTCTGACATTTCAATGACATGTAAGATCAGAAGAGGGAGTGCTGATATAATTAGATATTAAGCCTTTTTAGATGGGGCCTTCTGCCCCAAAGTCCTGCTTATGGTTGCAAATTTTCTTTATAGTGACTAAAAATGAGCTGTACAAGCACATATAAGACCTACCATGCTATAGTTTTCAGAAGATTTGCAAAATTTCCACAAGCTCTGAATTTCTCACCAGGTCAATAATGTAGCTGGTTGGGCATATACTACCAGAAATTTTTATTCCTTTTTTCTTTTCTGTTTTAAATATTTACCACACTGCATGCAGATCCCTTTCATATATTCAGTATTTCCTTTTTCTTGTATTACAAACATTCACTAGAAGACACTTACCAAGTTAGAAGAAGCAGTTCAAGAATATTTTTGTTTGCCTTTATAAAGCCATGGCTCTCTAAATGAATTCAGAACTTCCCGTGTTGCCTACTGACAAATATTATGCATAAGAAACTCATATTATTGTAGGTCACTGAATTAATTTTTAAAATGCCAATTGACATGATTCCCTTAGGGACTTGTAAGTTGCTGCTGTATGTTATGTTCCCACACAAATGTGGAAATTCAGAGTTTTAGAAGGGAAAGCATTTGTAGTACGGAAACAGCTTAACATGAATCAGGTAATGCTTTTCTAACATTTAAATTCTGATAAATGGACATAGGCAGACTTTGTAGAGATTTTTCCTTGTCATTGCATGTTTAACTCTCAGGAAAATATTGAGATTGGTGTCCTTTCTTCTGGCACCAGACTTCACAACCTCACTGTATTTTGCATAACCAAAAATGGGAGTTACAAGTACGAATAATGGATATATCTGGGCTCAGTCCATGGTGACACCAAATGCTGGAAGTGAAATAGCCAAAGAAAGATAAGCTATCCAGAGCTATTTGACTGAGTGATTTTTGATTGAAAAACATCTCAGAGATGGTACTAGTATTTGTTATAACTTGCTGATATATAATGTGTGTTCTGTTTTTGTCAAATAGTCAGAAATAGAATGCTGTGGATGAGAGATGGTAATGAACCAATAAAAAAGTTTTTTATAACATTGCCCAGTAGCAGTGCTACACTAAATGGCTTGTCTGCAAGTTCGGTGTTTCCCTTGTGCACTAAAATTTATAAACATGGTAATTTTTATTTTGCTGAATTCTGAAAAGTGATATTCGGTATACGGCTGTGAAAGCAGGGTTGCTGCCTTTGGCCCATCCTCCATTACATAAACTCCCTAACATAATCTTGTCAATGTGAAAATTAAAAATTGTTTGAGACTAGTACAAATTGACGAGAATTTGCAAATCACTTACTATGAAAATTTGGTAAGTTTCTACAAGCACAGTTGTATGCTAGCATATAACTCTCATCTTTTCAAAACCAAGAATTTTTTTCCTTTAAGTTTGCTTCTCTGCTTACAGTAGGACTTTTTTTCCACTTAAAATAGCAGAGTGATTGTGAACCTCTGAAATTTGTCAGTGATGCAGTTGAGCCATGACTCTTGAATTGGGAATCCTCACCTTAGTGATAGGAAAAATACTAAGAAAACACTTAATCTACTTCGAACTGGCTAGAATAAAATGCTGGGTAATATGTGGTATGGAATATTTTTTTTGGCAACAGGAAGAAAGGCTTCATAGTATATTGGGTAATTTTCCATTTCATGTCTCTTGTGTGATGTGTCCTTGAAATAGTAGAATTCTTTCTGGTATTGTCCACTAAGCATGAACAGATATATTAACGGACATATTAACAGATATATTAATGCATCTTTGATTTTAATTTTACATTTTGTAACAGAGATTATTTAATATGTTTTTAATAACAATTTAGTTTCATAGCTTTCATTTTCATGCGAAGTTTTTAATGGCACCATAGCATGCCAAGATATCATAAACTACTTTATGCTGATCTTTAGCAAATGGTTTAGATTCTTTTTTTGGGTTACATGGCCAATGAAGGGTTAAAAGCTAACACCAGCTGAAGGAAGAAGAGGCAGGAGGGAAATGCTTTCTTTGTATTGTTAAGAGAGAACAGTGAATTTACATGAGAATTTTATCAGCATTCTAGGGGATGTGCCTACTCTGAATGAATTCCCCACAGATGCAATTTTTTTGGACTGGCTTCTTTATTCTATCTTTCTTCTTTTGAGATACTAGTTTAAAAGGATGTATCTGCCTTTTATGTGCAGAGAATGAAGCCTTGAGACTTACTTGCCATATATTTCAGACAGCCTGTCTAGCTGTTGGAAGTAAAGAGCAGTTCTGCAAACAGGTTTGACTTATACCAGGGATGAGGTCAAAGAAAAGATTAGGGAGGGCAGCCACTTCTTTGGCCATCATTTTTACTATAGTTGGTGGAAATTACTCAAAACCTTCTGAGCTTGTCTGCCTGTGTATAAGAAATGTAAAGAAGCAGGACATTTTTCAAAGACAAGTATCCATGTCTCTATATCTTTACTAAGCTGCGAGACATAGATCCTAGGATGACATCCCTAATCATGGGATAATTGAGGTTGTGACCTCAGGGGGTTCAGTCTCTCACTCAAGCAGAGCCAGCTATGATGTCAGACCAGATTCTGCTAGGCTTTATCTAACTGGGTCTTGAAGACTTCCAAACACAGAGACTGTAAAACCTCTCTGGGTAGCCTCTTCTACTGCCTGATAGTCCTCACTAGAAGGAAGTATCTCCCTATATCCAGTCTGAATCTGTGTTTTCTAACCTCTACCCGTTGTCTCTTGTCTACTCACCATGTACCAGTGTGAAGATCTTGTCTGTGTCTTCTTGATAAGCTTGTGGGTATTGACATGCTGCTAAGTCCACTTGAAGCTGTCTCTTCTCCAGGCTGAGCAAGCGTGCTCTGAGCTTGCAGGGCCTGTGTACCAGCCCCTCACCAGCTTGGTGGCCCTCTGCTGAACATGCTGCAATTTATCAATGTCTTTCCTTTTATTGGGAGCTCAAAACTGGAGACAGAGTTTTTAGATTCCCTGTCTGATTCCCACAATTTGGTGTCATCTGCAAAGTTGAGAAAGCACTCTATCAGCACCAGATCAGTGATAAAGAAGTTGGACAGCACAGCATAGACACCTGCAGTGCTCCATTTATTGCTGGCTCCCAGGCAGAGAACCATCCATGAAGCCCTACCCTTTCAGGCTGATAATACAGACCTTTTATTTTTCACGTTTGATTTTCCATCCATGTCCTGCAACGTACTGACACAGATACAAGAATATTGTGAGAGACAGTGTTCCTTGTGAGAATCAAGAAAAATTGCATGATAATTATCAGCTTTCGTTTTCTTTTTCAGAGTTAGAAAAATTTCAGTTACGATTATTATAGTAAGACTTACAGGTATAATACAATAGCTGAACATATTTTGTAGTGCAATTAATTTAGCTCTCCTATGTAGATTACTGAGTTCAAAGTCATTAATGTGAACTCAGTAAAGTCAAACAGAGAAAAACTGTTGTTTTGACTCAGATACTTGTGATTGTTGGGGTTTCTTTTCTTCATAGATCTTTGCTTAAATTTTCAAGTCTTGGCAGAAGATTTTTAAAAAGGGTTTTTTACAAATTGGGTGCTTGCAGATGATCTGGCAAAAAGCCAAACTGAAAAATATGTTTGCTTAAAATGAGGTTTAGATCAATAAAGAATACTTGAAAGATTGGTCATGGGTATGTAGTGCAATAGTGTGGTTAGTGTCATTTGTTTTTCTAAATTGAGAGCAGTTGTCTATTCTACTTAAAAGCCAGTAATCAGTATCTATATGGATCTTTGCTGTTTTTAATGTGAGTGGAACACAGGACTCTTTACATAACTGAGTAAATTAGTGGCATGGGTTTTTTTCCAGCATGTCAGAAAGACAGAATCAAATGATTGCATTAGGATGCGCTTGCATGATTCTTACAAGTTTTTTTTTTTTAATTATTATTTTTAGTTTTGTGGTTTTCTTCCTTTCTTTTCCCCTTCAGATGGAACTACTGTAGGAGGTGGCACGATTTCATGGGTTGATTAGTTTTGTTCTTTTTGAAGAAAATGCTGAGGACTACATTAGGAGGTGTAGAAGTCATCCTGTATAATGTTATGAAATCTGAAGCCTGACATTTTAAGCTATGTAGTTGATCAGCAAAACCTAGAAAAGAATAATTCTTCTGGATGTCACCTGGAATTTTATGCATTACCTAGTGCTTCACCAAAAAAAAAAAAGAAAAAAAAATTCATGGTTTGCTAGTCTAAGTGAAAAATGACTCTTAGTTGAAGTCAGTGGTGTGTCAGGTAGCTCTTGCACTATTACATGGAAACTGGAGTTCTCGGGCTTAGGGTGTGGTAGTGACAAGTATTGGGAAATTACATCTTTATTATGGAAAAGAGGGTTGTGTTTTTGTGAGGTTTCAGCATCATGAGGATGACCTACGGCTTCTCTCTGTCTTGGTAAATTGTAGGAGTTGCAACTTGGTACATTTTGTCACTTTTTTTTTTGTTATAGGAGTGACACCAGAAGAGGGAAATGACTGCTCTGGGCAAGAACATCAAAATGAAAATGCTAAATAAGAAATAATTTTATAGTGTAGTTATCATATGTTATAATGGGCCTAGAAGATAACCTGAGGATTTGGGTCTTGAAGTAACTTTTGATTGTGTATATGATATATGAAGAGAGCTGTCTCACATGGGAGGGATACCATGCTGGATCGGGGGAGAAGTGGGAGGAGTCCTCTCCCAGTGGCAGAGACATGTGCTGCACTGACCGCAACACCCTTCCCTGTCCCCTTGTGCCACCGGGGAGGAGGAGGGAGAGAAAATCAGGAGTGAAATTGAACACAGGAAGAAGGGAGTGGTGGAGGACAAATGTGTTTTAAAGTTTTGGGTTTATTTCTCATTATCCTGCTCTGATATTATTGGTAATAAATTAAATTTATTTTTCCCCAAGTTTAGTTTGTTTTGCATGTGACAATAAGTGGTGAGTGATCTCTCCTTGTCCTTATCCCAACCCAGTAACCTTTCATTCTATTTTCTCTCTGTTAACCAGCCAAGGAGGGGAATGATAGAGTGGCTTTGGTGGGCAGCCAGGGTCAACCCACCACAGGTGTTTTAGAAGGAGTCTCATCAGTACAAAGTTTCATCCTTTTTGAATAATGTCATACCTGACAGATTGGGTTCAAGGCTGTTGTCTGAGTTTTGAAAATTTGTCAGTGGTTGAGTTTACTTTATTTCCTCCTGTACTTCCTCTGCTTCTTTACTTCTTCTAGAAATTATTAAAATAATGGTTTATCACAGGCTAAAGGGAGATCTGGTTTCTAGATTTGATTACTATCATTAAAACCATAATCCTTCTCTCTTATGCTCCTTAACACTGACATATATATTGTTAAAATATTCAGTAGCTATTGAAGAGTAATTGTTCCAGAAGATCACCTAATTATGCAATTAATTGGGTATTTTCCATTTTTGCTTTGTCACTGTAACAAATAAGGAATGTAGCATTTTGGCCTGCCTTTGTGAAACGCCTGCTTTGTTTAAGAAAATTAATATAAAAGGAATTTCTTTACTTGGCTTTGCATTTCTGCCTTTGTTCTTTGGATTCTTTCCTGTGCCTGAGGCATCTTAAAAGTAGTCATTATTCTGCTGATTATAACAGGCTTAATTCCTCTTTTATTGACTTTCCATACTTATTTTTAAAAAAGGCAGGCAAACGTCTGTTTGCAATAGTAATGATGGCAACTCTTCTGTCAAGATGTAGCTGAAGAACAGTTAAAGAAATTACCTTTCAGTAAACTCAAATTTAGAAAAGGGGGAAAAAAGCTTATTTGAAGAATGGTTCACTCTTATTTTTTGTAACAGGATTCTTATTAATTTTTTTGACATATAATCCTGTCATAGAATCATATCATGCTTTGGGTTGAAGAGACCTTAAAAATCATCTACTCCAACCCCCCTGTCATGAGCGGGGAACCTTTCACTAGACCAGGTTGCTCAGACCCCCATCCAACCCGACCTTGAACAGGGATGGAGCATCCACAGTGTCTCTGGGCAACCTGTTTAAGTGCTTCACCAGCCTCACAGTAACGAATTTCTTCCTAATATCCAACCTAAACTTCTGCTCTTTCAGTGTAAAACCACTTCCTCTTGTCCACTGTATGCCCCTCTAAAAAGTCCCTCCCCATCTGTTTTGCAGACCCCCTTTAGTTACTGGAAGGTTGCTCAAAGGTCTCCCCAGAGCCTTCTTTTCTTCAGGTAGAACAACCACAACTCTCTCAGCCTGTCTTCATCAGAGTGATGCTTCAGCCTTCTGATCATTTTCCCAACCCTCTTGAGCAGGTCCATGTCTTTCTTGTGCTGGGAGCCCCGGAGCTGGATGCAATGCTTCAGGTGGGGTCTCACCAGAGTGGAATAGAGGGGTAGAATCACCTACCCTGACCTGCTGGCCATGATGCTTTTGATGCAGCCCAGGATACAATTAGCTTTCTGGGCTGCTAGTGCCCATTTCTGGCTATAATTCAGTTTTGCATGCCCCACTACCTTCAAGTCCTTCTCTGCCTGGCTTTTTTCCATCCAGCCACTGCCCAGCCTCTATCAACGTTTGGGATTGCCCCAGCCCAGGTGCAGGACCTTGCACTTGGCTTTGTTGAATTTCATGAGGTTTGTACATCATTCAGTGGGAGCTCACAAAAATACTTTGGTTGCAGCCTGATGCACAGTTACTCCTTAGCTGCAAACATGCATCAGAAACCGAGGGACTAATTTTCCTAATAGTTTACATCAATCTTATATTGTTACCCTCCTTATGATGTATTTATAAAGCATTGTATTCATTACATGAACAACAAACCCTTTTATAGTTTAAAGTAATTTTAATTAGCATTCTATATGACAAGGGAATTTAGCTGACTTTTCAGAAGTTTTTGTTATTTTCTCTGATTTGTCCAATTCTTTACTGTTTAGACATTTTAGCCTGAAATTACTCTTTGGGATGTGTTATGTATTTTTGTCGGTAGGGAACACATTTAAAGTCTGCATTTTTTATCAATTTGCAGCCTTAAATCACTTGAATCCCTTGAGTTCTGCTAGAAAGATGAAGTGTTGGGCTTGCTGAGCTGTGTTGGTACCTGCTTTCATTCAGACTTCTAAGCAGATAGGGTTTTGCAGGATGGCTGTTTCAGGTTTTCTATGTGAAGCATTTCTTCTGGGTGTTGAACATTTGGAGTGGCCTTCCTGGCAGCACATCCAAAATTTGTTCCCATTTTATTTAAAAGGAAACAGAAGAATGGATACAGAGGCGTATTTTACATGAGGAAAAAGCAGTTTGCTAAAACTCTTGCTTTCCCTCCTTTCCCTCTCTCTCTATATTCAGCCATGATTAAGGAACCATACCTCATTCCTGATGTGGTGTAACCATGGCTTAGGTTTTTGAGGAGATTTCTGTGTTAAAAGAATTGAGATAATGTCTACAGAGTAGAATGATGCAAGCTAAGGAGGGCAAAATGAGAGATGTGGGTTATATTGTTGAGGTGGAAATCCGCAATAACACCTGTTACAAAACACCAGCATGAAAAAGTATACAAACCTAAAGAAAAAATGGATCATTTCCACATACCAGTTAAAGATGGCCCTTTCCAATATGAAGGATAGCAGTTAAGGGGAAAAGGCTCTCTATGTCTTGACTGGATGGTGATAATACTAATGCTTAGTTACCTAAAAATTGAAGGTATATTTTGTGGGCATTAGCCAATAAATAGTTTTACATATCATATTTCTTGTTGAATAAATGTTGTATGTTAATGGTATTCTAAGGTTTATTCTGTTTTCAGTGACTTTTTGCGTACAGCTAATGCTACTTGAAGAAAGTGACTCGAAGGAGGGCTGTGTACCTTGTTAAAGAGCTAAAACTAGTTTTTCTTCAAAATCTGAAACTCTTTTTTGCAGCCAGTATTGTATGTCACCTGAGCTGACTGGGGAGTTTGTGTTCATACAAGCTTTCTATAAATTATTCTGCCAGAGTTTTAAAAATTTAATAAATTAGAGTTGTATCATTTGCCATGCTTTTTTTCTCCTGGTGGTAATTTACTGTCTATTATTGTGTGATGTATATTGTTCTAGTTTAGTCCCCATATTGAAAACTGCTTTATTAGCCATTTCGTAAGCAATAGTGTACATTAAAGTGAAATTGAGTCATAATATTACTGCACTATCACAGTAATGTGATCATATTCTTTCTACAGTAGGAGGTGGACATAAATCAGTCAACAGCAAAACCTGTAAAATAAAAATACAAATCCACACCATTGTATTGATGTGTTTTTTAAGATCTCAGGTCTATCAACCAGCTAGCCTGCATATATTGAATTTATCTTCACTGTAGCAATGAAGAAATCAATTCTGTAGTTTTGCACATAAGTGTCATAAAAATCAGATCTAAGATGTCATTGTGCTCATTTAGAAAGAATAGATTTATTATTACATTGAAGTTGAAGAAATATGTGAATGTAAAAAGCAGTGGAAGTCATGAAGAAGATAATTCTGAATTCCACAAAGTTATGTGGATATTGTGCAGGACAATTGATTGTAGGTTGCCCTGCTTGAGTAGGGGTGTTGGATCAGATGCCGTCCAGAGGTTCCTTCCAAACATTCTGATCCTGTGAAAATAAAATGTAGAAGAAACCGAGGTGCCTCCTGTCACTACAAATGAAGAATTGATTTACTTTTTTATCATCCTTGCACATGTTTTAGTAAGTACGTGGGAAACTCATACTATGTAACATTGCTAGATTGAAGAGATTCTGAAAGAACAAAAGAAAAAACAGGTTTGTTTGGGTTTTTGAAAAAAAGCCTTATGAAGCAAGACAGAAACCCTGAGTTTAATTGTCAAGGAAATAAAGAAGATGAGGAAGAAACATAGAATTCTCAATGTAAAGAGTAAATGAGACAAAGTTCTGCCAGGAATAAATCAAATATTATTGATTACACCTCAGTGCAAAAAGACTTGACTGTATCATCTCCCTCTCTTCCTAATTTTAACTCCTTGCCTTGCTCTTCCATACAAAAGAAGTTCATTACTGTTACAGATCAAGACTGATTTCTGACGATAGAGCCTTAAATCTTGCACTTGTTAATGATAATAGTTCCCCTAAGTTAACCCGGAGATTAGAAACAGGGCACAAGTGCATGTTGGTCGCTGCATGATAGGTTTCTGTCACTACTGATATGTAGTATCAGTATATCTGTACTGTATTTCTGTCCTGCTGATATGATATGTACTCTCTTACTACTGTCACTACTAATTATGGAATGGGATGTCTCATAAAGTCATTGTGGCTGTATTTTCATACTGAGTTCTCCAAAATATTTTACTTCCTTCTCAATCTTTATTTTCCAGACAGAAACATATATTGCTTTAAAAAAGCATTTTAATAAAAATGGTGATGCTGACTACACAGCAACAGTTTTCTTTTGCTACTGTTTTCTTTTGTTTTTCATCTTTAGTCTTAAATGTATTATTGCCAAGAGTATTCTATCTGTTGATCCCAGACTTGAGAGGAGGTAAGGAAAAGCAGTATTTGTGAGTTCAGTAGGCATAGCAGAATGTAAGTTTATTACTGTCTCTTCATGCTATGTTTGCCTGATAAATATCAGGTTTAGATAAAGCTTTTGTATTTGCTATTTCAGTTTGAACAGATTAGTTTCCTTTTAAAAGGCCTGAATATACCTGTTATTATTTTTATTCTAAGTACATTTGATAAGGACAAAGCTTCTAATATATGAAAACACAAACAGATGGTTAAACCAACATTGAAATCTGTTTTCTTTGCATTTACTTCAGAATCAAAGTTTTGACTTTACAATGTGAGTTATTTCAGTTCCCAAGAAGATTTACTGTGTTGGTACTGGCCCACCACACTATCCAGACTCAAGAGAAGATGTTTGTGTACAGGTCTAGAAATGTGGGTTTTTTCCAGCACACGCTGCTCTATATTTCAGTGTATTTCTTAGAAAACTCCTTAATGTTTGCTGTGAACTGCACTTCTGATTCTCATTTAAAGAAGAGTATAAACCATGAATGCATAGAATAAGCACTAATATCCAACAGGATTCTTTTGCACCTCAGCAACCATACTTAGCTATGAAGTTTTTTAATATTCAATTAATATGTTTATTAAGTCATTGGCTCAGCTTTTTCATAGTTGCATTCTAGGCCAACCTTATAGTAATGGAATTTTGCCAGCGTAGCAGTGCTGGGTCATTGCAGAAGAACAGCAAACCAGCTAAAGGTGCTGTGCAGACACTTAGTTTGCTATGCTGAGAGCAAATACCGTTTTTCTGCTTAGTCTGTGTTATTCTGCAGAAGTGGTGTAACTATACTATCAGAAGTAATCCTGTTGCCATGTCATGGCTGGATTATGTCTTATTTAAATGTATCTGTCTAAAAATGAGATTTTTAATAGAGCATAGTCACTTAGACTTCCTTTATAATTAACTGGGTGAGCAGGCACCCTGAGAGAGCAGTATATCCCGTTTGAAAGGACATCTGATATAGATGGAATGAATTGTCTTCTTTTCATGCCTGTCTGTTCGGATGAATTGGATAGAGGATCTGGGTGATTAGACTAGACAAACCTATGTTTCAGATTGGTGAAGTTAAGCATGATGAATTTGACGTGTACAGTACCATACAAGCAGACAAACTTGCAGTGAATAACTGCAAGTCATTCTGATGGATAATAATTGCACCATGAATAAATTTTTTAAAACAAAATAATGAATTCTGTTACTAGTTAGAAAATAGGAGTGAGCTGTATGTAGGCAGTTGTATGCAAATTCCACAAAGACAGTTATATGTAAAATAGATGAGGCATTTCAGAAAAAATCATGAAAATGTAAGAATAAAATATTAACTTGAAGGGACTTGTTGATAGATTTCATAATAAGGAGAGAAAGAAGGAAAGAATATTTGCATTTCTGGTGTGTAGTAAAGAAGAAACAAGCATCTCTCCTGGATCATAGCTTCTAGTCATTTTTAGAACAGTAATTTTAAGTAGGCTTGACTGTTTGTAGGAATAATGTAACTATGTAGAATGTAAGTAATTAAATCTATTGAGGGATTATTAGTGGGAGAATAGAATCAGAAATGCTTTAAGCCCTCATTTAATTTTAAAGAGAAGGGATGAAAATTTTAAAGGGAGCAGATGACCTCATCTGGCAGTATTACTACAACAGGACTTTTTAGTCCATTGTGACCAATTTTATTGTCCATTGCGATCAATTTTATTGTCCATTGCACAGGTTTGAGCTATATACCAGTTTACAAACAACTGTAATAGTGTACAGATCATCTGGTTTTGTGTTACCTTTTAATGATTAAGTATTTAGTCTGTGTAGTATTAGCTGATTGGGTTAACAGGTTGGCAAAAATTTCTGTTTCATAAGTAAGAACAATCTTCAGTTGGTTTTGTTGATACGTTGGTTTGAGTTTTGTGCAATGGGTCAGATCTGTTCAATCTGTGGAACATATATAGGACAGATAGGGAAAGGAGCAGAGTGAGATGATTTTTTTCTTGCTTTATTTCAAGCTTATATTGTCATCCTAGAATCACAGAAAGTTTAGGACTGACAGGGACCTGAAAGACTACCTAGTTCCAGCCCCACTGCAGTAGGCAGGGCCACCTTTCACTAGACCAGGTTGCTCAAAGGCCCATTCAGTGTGACCTTGAACACTCTCGGGGATGTTTTTTTATATTGTCTCCTTTTCTCCACCCACCCATTTTCCTTTTCCAGATATTGGAAAAGGAATGGTATGCATAAGTATCTGATATTGGATATCAGATATTCCAAATATTTTGCTTCCTTATGTAACAGCTGAGAAGATCAAGAAATTATAGAATACATGCATTTCTGTAAAAGTCAATCCATTAATAATTTTGCAGCATTGATAGTCAGTTCGTTGGTATCTGTAGACTTTATATTCCAAATAAATCCAAATAATATAATGGTAAAAAAAGGCAAAATGAAACAAGGCTGCAGAGGTTCATTGTTGTGCTGACTCCTAGTTTCTGACAATATTTCTGTGTTCATTCATATTTGTATTTTGAGCAGTATTCTACTGCGGTATTGATTTCTTTTGCATGCTGGAATGGCTTAATATCTTTGTAGAGGCCTAGAAGAAGATAGGTTTCTGCCTTGTGTTACTGCTAATGAGTAAGATGGGAAGTTATGCAAGGGAAAGGAGAAGCAGATGGACAATAAAAATGGAAGGTGAGAAAGCATAATAAAAAGAGGGGAAAAAAAGAGTAATGGAGCTGTGTGAGACTAGAACCTATATTATATTGATGGTTGAAGGCAATGACTAAACCCTTCCCATTACACAGATTGTTTCTTGGTGATACATTGTGAGTAAGCCAAATGCAGAGTTTCTATTAAGGTTTTCATTGCTTACTGTAATGATTTCTAAGGTGTATGTAGAGGAGACTTGGTAATTAGTTCCTAAGGCTATGCCTTGGCTTTATACATGTATACATGACTCTGCATTTTTTATACACATATACTTTTCAAAAGCCTTACTTGAATGAGAAATGCAAAAATGGGCTAATAAAAGTTTATGCCCTGGAAATTCTTACCCTTTGCTCATCAGGTATAGGACACCTCAAATTATTTCATAGAATATTAAGTAATTTTTGTCTGCAGAGTGTCTCACACTTAGAAAATTTTTTGGTAACGCGTCTAGCCTGGGCTTGGGATTTGAGCAGATGAGACCTGTCATACTTTTCATTGTATTTTACTTAGCGTACTGTCTTCTTTTGTGTTTCACTACTATTTTCTTAATGTTGGTCCCACTGTGTATATTTAGGGTCAGACATCATGCAAGTTTTCAGTTTCCTACTTCAATTTTTCAGACAGTTTCAGAAAAAAACAGCATAAAGAGCAGAATACTCTGCAGGTGACATGCATTTTCAGTCTTTGATTCTCTTTAGAGTCTTAAAACTTGGAACTTGTCTACAGCTATTTTTGTGTTTTGTTTCTATGGTCTGTAATCTTGTTTCTTGAGTTTAAATTTATAAAGCCTTTTCACTCACCTCTCAATTTCGTGTGCTTTGTTGTCTAAGATCTATATTTCTCTAGCTCATTTATTCATATGTCAGGGGAGGTTTAGTTTGGATATCAGGAAAAAATGTCTTCACTCAGAGGGTTGTTGGGCACTGGAACAGGCTCCCCAGGGAAGTGGTCATAGCACCAGCCTGCCAGAGTTCAAGAAGCGTTTCAACAATACTTTCAGGTACCTGGTGTGATTATTGTAGCTGTCCTGTGCAGGGCCAGAAGTCGGAATTTGATGATCCTTTGAGTCCCTTCCAACTCAGGATTATTCTGTGATCATCAGACTGCAGCTTCCAAACATTTTGATATTTTCAAAGGTGATGCTTGCCTTTGTGAGTTTCCTCCTCCCTTTTTTGCAAGAGTATATAAATATCTGTATCTTATGCCTCATTTAAGAGAGGCTTAGGTATAAGGTCTTCCTCAGACTTTTTAGTCTCTGAACCTTCACTGGAAATATATACTTTGGGGGACCCCTCCCCCCCATAATTACACATAGAGGAAGGGAATTAGCAGTCTCAATTTTATAAAACAGTAGCAGGTTCTGGAGAAAGGCTTTAATTAATTTCTAACAACTTAGATTTTTTAGTAATAGATGGAAGATATAATTTTCTTGCTTCTATGCTTTAGCTTCCCTCTTTATGCCCTTATTGGATTTTTCCATATTGAGCTATTACAGCAAGCTCCTGGGTCAGCTGCTATGTGTTCTGTCTGCCATCTTTCTTTTCAAGAACCCTTTCACAGGAATCTGCTAAGGAAAATGTTTTCAGTTGTCTCTTCGGCTGAGCCCTGCAGAGTCAGTTATTTTATTAGGAAAAGGGTTTGGTGGGGACTATGTGCTTAGTCCAAAAATTTAGCAGAAAGCCCATTACATTTCTGCCATCATTTGCAGGTTGAATGCTGGACAAGGAATCTGCAACTCTAGCTGTTCTAGTGTGAGGGAGGGTGCTGACTATTATTTCTCAAAGTGCCGTTTTGGCCACAACAACCCCCTGCAGCACTACAGGCTGGGGACAGTGGCTGGACAGCAGCCAGGCAGAAAGGGACCTGAGGGTACTGATTGACAGCAGACTGAACGTGAGCCAGCAGTGTGCCCTGGTGGCCAAGAAGGCCAATGGCATCCTGGCTTATATCAGCGATAGTATGGCCAGCAGGACTAGGGAAGTCATTCTTCCCCTGTACTTGGCACTGGTGAGGCTGCACCTTGAGCGCTGTGTCCAGTTCTGGGCCCCTCAATTAAGGAAGGACATTGAGATGCTGGAGCATATTCAGAGAAGGGCAACAAGGCTGGTGAAGGATCTGGAGCACAAGTCCTGTGAGGAGCAACTGAGGGAGCTGGATTTGTTTATGCTTGAGAAAAGGATGCTCGGGAGAGACCTTATCACTCTCTACAACTGCCTGAAAGGAGGCTGTAGCCAGCTGGGGGTCGGTCTCTTCTCCCGGGCAACCAGTGATAGGACAAGAAGACATAGTCTTAAATTGTGCCTGGGGAGGTTTAGGTTGGACATTAGGAAGAACTTCTTCACAGAAAGGGTGATAGGGCATTGGAATGGGCTGCCTGGGGAGGTGGTCTAGTCACCATTCCTGGAGGTGTTTGAGGAAAGACTGGACATAGCACTCAGTGCCACGGTCTAGTTGACACGGTGGTGTTAGGTCAGAGGTTGGACTTGATGATTTCAAAGGTCTTTTCCAACCTAGTTGATTCTGTGATATTACTATGACCTTTGTTTCCTAGAAAATGACTTCTGTTTCTGTGGAATTAAAACCACTGTAATTAATGACCTTTTCCAGCTCTGGTTGATATTCAAGATATTCTCCAGAGCTCACCTACCTTCCGTTTTTTGTCCAGGCCTTCATGTGGTATATTGTTGTTCCTGTTACTGAGAGTCATGGAGGGTGAGAAGAACCAGTGTGGGAGACACTAGTTCTGGGATATATGCAGACTAGCGGCTGGAAGTTTATGTGACCTGAACACTTTAAAAGATAATTTTTTCACTTCCTTGTTAGTTAAATAGTTTGGCTGTTGGCTTGTCTGTGTCAGGATGCTATAGACATTGATATCTGCATTAATTTTGACCCTAACTGTCAGCTGTTTAAACTTTTTATTGTCTTCTATTAACTTTAAGAGAAACTTCCTACAGCCTTCTTGGGAGTTGACCCAGCACTTTGAATATTGTCAATATTAAACTTTCATATTTGTACAAGTAAGATTATTGGGTGAAAAGCCTAAAAATCGTTTCCTCAGTCTGAAATAAGACAGAGTTAGCAAAAATAAGGCTAGGAGTTAGCAAAACAGTTTGCTCATTTTATTTTAACAAGTAAATGTATTAATGGAGCAAGATATCTTAGAAGATATTTTTAGAACATAACTTCTTCGTGAGAAAGCAAACATGGGCTTTAGTGAAATGATGCAGGAGCTTTCTGAGCTGAATATATGACAAAGATACTACAGGATACATTACAGTCATTTCATACTTTCATATTGGCAACATCATTTTAGTGTTACACAAGTTTAAGGTGATAATTGAATTAATGATGCAGGAATGTAGGGGAGAAATGCAGGTGTTTTTTTGGAAGACTAATTATAAAAAAGCCTATTTACGCAAAGTAGAGTACAACAAATAGGTAGAAGTGGCCTACCTTTGTATAAAGCCTTCCTCAAATGTGGGTTGTTTTTTTTTTTTTGACATAGTCATCTGCTTCACTGAGAGACAAATGTCAGCTTCTATAATTGCATGGATTTGTTTCTTTATATTCTGAATACTTGTTCCTGCTATATTGTTAATTGTATCTGCTGCTACAATAAAATTGTTATGCATGTTGCTTCTGGAACTGGTCTCTAGGCTTCTCTAATTTCCATGGTGAGTTGATTTAATCATTCAGATGAATTCACTGAAGTGGCTGTTGTACTGTGACAGTGACAATGAGAGTCAAGAGAACTAATTAAAGTTAGAAAAATCAGACTTTTCTGGTGGTGGTCCATCTTTTACGTCTTAGAGAATTCCTAGACTAACTTCAAAGAAACCATCAAGTATCTTTCTTTTAAGGATTTTATCTCAGAGTTACTACTGGTGCTGGAATATATTATAAAATGTAGCTGCGAGTTTGTGTCATTGCAAATTTTTTACTTTTTAAAAAAGTCTATTCTCTGCTGGCAACCATTTGTAGTTTAGGCAAAACCTGGGTTTGTTCTCTAATGACAGGTTAGAATTCTATTGAGGGATTGATGGTTACGTTTAAGTGCCCACTTGGGGGTATCTAGGATGTTTGTTTAAAGTCCTGTAATGTACAGCAGAGATCTAGTTAAAACCAACAGCAGAAGCTAGAAAGCAAATGGATGCTTACATGTTAACAGCTGAAAATGGCTTTCTGAACTCAGAACTGAAGTGTCCTAGTCCCTCTCTCAAAAAACGCCCGTGCCAAACATCATTATTCTTTTGTTGAAAAGTCATGTAGCATATAATTGAATTTGCGTTTGAGAGAGGACGTTGAAACTTCTACTTGTATTAGAGTACTGCAAGAGTAGCTAACTTAAATGTATTCTGACAGCTTTGTTTCAAGAGGGATTGTTTGAGTTTTCTGTAACACTTCCTGTTTATGCAACTGTAGTCCAAAATGACCAGACAAAAAGTTGAAGAGAGAACATCTGTAGTTACTTTATCAAACAATTTTCGTTTCTATCAATAGAGCTCAAGAGCAACAAAAGGAATTTTACTTCAGAATGTGAAATGCAAAGGAATGGGAATTATATCAAATGTAAGGACTGTTGAGTGATGGGGAAAATATGTGTTTCTAATATCTTGTGTATCTTTGCATCCTAAACATGGTTCCCAGGTTGACCAGGATTTTAATTTCAGTGGGAAAACTCATAGTAAATTCTTCACTATTTTTTTTTTTGCTTTCATCTGTTGAGGGTGGAGAAAACTACATAGCCTTCAATTTTCTCACTTTATCTGCAAGGGATCCGTACCATTTTTGAAAGTTATATATTTACAACATCAATAAAACCAGCTTCCTTAATTTGCACTGTTCCTAGTATTTTCTTGTATAAATATGGGTGTAATTTTTTTTTTTTTCAAAACTATCTACATCATCTTTTTTTTCCACTTAAAATCTCCTAAAATTCATCCACTTACCTTCAAACATTTTTTTATTCAGAATAAATTTTTCTTTCTATTTGAAGAACTTTATGTAGGATGTGCTGAGTGAAGCGGGAACTGCTAGCACATGATATACTGTGCAGTAGATCAGTACTTTCCAGAAGAGTCAGCATGTTACACATAACACCACAGTTTCCCAAGCATTCAACACTACAGTTGCAAGAGGCATCCATCCTCCTTGGCTCACTGCACATGAAAACCACCCAGTAAATTGTACTAAGTGTGTTAACTGGCAGCCATTTGGAATATTTTGTTCTGTTGATTTTGTGTTCTTTGTTGGTTTTGTTTGTGTTCTGACAACATTGTAAACTAGATCGCTTCAGGTTTTGGGGAGCTCTACAAATGCTCTGTCACAGCTGGAATGGGATGTTGGAGATAAAAAGGTGAAGGCAAAGAGTTGCAGGATGAGGAGAGTATTGTCTTCATTTGATGCAGTGCTGGGTGATGTTAGGTTAGTCTGTTCTTGAAATCATAGTACAAGTCAAATGGACTAGATTTTGGCACTTAGCGTTGCTGTATGCAAATGTGTGTGTGTTTGAAGGAGGATTGGTGCTTGCAGAGAATATGGAGTTTCCTGCACATACACGTTTCTGTTTAGGCTTTCCCAACACAGTAGGAAATGATTTTAATTTTGCAGTGAAATCTTCAGCTTGATATATTCTTTTAGGTTTGAATTTTAGTCCGTAGCTCTGCTAGACATTGGTACATATAAGTCTACTGACAAAATGTTTTGGTATGGTTGATACTGGATTTCTTCCTTGAGATTTTTTGATATTAATTGCAAGAAATGCAATGATTATCTTCCAGAAAATATTGCTTATTCTCTCTCTGTGATTAACTTGGATTAGTATTTAATCTTTCTTCTAGAGAATACATCCTGCAGTTTAGACATGGTTCACGTGACTCAGTAGAGCTAAAAATTTCCACCTCGATTTATGTTGCCAGTAAAGTTTTTGAGAGTTTTTTTCTTTAAAAACATCAGCTTACTGTATTTCCCAATTAGAAACTCTTTCCTCTTTGAGTTTTTATGATTTACAGAGTATTAAATAACAAATGATAAGCTGTAAAAATTTATTTTCCTTTACTATTGAGAAATGAAAAGTACACTAACAAAATTCATATAGAATTGTTAATGTTTTCAGTAAACTATTCATTTCAGGAAGGTTGGAAACTCTATCTCTGATATTTTGAACCTTACTATCTTATGGATTTTTTCCAGCTGATGTATTTATTTTGCTGCTTTATCATCAATTTATAAGAAAAGATTGATCTTTTGCAATGTATTTCTTGCGATGTAATGTCAAGGCTTCTGCTGTCACCGTACTTTTTGTTTTAGACTTACTGAATTTGATTTCTACTTTCGTGTTATGTTACATTCAGTTTTTGAAACTTCCCTTGGCAGAAAACCTGCTTTTATTTTTTTTTGCAGTAAATTTTTTGCCTTGTTTTTTTGTCTTTTGTGAAGATAAAAGTCTTTTTTTTTTTTTTTTTAACATTCATGAACTGAAGAGCTGATACATTTAGCTCTCTTCTTCTTGGTCCATGACTAATCACTCTGTCTCATGGCTAATAACAATAAGCATAACTTCCTAGTGGCCGTGATGGTTCCTTGGGATAGAGATGACATTTTACATGCTTTTTACTGTAGGGGGTAGTACTAATTTTCATTAGGAATATTTCTGCTCTCTATGTCAACATTACAGGAAAGTAAAAGGTAAAGTGATTATCTTGCTTAAAGATATCTTGAAAAATAGGAGTTGAAAAATAAAGTGAAGTGGTGGAAAAAAAAGGAGACAGGGTAGGGTATTTGTGTAATCTGTGTATGCAAGAAGGGGCCAAATATTTCATGCATTTCATGTCTCTCAAAAAGTGTTTGATTAGAGTACCCTGCATGAAGCTGTTGATGATGAGCATAACGATACTAACTTAAACCTACATTCCTTTTTATTTATTACCAAAACTCAGGATAGGCTATGTAACTTTATCAGGATATGTATTTTTGGAAGGCATATATCAAAACATTTGAACAAACAGTACTGAAATAAAACTAAAAATTTATTAAGGTTCAAAATAGGACCAAGTGATGAAAGCATCTACAGTAATAATCGAATGGGATTCATCTGAGATTTCTCACACTTTTTTCCTGGAATGCCTAGTGCTAATCACACTGTGAGAAGGGATTAAGGCTAGACATGGCACAGCTACTTAAATGCTGGCTACAAGATACTCTTCACATGAAAAATACAAGTGTTTATACATTTAAGGTACATATTTACACTAAATAAATTTTAACAAAACCATTGCTATTCAGAAATATGACTTTGTAAGCTGTATTTATGGTCATTCCTAATTCAGTGGAATAGTCAGAACTAAATTTTATCTAGCACTACTGTGTTTATTTTATTCCTCACAATAGCTCAAGGGTAAACTAAAAGAAAAGCCATAATTCATCTTGGTGGCAAACACTTGGTAGGACTTGATTATGCAAATTGATTTAAATTTTGTAGTGCAAGTGTACAAATGAGCCTCTGGTACCAAACTGTTTAACTCCCTCACAGATAAAATGTATTTTAAAAACATGTTTTGAGAAAATGGGCTTAAACAGATAAGTTGTTTTTTTTTGTGTTGTTCCGTCCAAACAGAATGCATTTTACTGTTCTAATGTTTCAATTAAACATGCTTAGAAGCTACACAAATTACCAAGTTTTTAATAGCGCTTACGGTCATCACGATTCAATATAGATGACTGAATTTTACTGTCAGTTATGGATAGATAGTTCTGCATTGTTGTTTACTAGGAAATGATGCTTCATGCTGTGCCATTTTTTGCTGAAATAAATGAAGAATTCACTAAAAATACTATAAACAAGTGGCAGCGCTCCTTCAAAGGAAGTTCCCCAAGTAGTCTCTGTGTGGGACAGAGTTAAAAAATAGTCTGTTTTGCCAGAAATCAGTTTTTCAGAGATTTTTAAACACTTTTAGTAATTTTCAGTGCTATATCAAGGTAATATATGCTAAGTCTCAGAATGTATTCATTTTCTAATTTTTTTTTGCAGTGTTTAAATAAATGCATGATGTGCTATATTTTGTATGTTTTCCGTTTCTGTTATTTGCTAGGTGGACATCTTGTCCTTTAAGGTCTGTTATTTTATCCTTCACTTTAATGCAGAAAATTTGAAAATAGGTTTCTCAAATGTGTATCATATTATCTCTAGGTTCTATCCCAGGATTCAGTTAATTTAGTCCTCTTCTTCAAAAAGCATCTCTTCGCATTAGTGTGCTTAACCATACACATTAGCTGAGTTTGCAGTAGCAATTCAAAAGTGAACTGTACAGAAGACATTATGTTTCTAGTCCTCTCCATTTAATCTTGTCGTAGCTCAATTATAGAAAGTCATCAAAATGTATAGAATTATGGATTACTCTCTAAACGTAGCTAAGAACAAAACTTTTTTTTTCAAAAGTAGTCACAATTACTGCTGTGAGTTTTCTGTTGTGGGTTTTTTGCTTGGTTGGTTGGTGGTTTTTTGGTGGGTTTTTGCTGGTTTGTTTTGTTTTGTTTCTTATTGCTGCAGAGTTGTTAATTGTTTCTTTATTAAAAAGCTATATGAGGTGTTTGAAAAATAAATCAATAGCAAATGCAGAGAACTAATAGGAGCCTTAGGTGAACCTTAGAGTGCATACTGTGTTACTACTGCCTCAGGTAATAGGAGGCAGAAAAAAGTCCTTAGAAAGAGGCTCTCCCAGGATAATCAGCTGCTGCAAATTTGGGAGATTAATTTATACACATGACTGAGGGATAGCTCCAGGAATGGAATATTTAGTGAGGGTATGGGAGATTCATTAGAATTAAGAGAAGTAGCTTTTCTTGAGAGAAGTGATATGGGATATGCTGACCTAAAAATAGAGAAAAAAGAAAAAGACAGATGAGTGTTGGAGCCAGTCATTCCATTATAGAAGTTCCATAGAAGTTATGTTCCATTCTGGTATATGCAACTAATTCCTTTATATAAATTTTTTCTTCTGTGGTTCTGCTTAATATCTTGAAGTGTTAGCAGCTTTTTGAATACTCTGGAGATTTGTTAACAAGTCAGAAACTACCCGTGACTGGGATTTCTCCTCAGATGAAAGTTAAAGGTCCCATTCGATATGACAGTTGGTTCTGGTTGAACCAAAATCTCATAAAAGCCTTAGAGGGTTAGCTAAAAGTGGTTCAGAAGGGCAGATTTAACCATCAGCTTGAAGCAATAGTTTACCCTTAGTCAGAAAATCAGTTAACAGCATTTTAATGTGTGTTCTTTAGTCTGTAAACAAGCTGCAAATTCTGTGTGACTCTAAAATACAGACAGCCTTGAGGTGACAAAGAGAGTGAGTGGGTGAAATGGTCCATACCTGATTTTCAGTGGCCTTGTTCCATGGAAATAGTTAAAACAATTTTGTCCTAAATACTTAGGAGAGAGCCAGGAGATAGCTTGGATACAGAAAGATATTTACATTGGCAAGAGGAGTAATAAGGAACAGGCATTTTATCTAAAAAAAGGTTTTGTTATCTACAAACTCAGTTAATTTGCCTACAAAAAGAATGTTTTTCTCCATCCTCAACTATTATGAGTTATCTTTCATCTGTTTGCTATAGTCTTGCTGATATAGTTGTATATGTTTTTAGGAGTTTTCAGTCTATCACGTTTAAATGAAGTTATCTTGCCTCGAGCAAGGCAGGACTCTGCTGTCTCTTGCCAGTGACTCAGGTGGGCTGTGAACATTTCTCCAAGACCAGAGATTCACTTATTTTCTTACAACACACAGTCTTAGCAGGACCTTGTTCTCATCTATTCCTGCTGAAAGACTAAATTTTCTTTTTTATGATCCTCTTACCTATATTTAGTTGTAACTTTATGGCCATAAAGTGAATTCCATGCTTAATTTACTTTTTTTTTCCCCAAAGAAAATAACAATTTTAGAATAGCCAACATTTTTTTTTCCCTTTATACATAGATAGTGTTCTACAGTGCCTAACAGTGAGACACACATTGTAATATCTGCTTCTTGGTTTTAGTCCATAGCAAATATTAAGTATAGTTAAAGATGCATGGATAATCATAGACTTTTGCATTATTTTGTGTGTGTTATCTCATACATTCTGTATTTTGCTACTGTATTAAATCTGCTCATTAAGAACCAATGTCCTGTAAATCCCCGGAGGCAAATTTAATGTTATCTATAGCATGGGGTGTATTCAAACATCTGTTTATTGCAAAGCAGTGGACCACAGAATATGCTTCTGATGTCCAGATATAAAATGATCCTGACTAGCTTGAAACATGCTTCAGTCTGAACTTGACTTTTAATGAAGTGCATCCAAAATACTTTTATAGTTGATCTCATCAGTGCTTTCTTTATATGCCTGTGTATACAAATTATTTATGTTATGGTTACAATTACTGTCAGCTGTGCCAAGGAGATGACTAAATCCTGAGTATTCCTTAATTTTTGTATTTATTTTGATCAACTATTGAAAAATATAACTGCTTCGGATTTTATTTTCAGTTGGAAACTGCTAATTTTATGTCAAGTTAATGCTAAATAAGCTGTTAATTCTTGCAATTAAAATCCTCTCTCATTACATGAAAATTGCTGTTGAGAATATACAGAAACACCACCAGTAAATGACTTTTTTCATTTTGCTGGTTGTTAGGTTTAAGACAGTGAAAGTATTCCATCCTCTGAGATTGAGGATGAAGTCAAGTATGACAAAACATCAGTGTGATGAAACAGTAGACTTGGTTTATATTTTACACTTTAAATGGAATTCTAGGAAAACAACACCAGGCTACAAAATTCATGGAGATAAAAAATAGTTGGAGGCTGGGGAAATATGGGGTCAAGGGAGAAGGAAGAATGATATAGGCTTTCCCTGTCTTAAACACTTTTGAAGGCAGCTCTTTTTCTAACTGTTGTCAGAGATGAGACATGAAGATAAATGAGGTCTTTGATCAGGTTCAGCATGGTTGTTCTTGTGTTTTAAAGTATTTCAGATAAAAAATGATTGTTTGAAGAATTATGCCTTCCTTGTTTTGCTTATTTGCAAAAAAGCTTTTATTTTGTATGTTTTAAAGATGTTGGACAACAGATGCACTAGAACAGTTATGTTCCAGATAGGAAAATTTCTTATCTAATCTTGTGTTTTTGCCATGTATCTTTGCACAACTTGTCTGTAGAATGGAGTTTTTACTTCTAATCAGGTATTGGGGGGGGGAAAAAGTATTGTTGCTGCTATTCAGTTCGTTAGAGCATGGCAAGACAATGGGTTCAGTGGGGTGCCCTTGTTCCAGTGGGTAAGTCCTGTCGGAGGAAATGCAAATGAAAAGGGTCAGAAAATGGCTTGTGTTCACTTCCTGACTTGAAATGTTAATGTACTGCTGAAAATCTACCACTGGAGACAGGAATCAAACAGCTTTATGAAGTGCAGGCTAACAGCACAAAGTATCTTTTGAGAGACTGATTTGTAAGCTGGAAATGCTGTTTGAGAGCAACAGGCAAGTGTAGTCTGTCTTCTCTGGAACTCTATGGCATGGTGAGCTAGCTGAAAAGGAGTCTACAAACTTGTAAAGAAGTGTAAAAGTGAAGGTTAAATATCATCTTTTCTCTTAATTCTTTTTTCTTTTTGCTGTGTTAGAAGTACAAAAGTGATGTTTTAAATCCACACCTGTTCTCTGTCACAGCCATTTGAAAGCATTGATATGCCCTGGAATGGAATATGGAATATTTCGAATGGAATTATGGATATGTGCTCTAGAAGGACGTGAAATGCAGTTGGAGAAGTCGGAAATGAGTTCATTCAGTGAATAGTGGTGTTATCACCTGGGAGTTCAGACTCTCTGCAAAGAGGGATGAAGCAAAATAGTTCCCGTGGAAAGCCTGAAGGGAGTTTGGGTGATGTGGATTTCTTTGGAACTGTAACAAATGCCAACCCATAAGCAAACCCCAGAACTGACTGTGCATTATGTTCCTTTCTTTTCTTCCAACCACCATGTACCAAGTTTCAAACTAAAATTTTAAATCAATTATAATATATAAACTGCGATCTTTTGCTGTAAGCATAGCTTAACATTGTAGGTTTAAAAATTAGTGGGGGAGTTTTCCAGAGATATTCTAATAGCTCTTTAAAATGTAATTTTATTCATACAATGCAGTAGCGTAGAAGATGTTCAGGACAACAAAATTAAACCAGAAGGTTTTGTATCAAGTTATATGATTTGTATGTAATCTGTACACCAGCATACAATATCTGTTTACCTCTTTGAAAGGAGTATGCACTACATGCTGTTTTAAAAGGTCAGCTGTAAAGAGACAAGAAAATAAAGATGAATATCGTGAATACATGAGCCATTAGTCACTCTGACTGATAGAAACAGTGAAAAGATACTGTAATCTATAAATATGATTTGATTTTTTAATCTCTTTCAATTGTTATGGTACACCTGTACTGTAGTCATATTTATACTAACACTGACTATAATCTCTGAGTTCTCGTCATCCTTGCTCCTTCTTCTTAGGTTGGTGACCATGTATTGATTTGGGATTTGCCTTTTGAGGAGGTGACAGTGATTATGATCTTTTGTCTCTCCATCCATGGCCTCTTCTCTGAGTCCTTAGGATGTACTCACTATGTCTTGTCTCCTTACCTGGGTCACTTCAAACCTGTTCTTTACCTTTCTGTAGATCTTTGGTTTATCTGCAGTATACTGTCCCTTGTTTTTGTTTGTTCTTTTAGCTTGTTTTTCTAATTGGCATGTGCTATGAAGTTGTGTGTGGAGGGCCTTTAAGGCTGATTAATGTCATTTTCACTAATATATCCATTCATATAGGCCTTTCGTAATTCCTTTTTGTTATTTCCTTCCCCTCCCCTGTATTCCCATTAATTCTCCATTTATATCAGTATTTACATTTCTATTACAAATCTCTGCAGCTCTGTGTTTTTCTAGGTGTCTGTTTGCGTTAACTTTTTATACCACTGTACCTGTAGAACAACCAGGATACTAAAATTTAGAAGATGCCATTGCACTTAGTGGTAAATGGCTCAGCTGTTGGTATAAGTGAAATGCTGCCATAGTGGGTCAATCATTGTGATATTTTCTCTAAGGCAAATATTTTGGGTCATTGGTACCTGTAAAATCAATGAAATTATGAGGAAAAAAAGATAAAAGAAAAATATTCCTGTCTCCCAAAAAAGGTGTGTAATATAATGGCACATCAGTTTTAAAATGATACTAAAACTGTCCTATTTTTTTATCTGTAACAAACTTCCTTTTGATCCTTGATGAGTCTTTGGGTCTTGATTAGGATGGAAAGATATACTGAATCTCTGAATGTTTTTCCTTTTTTTATTTGTTTCCTCACTTCTGTCAAAGTACGGAACTAGTCCTCCATGATCAGTAAGACTGTTGGAAAGACAAAATTAGTTTGGCTGTGAATTTCCCCAGGAGCTGATAGGCTCATCCAGGGATTCCTGAAGGCATGGATGGATCTAAAAACTATTTCTCTCTCTCTTGGTGGGTGTTGAATATGTCCTTGCAGGAATAGCTGTGCTTTGAAGCATTATTTCATCATAATCTCATGCAGCTGGCTGTGTTGCTGGCATACAGAAGCAACTGGTTAGGATAGAGGGCAAGGCAGGTGTTCTGTACTTGAAGGCCCTTGGCTTTTCTGTTTGAGGGTGTGAACACAGGCGTGTGCTTAATCAGAGTAAAACCTTTTCAGCCTGACAGATACTATGTATGTGGAAAGTAGAAGCACGCCGTTTCAGATACATTTTCATTGTTTAGACAAAACTAAGATGGTTTCAATTTGGAACAGCAATTGCTGCTAATTTTTTTCTTAGCTAATACTCTGATTCACTTATTATTCTCTTTTGTAAAAGATACCATAGACTATTAAAAATATCAAACTTCTCTGCATTAGCAGATCTATTTTAATAGTAAGCGTGTTACATACTTCTCATTATGTTTCCTTGTTTTACATAAAGGCAAGAAGTAGAAAAAAATTACTTCAGTGTTTTCAACTAGATCGAGCAGACTGCCTGAGGAAAAGTCTGGATGAAAAAGTGCAGACTTCTGTGACTTGACTGCAGCAGAGGGATGACATTTTTCCCCAATTTCCGATCCACTAGTTGAATTCTATTCACAAAGAACAACTGTTTTTGTTTGTTTTAAATGTTTGTAGTTCAGCTGCTGTTCTTCAGTTGCCTATCATCAGATCCTGGATTCCGTTTGCTGACTTACCTGCAACCACTTAACACACTATAAACTGATCACCTTGAAAACAGTAGCATAGGTATGGATGATATAAGCAATTTATGTTATTGAACTGCAAAAAAATAGATCCGTTTAAGGAAAACTCTTGAACGGGTGATTCTGGGTGCAGGAAGTTTTGAATTTGAGGACTGATTACTGTATGAACTGTTACCACTTTTTAACTTCGAAGAATCTCCAAGAAAATGAATTAGTTACTCAATATTATCCCTGTAAACCACAGAATTGAGAGGCCATGATAGAACCTCTGAATCAGTTCTTTGAAGCAGGAGTCTTATTTTCTTTCATAATTGACCCATGTATAGCATTATGTAAAGCTCAATAAGCAATAAGAAGTAGGCAATGTTGTGAATATATAGCACATAATTATTCAGTTGTCAGGAAAGAAGCATTTTTATATTTATAACAGTTTCTTAGAAAGGGTAAGGGTGGCAAATCTTCATAACTTCAAAGGTTTTACTTGACCAGTCCCAGAAGATGTCTTTCAGCTTGGAAATGATAAGATACCTTATATTAATCTCACAAATTTATACCATAAGTTTTTTTATATTTTAGTGTTACTACATCTCAAAAATTCACTGCTGTATTTTAGGAAATATTGAATTGATTAATATGAAGTGGTTGTGTATATTTCTTGCAACTGATATTTTCCATAAAAAAATAATACTAAATAACTTCTGCAATTACTTCACGGTAATAATTATTTGTCTAATTGTAAAATTCTTCTTTCCATATGCTCAGTTTTCAGAAAATACCAGCATTTCTAGAATATTCTTTTGCATAACTTATCAATATGTCCTTTCAGGTAATAAAGTAAACTAAAAATATGGCTATTTAGATGTTTCTGGAGTTAGGTATTTACTCCATATAATCAATTGGTTCACAATTGAGGATATGCATCAGTGAAGACAAGCACATAATGAAGATAAAGAATGGCGGTGAAGGCTTCCTGATCCTAATATGAAATAATTAATTAAATTAACGCAAATATAGGAAGCTCTGGCAGTTATTAAAAGGCTTGTAAATCTAAGCAGACTTTTGTGTACTGATGGCCTGAAGAGGCCTGCAATTTTGTATGACATATTACAGATGCTTTCAGATTTTTTACAGAAGGTTTGGATATAAAATTCAGCAGATCAGCTGCTATCAAACAAATAAATTGATGCATGCTTGAAGAAGATCTTTTTCCTTCAACTTCCAGCCACAAGGAGGCTTTGCAAAGAAAGGCCACCCCATTGGTAGAATTGGATTCATAGAATTTTAGCAAAATATAACTGGAGGGACCATGAAAGGACATGTAATTAAGCTTTACTGAAGCTGTGAGTCCAAAGGACTCCTTATATACTGAACTGTGTTCGTTGATGAAACATAATGGGCACTAATTCTTTTTGAAAGAGAGAAGAAAAAATAAGAAACTATGGACAGAGATGGCTCTAGAAACTGTGGTGCCTGACGCAGTATTTGGAGAAAGGATCTGGAATGAACCTGGGGAAGTAGAACTAGTAATTTCTCACTGGATGGTGTAGGGAGCAGCAAATGATATAAGGTCATGATGTGAAGTGATGGGATAGTACAAGGTAATCTGACTTGGCCAGTGTTTATGCTGGTTTGTAAACTACTGTTTTAAATTACTTTGAAAAATTCACTGTTTTGATGATCTCTGAGTTACCTAGGTGTGCTGTTTCAAACCTTACTTATTGCTACAAATGTGGTGGTTTTTTCTCATTTTCTTATCTAACTGTACGCTGGTGCCATTTCAGCCATTGCCTTTAATCTCGTCTACAGTGGAAATGAAGAAATGTTTATTGCCTTCCTCTGTACAGTTCCTTTGTGTTTATTTGAAGGCTTCAAGAGTTTAAGTCTTTACTTCAATCATCTTGTTTTGTTATACAAAATCAACTAACTATATTTTTCCTATAGACCTTTATACTTTTCCTGTATATATAGACCACTGATGGTACTTGCTGCTCTTCTCTGGTCTTCTGGATCCTCTGCAGTTTGTCAAATTTTTCCAGAATATTATTGTCCTAAATAGGACAGAATATTTTACCTAAGAATATTACTTACTAGGGCTGAATACAGTAGAAAAATTGCTTAATGCATTATAGAATTATTGAATGATTTGGCTGTTGGAAGGGACTGTAAAGATAAACTATTTTCCAGAGTTTAACTCAGAATGGCACCTTCATTCTAAGCATGACACAATGTCTAACAAGAATGTTACACCGTAGTACATTCTGGAGAGGTTTCTTCACTTCTTTTTTTGATTGTCATTATCTTCCTTGACATTTCACGTTGTTTACCCTTTTATTTAGGACGTCTGTCACTTCCGTAAGTGATTAGATCCCAAGATCTTGTTTTTGCCCGGTGTGTCCCAAAATATCCCTGTTAAGGGATCAAACGTATGTATTTTTAAAAACAACACCGCAGTGCTGACTCATGTTCAGTTCATAGAAGTCTTTGCCACAAATACTTTTTTCTCATTGCAGAGAGGGATAATATCTCTACTCAAATGGAAGGTGGCAATTTTAATCTCTGATGGTAGGCACCCACTCTTTATAAATGGAATTTCACATTTCCACAATAACATAATGAATAAGAGATGCAGATAGCAAAGATCCAGAAAGTATGGTCTGAGAGAAACAAAGACAAGCATATTTATTACAATGTAAATTGTGTGTTTCCAGACATTATCAGGAGCACAAGTTAAATAATTCTATGTTGTCTTATTTACCAAGTCGTTTTAGAGCAAGTCTTGCCAGTGGCAATCAGTATTCAAATAATGAGAAGTTTGTCTTAGCTGATGTATTAGAGGCAATGATATTCCAGTCATAAAAGATAAGATCCACTGTAAGTTGCTCTAGACACGTAGAAGTGTCATCATGGCTCCTGTAATACTCAAAAGGGAGAAAATACTATCTTCAGGGCCTAGTTCACCACCGTGTAAGATCGCTAAGTAAAGCTTCATGAATAATTTCAAAGATATTTCTCTTTTTCTTCACTGACTGAAGAGGGGATTTATATCTCTAGCGTAAACCATGTGTCGACTTCAAATGCTTAGGGTCAGTTGAGGTAAATCCACATGTGACTTAGAAATCATTGTTTACAAAACATCCATGAAGCCAGACTAAATGTAGTATAAACATTTATATTCTGATGAAGTTTATATTAATTTTTTTGTAAGAGGGATTATGCATTCATATGTATATAGCAATGTTACATGCGAACAGATTCTCTAAATATTTTTGTTTACTGATAGAAGTAAAGTGTAAACTTCCAAAGAATATGCCATGTTGTATGTGCCAGTTTGAGAATATTTTCAGTATTGTCTCTACATATTTGGGGAATATTCTGACCATGAAGGTTTTGAGTATTTGTTCACAAAATTCTCTACAACTAAAGAATATTATTATATACAGTTTTAAATTTGCATTAGCTGATACTATTTTTTTTCAGAAATTCATTGTGGTGAACAAGAAATGATGGTGGATTCAAAATAAACTGTTCTTCAAATATGCTTCTAACAATTAAAACAGCAATCAGGTTCATAAAAGAAAATTTCACATAGTCAGGCTAATTTTGCAGCCAGGGCATGTTCATTCTAGAGAACTTCTTACACATAATGAGGAAGAAAAGAAATAGGAACTTGGACTCAAGAGAACTTATGAGGAGGTGATAGCTGCTTACTATTGCTCCTGCCATGATGATATCTTTTATCTTCTTCAGCTGCTTTGCTTGCCAGTAAGGAGTGATAATGAAGGCTGTTTTATTTTAAGGGCTTCCTGCGTACCCTGTAAGGTGTGAGGATAAAAGATTGCAGATAGAACCAGTACATTAGTCCTTCTGTAAATGCACTCTGTTCATTATCTTATGAGCTTAATGAAATGGAAATCAGAGAAAATTAAATAAGTCGTAGTTAAACATTTACTAGAGCCTAGATGTGAATCAGTATGTTGTAGAGTTCTATTTCTGACCAACACACCAAATCCTTCCCATGACTCTGTTTAAAATGTCATCTGGGTTATAATTTTGACTGGATTTGTGCTGCCTCATAAGCAGGACATGAAACAAATTGTGCTCGTCAAATTAGTAGAAAAAAATATGGGTTTCTGTTGTTTAAAAAAGAGACTGAAAATATAATGTGCCTTATTGCCACAGGAAATTAAGGAATTTTGTACCTGCTGGCTTCCTTTCACAATAATCTCTATTTCAATGTAACATATATAACTCTGGGGAATTTCTAAACTTCTTTCTGCTATCTAGTTGAGAGACAGCCTGCACTACCACTTGAAACACTTCTGAATCTGTCAGGCCTAATCAGTGGCCACGTTTTTGCTCACCATTTTATTTCATTGTGGAGAGTTCATCTTGGATAAATATAGAAGTAAAACAAGTTGAAAGGCATGTAGAAGTTGCATATGAGACAGTTACATGGGAATTTGCTGTAGTAATTTCTCCACTGTTTCATGATAAACAGTTACACACATCCCTTCCCAAGCTATATATCTTGTTCTGGCCATTCAGCTTTGTATACAACTCCGCATCCACCCCCCCACCATTAATTCTATCCGAAATCAAACCGTTACCTGATTCAAGAAGCAATGTACTTCTAATTTATCTGTATTGATTCAAGTCACAGGTCATAGATACATGCAGTACTGCTTGTAGTTTTATTTGGGCTTTTTCTTTGCTTGGCATTTTAGGGATGGGCTGGGGGTTGGGAAGACTTTGCCTTGTCCTCGAGGCCTTGAGTTTTGAATTACTTTTGAGACATGTAAATGCTTCAGCAATTTTCCTGCTTGAGATAGGAGGCTCAATCTGGGACTCCAACATGTCAGAAAAATTTTGAGGTATGGCTTTCTGATTAATATTTTAGGTTAATAATCTAGTCAGCAGTGTAAGATGTATAAATGTGTATCGTGATCAAACTCTATTTCAATAGAATATTTCAGATATATTTTTTTAAAAGGCCAGGGGAGCATGTCAATAAAAAAAAAAGAGACTAGAATATATTCCATAATGTTCAAGTCTGTATTGAGACCTTTTCAAGACTTAGATTCAGACAATGACTGAAGCATTATAATGTGCATTTAAATTACAATCTTTAGATACCCTTTGCTAATGAAATTAATTTTACCACTTTCATATACAATGCGTGTGAAGAGGGGCCAGGATTGAGATAAGAAGTTCTGGCATGGTAGGTAGGGCATGAATTTAAATTGGTCAGTACTGGCATAAGCCTTTAATTCCTGGGAATTTAGGTATCTAATCTAAAACAGCAAGGCAGTGTCTGTGTCTTCACAAGATCCTAAAATTCAGCCTCAGATGTTTTTTTGAAATCCACCTTTCAAAAATGGAAGAAGGATGGGTAAAGAGGGAGTGAAGTAGTACAGATTTTCTTTTTCAGTAGTGGCCACTGCTCTCGGAGGGCTTCAGCTCACCTTTCTCCAGCCAGAGGAAATTTGTCACCCAGGACCACTCCATGACTGTGCTGCCACAGGGTGTGCTGAGGTGAAGGTTTCTGTTCTTCAGCAAACTTTAGCAACGGAATTTTAGGCACTGAGTCAAATAAGATGCCTGCTGGGCTTCGTGAACCTCAGAAATATTTAAATATTGTATTTAAAATTATTGAGGTGTCTGGTCTCCCATGTTTTTACTTGAAATTTTTCCCCCTCCGAGCACACAAGGAAACACGAAATTACATACGTACAAATTGCTCTTAGTTTAAAAACAATTGCATTTTTTTTCACATTGTTCCATTTTGATGTTCTTAGAAGTAATTAGTGTATTACCTTTAATCTGTAGCTTTTAGAACCTTAGTACTCAAACCAGTTTTTCAGATCTGTATACTCAAAATAAACATCTACCATTACAAATGCTATGTTGGAGTCAACTCCCATGTCATCTCTTCTGAGAGCTGGTTATATATCAAAAACTAAACCTTGAAAAACTCTTAACAGATTTGTGTCAGATTGTCAGGTTATGCAAATCAGCTTATTGTCACTGAAATTAATGGAGCTGTGCTGATTCATACAAGCTGTAGATTTGGTTCATTGCTTCCGGGTATATCAAGAATATTGTGAATTGTATCCACAAGTGCTCACTTCCTTTTGTCCAAATTGCTGATGCAGTAGGTGGTGCTCTTTGAACTATATTCCTGGATATGAATTTCCTTTTTAATTTACTGAATGTTCTTTTAAAATTACATTTAGAGTCAGAAAGTCACAGGTAAAATATTGTAAGTTACGCACACTGTTGAGCTCCCCACTAGCTAGAAAAGGTTAGTGCAGCCACTGATTAGAGCAAAAGAGATCCTTTTGTCCTCTTGGTTCAAGAAAACTAAGTTCTGTCTGAAGAACCTTTCAAATGATAGTTTCTTCATTTGCTTTCTCTTGCTTTATCCAGGAGTTACCGGAAAGAGATGCTCATGTTAAATATTATGAAAAAAATTATCTTAATGTTAGTAAAACTTAAAGAAATTGTTCTATAGTTTCTTCAAAACTTGTTTCTACTTTGTTTCTCTGTTAGAAATAAGAATATTTTCCTAATAAACGTAACATAGTAGGTAAAAAAGGAATCTTAAAATATTTTATGATATTTTAAATACAATATTTTTAACATAAGGGATTTTATTTTAGGTATAGATTGGTTTAGATACATTTGTGTTGAAATAGCCACAGGAAGTGACTGAGCAATGAGAAATTCCAACAGTTTTTTTCTTTGGGGTATTGGAATGTAATTGAAAATATCTACTCCTTTCACTTGGTGTATTTTCAGATGATGAAGAAAACATATTTCAGACTGGTATATTATCTTGCTTTTGTTCTTGTTGAAAACTGCATAGATTTTCTAAATAAATATTTTGTTTACTGAGAAAAATTGATTTTTTAGTCCATATACTTAGAAAAGCATTGTAGAGCTTTGTTTGAAACTATGTAGTATCTCGTACTGTGCTAATGCCATACAAAATTGATCAAATTCACTAAAATTGTTTTTTAATTTGTAGACCACCTAAACAAAAAAAAAAAAGCCACATTTAAATTATATGGTCCATAATAGAAATTCTAAAAAAAAATCTGTAATCTAAATAGTAGTCTTCAGTAATGTATAAAATATGGCTAGAAAATCTTAGGGAAATCAGCTTTTTTTTTCATGGCAATTTCAAGATACTGCTGCTACAAGAATATTTCTTTTGGGAAAGAAAATAGGTTTTTTTTCCACTCAGTGACTAGATTGTGACTAAGGACTAAATGTTGCTGGATTTAATTATTCAGCATACCTCTAATGGTTAAAAGCAGAATTTCATAGAAATATTTTTATATTCTGTGAAATGATTTTGAACGTCAGGATCATTGTTACCACAGCCTTGGATATATCCTGGTATGGTAATCTCTGCCAAGAAACTCTTTTGACATATGCAAAACAGGTGCTCCTTCTTACAGACAAGAAAAGGGCCATGTGAGGGCTATGTGAGGTACTGTGCTGGGTGTAATTTAAAGAGAGCAAGCAGGGAATTGTTGGAGAAGGATGGAGCCTTAGCTGCCCTTTTTGGCTGTGAGTCTCTGTTGCAGTTCAGGATGATGTGATGCTTCCAGAAGTGACAATATATAACATATGCCTCTTCTGTGCTAACTTTGATGGATTTAGGGCTTAAACAAGTATTATAATTAGAAATTAGCTTGCATCTATTCTGTAAATTTGTAATAGGAAAACCCAAACAACTTGAAGCTCATGTGGTAGAGGTCTCTTACATGAAAACCAGACAGCTTAGTAAGCTTGTTTTTTAATTGGTTCTGTCCTTGTAAACAATCGAATGAAAACTACTAATGCATAAGAAACATTGCTTGCTTGCATAATCAAATAAATATAGTGTGAGTTTAATATCCCTATGCAAAACTACAAACATTATTAACAAACTAATCTCAGTAGTTTGTTACCATACTTGCTTAATAAGAGCTTGGCTTGCTGGTGTAATGAAAGCAAGTATGCAAACCAGTAACAAATCACATTTCTGAAAAGCGGTTCTCCCTCTAACCGAACCAGTATAAGGATTGCTTTTATACCTCTGTACTGTGTAATTTACATGCATATGTAAATTATAGCTAATAATTGCATAACTCTTAGTATGCTTCCCATGCTTGTTAAAGGCTGTTTAACATCATTTTTATACCGCTGTACCCATAAAGTTTTAGCACGTTTAAAATTAAATTTGCAGATGCATAAAAGGACACTGCTTGAATTTTTTATAGTGTAAACTGCTGTTAAAACATTATTATGCTTAGTTTGAAAACATTCCAAATTTAATATTTAACTTACCACAAAAGTAATTGCTTTTGTTACTGCAGTAAGAGGCATGCATGCTTTTCTTTAAATTAAACTAGTAGATAATTATCTTAATTTTATGTGCAGCATAGAATAATTTTTCTGCTGTAGACCAAAGAACATTGTAATCAGGTTTCTTGAAGCCCTACATGGTTTGTTTTATTTATCTCTGTTAACATGAGCACTTAAAAGTCTTTATGCTAACAACAAATATACAATACAATACAATAACAACAAATACTTTAATACACTCATAGCATTGTAACTATGATTTTGTAAGAATAAAAGCTTGATAAATTTTGTAAGGAGGTGGTAATACCCTAGAATTATTGCAATAATTGGAAAAGATGCCTCCTTTTGACCATGTGAGCCTCTTAAAATCTGTAATAGCAGGAGAGGTCTTGAAGAACGACTGTAAATTGGTATGAATTTAACCTGTTTACTGACCTACATAATTTGAAAGAAATAATAGTGGACACCTGTGGAGTAGGGGGTGGAGGAAGGAGAAAGGATGTTATCCAGAGAAGACATGGTAGAGTCATTAAGTCCTTTCAGGCAGGGAGATAGAGATGAATATGGAGCTTTTTGTTAGGGATGAGTGAGAATTATAAAGCATCAGAATCCTAATGTTCTCTGTTGTGTTGCTTAGCATTCTTTGGAGTTTATGTTTTAGCTCTCAGAATCATCTGGGTTTTATGAGTTTCCCTCAGAGTCAGAACTGAGAGGTTTAGAGGACTCAGGGAAGACTTGATGGATTTCTCTAGAGTGGTGTGTTTATTTAGTTAAGTGTCTGAGATTGCTGAGCAGGGCATTGTGAGAGAATGACAGACAATGAATATAAGTGGTGTCTGAGAGCTTTCTGTATCTTACAGCTTTCTTGGGGTGCTTCAAGAAGCACCTGCTTTTATAATGATGTATATGATAGTTAGCATGTTTTTCATGTATAGTAGTTTCTGTGATTTCTGTTTTATGTTGAGCAGAGTGGCTAATAATAGGGTACTGCTGTATGTGTATTTGAGATGCAGTTTGATGTAGAAGTAGTGATTATTGAATCTTCTCATAGTAATTTGAAGGAGTCCAGAAGATAAGAATGTTATCTGTGTATTTAATGTGAATTACAAAATTGTGCTGCATTTAGTGTTTCATTTGTAACTTGCCATGCTGTAGATCAGTCAGTATTGGCAGATAAGGTAGTTGTGAGAGAGAAAGGAATCAATTTGTGTTTAGGCAGGAAATCTGGGTAATAGACTTGTTCTTGATGCAGGCAGACCATGATTTGTGTTTTGAGTTGGCCAAGGCGGTGGTGGCTGTGGAAGAAATCTATTGCATTTCCCAGAAAACGAAACTCTTGAACAATTGGAGGCTAGATGGTTTTTCTAAATTCCACTGATTCTTCAGTAAGAGTATTCTCTAGCCTGTAGTATACATGTGGTAGGATTTTCTTCCTTTTGTTTTCTTTAATTTGCTTGGTCTATGAGTGACAGAACAGATTGTAAGCTCTTTCTAGAAGGTGGTGAGGATGGGGTTTGCTGTCATTGACAATATTTTGAAGCAGGATGCAGAGTTTCTGTTAAGGCCTGATACCAGGTGGGGTTAATTGGTTGTTACTGCAGCTTGTGGTTATATAATATCACATATTTCTTTTGACTTCAGCAGAATGAATGATAAAGTAATGAGCAAGACCAGCCATCACCACAACTTTTCTCCCACTGAAAAGAATCTATAAAGGTCTTGGCAGTGGTTCTTAAATCAGCAAAGAAAAGATGAGCTTAGAAGAAGAGGGATCAAATATGAAGATGGACTTGGTTATCTGAGTAAGATTAGTTGTTCATCTCTTCACATTATAAGATTCCAGCTGAGAGGGAAAGAAAGTGTGAGATTGAGCAAAGTAAGTAATTCACGAGGTTGATTTTATTTTTCTTCTTCATCCCTTTCCTTTCTGTGAAGAAGGATAACTTTTGAGTTTTATTTCAGAAAATTATAGTGGGAACTTTTACAAGCTGCGATACTTTAAATGAAAAATATATACAGGTTACTGAGAGCAAAATTGGCTGGTGACTACAGAATGAGGATTATAAGGGTTCTTGAGAAAGAGCTGACATTAAACATACCTCTTCTTTTTACTGAAATATCTCCACTTCGTGAAGCCTGTGCCTAGGTGTCCCTGGTAGGTCGATTTTGGAGACATGAGACAGCTAGCCGTGGCAGCAAGTCTTCGGATGCCACTTTCCAGAGGTAAAGCATCTTAGAGTCACAGCAGTCAATACCCATCATGATTGCTCCTCTATAATGACTTCCGATATCTGCACTCTTAACTCTGACTGGTATTGACTATCAGTAGTTAGAAAGTGTAGAGCTAATGAACTGCTAGCCGGTGCTATGAAAACAGTCAAAGGTTCAGACAATCCTTGGGGAAGGTTTAGCAGATTTTTAAGTTTGAGGTGTCATTTTAGCTGTGTTTTGACTGAGATCAGTATGTATGTGTTTATTTCTTTTTCAGTAGAAAGAAATTTTTCAGCATATGCAGAATCATGTAATGCTTACAAAATTTCAGAGGCGACAGATTTACAAGAACCATGATGAGTGGGTTTTTACATGGATTTCTGCATTGACAAATGGAATTTTTCTGTGAGGGACAGCAGTAGCATCACTATTCCTCTGAGCATCTGAAGAGTTGAATCATTCCCCTTTTCTGACCTGTAAAATCTGTTATTCCATTTGTGGATAGGAGGAAAGAACAGTTTAACTTGACATAGTAGAAAGGAAATGTTTCTCTCAAAGACCCGAGTTTAGGAAGAGGTGTCATGTAAGTAGGTTGAGTGCTGTTGAGGAATGTGTGTCTCCTGACAATTGCTTACTCTGTTTTGCGAAAGTTAGGGTAGAAAAATTATAGTTACAGACATGAACAGAAGGTTTCAATCTCAGAACAACTGGAGGATATGATTCTAACATTACACTTACTCAGGGGAACAGAACAAAGTTATGTATTACATTCCTTCAATGCCAAGGTTAAGGCAAAACAGAGCCTTCTGCAATAGTTCTTACTTGCCTTTATAATTTACACCTGAATGCTGGTCTACGGGCATGTAATGGTTGCTTAATTTATATGTTTGTTCAATATTAGGAAAAATACAGCATTTTTAAAGTCTCTGCATGAAACAGATAGCTTCCTAAATAGCAGTAGTTGGAAATGTTTTAGGAGGCAAAAAAACAGGTGATGTTTTAACTATAAAACATCTCTTGAAAAAGAATAAAAAGAAAAAGATTCCTTTAGCAGGCGATCAATGCAAAGAAGCCTATGGAAATGCTATCTCCATATAATTGATATAAATAAATGAACTGTAGCTATTCCATCTAAGAGACACATCTGTCTGTACATGATTCTTTGGGTCATATCTTTACTTGCTTCTTTGGGTCATATCTTTACTTGCTTCTTTGCTAGTCAGATAAACTAATTTCGAAGTTCTGATTTACAAAATCATTACTAATTCACGAAGTATAATTACCCAGTAATCAGTTATAAGCAAAATAGCAGGGATAACAGAATCTCTTGCAAGATGATACTGAAATCCCAATTGTGTGTGAGCATGTTCACTGCAATGTGACATTGAATCGGTGACCTTGGAGCAGACAGGTGTTCTGGTAGTCAGCAGAGCTGCAGGGGATGCTGACAGGAGGATCTGACAAGTGTGAAAGATTCGTTGCTGGTTGGGAATATATTCCTTATTGTGTCATGGTTAAACAAATCTGATACCAAATTGTCCCTTTCCTTGCCCCCAAATCCCCATTTCAAAGCAGTTTTCTTCATTCAAAGGCTAGATGATACATGAAAACTCATTTTGTTTCTGGATACATGTCTGTATGTGAAAAAGACTGAAATGTGTAGGGGTAAAACTGCACCGTAGGCACCCCTAGATAAATAATTCAATAAGCCATAGTAATGAAACAATCCTGTTGCTTAACAAGATTGCATATTGCAAAATAGTAAACCTAGTAGTGCATCCCATTAGCAAATAGGTCATATCAAAACATTTAGAATCACACTGGGGGAGAACCCCACTTTACAATATTGTCAATAATTGAAAATAAAACCTTTTGATCATATAAATATTTTTTAACCTTCACATTTCTGTCCTTCTAAAATTAGGTCTTCACAACTGAGTAAATGTTTTGTTCTATCTTTTCTGTTGTATTTCCTCTTTTCTTCAGAAAGAGTGTTAACATGTTATTTTCAGTATTTTCTTGAGAAAAAATTTGATAGTATCATGTTATTTGGATACCTGTTTTACATCTAGAAAATCAGAGGGTATTAAAGCCAAGATTATGCAGAGCATTTTGCTATCTTTGTATCCAGATGTTAGGTTAAAGTGTTGAATGGTAAAGAATTTTATTATTTCTTTTCTTGCTGCTATTTTCCAAAACTTGGTATTGAAGCTTTAACCTTCAAGCTGGTTTATGTATTGATAAACCTTGTTCAGATTTGTATATGATTTATTCTGTGCCTTTTTTCTTCGAGTTCTACACATCATAAAGCCTTTACATTAACAAGAAGATTTGCATTTGTTTCAACAAAATAATTATGAGCAATATTTACTTCACTGAGAACTTAAAGAACTTTCTTTGTTCCCTCTTCCAATAATTTGTTGTCATTGGTCTCCATAAATGTTTTAAAAGGAAATATCTAAGTTGGTTTTTTTTTGCATGATAGGTTATATGTCTTCTCACAGGCAAAATGCCTGGTATATATTATATAAATTAAATTCCAAGTCATTCATGTACATTACTGCCCTGCAAGTATTATTTAATGCACAAAATATTTCTAAAGCAAAATTCAATAAATGTAGAATTCTCCATGGAGTGGCAGTTGAAAACCTCATAAATTTAGATTACACGGTCATGTCAGTGAATTCAAATTAATGAAATGGATTCCCACACAAGCACTACAGTAATTTACATATTAATTTCTGCTAATTTTTTTATGGCTGTAACAGACTTGTACTAGTCATATTCGATAAAATACAACAGATTGTGAAACAACAAACAGTGAGCAGTTGGGCATGATTTATCTGTTGTTCCATTGGATCTTCATTTTCCCAGGAAAATGCTCTGTCTATATTATTAATGTCTGACAATTTTCTTGTATTCATGCCCTGAAGCAGAACATGTCTGTTAATTTTGTGTAATGGCTGCTTTCCTAACAAATAGTATTTGTTTTTCATATTATAACAATACCAATAAATAGAAAATAAAGCTAGCTTTGTGGAGTTGGTCACTAAATGTGAAACACAGTTCTGTGTGTACAACATGTATTTATTTTAGGTTACAGAGATGTTAATATGTTTTTCACTGGATTTTGGATGTTTTCATTCTATACCATCATCCCTACTTTGATGCTGAATGTTTCTTTTTTTTTTTTAATTGGTTCCTACAAATGTGGGCAAAGTACATGCTGTTGCAGGAAGTTCTAGCAAGGTGCTTGTCTCCAGAAAACAGCCTGTGCCAGGGCAGTTAGAGAAGCCTTCTCCAGATCTCAGGTTTCTTATCACAAGGTTTTCTGATATTCATTGTCTTAGCCTGCTCTCTGAGCGATGGTGTAGAGCAGAATACAGAGTGGGTGAAGGGAATACTGTTTTTGGAAGTTCTAGCACTACACTAGCTATCTGGTGGGTAAAGTCACATTCAAGGTCTCTAGAAAATCTGAAACACTTCTAATAGATTGAAAAACTAACACATGCTGTTAATTTAAATGATACCTGAGTATCAGGTAACTTTGAAATCAATCTTTCCTTCCTTAGATTATTTACATTATATTACAGTCAAATACATAATGACATGTATTCCTAGATTCTGGAAAATAAATGTCCTGCTTGTATAAAGTTGTGAGCATTTGTGGGAGAAACATTCCATAAAATATCTGAAGTTGACACGGTAAGTAGAGATAGTGAGAATGTGTTCTGAATCGATATTTTCAAGGAAGAACCTCCAATGCCTTTATCTCTATACTTGAATACAAAATATCATGCTCTTTTTTTTCTTTTCTGTCTTTTAATTTTGGCAATAAACATCTCCCTGTGGAATCTCAGAAAACTTAATTTTTCTTTTTACTACATATCATTTGCATTATTCTGTGCCTTATTTTATCATTGACTTTGACATTAGAACTTCAAAAAGGAAATATCAGATAATTTTCATATCTAGATCAAAATAAAAGTAAGTGAAAAGCTAAACTTTTTGCAAGTTTTTAGGCAAGGGAGTGTGTTAGACAAACTTCTCTGTGACTATGTAATAATGCTGTAATACTGTTACAAACCAAAATGGTTTCATGAAGTTACTAAATATAATGCTTCAGGATATATTTTATGGACAAAGGATATCTAACTACGGTCTATTCCAGCCACTACCTTTGATAATTATTTACAGGTATTACCCATTCCTGGCTAAGCAGACTCATGGTCTCAGCTTCAGATAGGTGTTTGCAGTGCCAGCCCATACTTATTTGAGTGGGATGGTTGTTAGCTGATTGTCGTGCCTTTCACTAGCTCCAATTGCTTACCCATCTAAGCATTTTTAGCAGTTTCCAAGCTAAATAAAATCTTGGTTCAGTGCCACCTGTACGTTAAGATGTAAATTAGACAATTTTTAGGTGATAAAGCATTTCCAAGTCAGATTTCTTTTTCTTTCTACACAGATAAAATGAAATAATGAGATGGCTTTTCCTACATTTTGGGGAATCAAAATCCTACTTTGATTTCATGATAATAAATTCCTGTCCTAGTTTCATCTCAGTCCTTGCCCAGCCTTGTGTTTTTCAGATCTTGGACCTGTCCCATGGCAGGTAATATACATCTCTGAATGCTGCTGCGTCATCTGCAGTACAACTGTTATGGATCGAGTGAGAGCTTTAGACCTGCCCTGCCTTAGGCTCAGATTTTTGGCAGCAGCTCTGCTTAGGTGATCTGCACCTAAATTGCTCTGGCTCACGCGTTCTCAAGAATGGCGGATCAGGTCTATTATAAAATGAGTTATTTATTGAATAGACAGGAGATTAACAGACAAAAGATCTTTAACAGAGTTACTTACTACACAGGATAAAACAAAAGATTACAGTAGTAGATTACATAAAACAGTGAACAACATAAAGGTACCTATATTATAGCTAGCAAAGAAATACTATGGATTAGGAGGCAATGTAATTTACCACCAAATTGATGATGGGAGTCACAGAGTCTTTTCACTCAACCCTCAAGAGAGTAACCAGAAAAGTCGGTGTCCTGACTTTGGGGGAAAGACCCCACACATTTCCAGGGAATGTGCAGAAGACTTCTGCTTTGTGAAAGTTTGGTGTAGCTCTTATAGTTTGTAAAGTGTCTGTCAGTTAGCAATTCTTGCTTGTCTTCCTACAATCTCGCTTTCAAGGCAAGATGTTTATTGTCAGCTGGGAATGTCACCTCCATGGTGCCAAAATAACTCACTACCAGGCAACCTGTCCTGATGGAGTTATTTCACCAATTAGTAAATTCATGTGAGGGGGAAGATGCCCTGAGCTGTTGCACCAGCTGGTAGGCAGAACAGATAAGCCCTCCTCTGACAGGGGGAATGTCCTGCTAATGTGGTCGTACAACTCTGATCCTCGTTTCTTAGTAATGGCTCCATTTCCTAGGTTTTGGAAATGAAGAATCAGAAGCTCTTTATATGTTCTGTATTTTTACCAGAGTGGAATGTTTCTAGAGTATCTTCTGAATGCTTAGAGTGATTCACTGCCTGAAGCAGTGGCAAAGGGAACAGGAAGTGGAATCCTGTGACAAAACACCTACGGATGCCTTTCCTTCAGCATGCTTGTTTTCAGGGTGTGCTAGATTTGCAGTGTGGTGAGGACTGTAGCATCGTAATATGGCCGTAGTCTTATAATAGTATTTGAATTATTGCAGCCTTTGTAAAAAAAAATTATTTAAGAAATGTTATATACAGAACTATTTGAAATGGTCTTTGAAATAGCCATAATGACTAGGTAAAGTAAAATGAAATTCAGAGTTCGTACTTCTATATTTTCCTTTGTACTGCACATAGCTTGCATTTTAAAATACATTTTTTCTTCTTTCCAAGTATCCTTTCTTACTTTATCATTTAAGTATTTTTTTCTTGTGCATACAGAACTGACCTTTTTCCAAAGGGACATTAACTAAGAGTACAGGAATGACTATGCTGGCTCACAGCAAGGTCTGCTTAGCTCAGCAACCCCTTCTTATAAGTATTATCTAGTCTTTGTGTTGTGTTCTTTCCATTATTACAGACAGATAATATCTTCTTGTGTAAAAATTACATTATATGGTGAGACGCAAACTGTGCCAAAATATGTATTTACAGCTGTAAAATGATTTATCCATGCTGGTTGATTCTATATCAGCCACTTGGAAACTTCACCTCCTTTTTCCACATGACATCAGCATACAAGAAGCTGTCCAAGCAGATAAATAAATTGAGAAAGATTACTTGTCCACAGAAGGCTGTCTGAATTACTCAAACTTGATAGAACCTCGTGCATATAGAAGTTTCAAGTGTTTGGGGAAAGAGTTAAGGACAAATTTAAGTAAAACAGACTAGATGGAAATAAATAAGTCACAAATGCTTTTGCTAATAAACAGAACAAGTTTTGAAGGACGTATTTTTTCCTACTGCATTAAAAGTGGATTCTAAAGAAAAGATTTCAATAATGAAAGGTCACTTCCAACCCAGATCATTCTGGTTCTGCGAATTGTTAGGCATTTCTCCATGCAAATATATATTTTGCATCTCTTATGAGATTTAACATTACTCTTGCAGCAAAGAGAAAATGCCTCGGGTGGTACTGATGATACGTGTTAGCAATATCATAAATAATAAATCAAATAAAATTAATTGCTAACATTTTACAGACTTCTAGTTAAGTGGTGGAGAGAATTGCTAAGTGACCTGTTGTTTCTAAAACATTTTTTAGGAATATAATTTGAATTATTATGAAGTGGTAAAACTTACTGGCTTACCTTGTTAGTAGTTAAATAACAAATCTGTATTTAGTGATAGATTTTCTTAAAAATCAGGTTTTCAATTTGTACATGGAGTAAAACAAGAAACCACCTCATTTAAGATATATTACAATTTTTTTTTGAAAGAATTGTTTTAGTTGCCTCAAAGAACAATTTTCGTAATCTGTCCATTCTTATGTTCTTTCAACCCATGTTGTTGAATAACAAAAACGGGCAAGAAATAGGACCTTAGGGATCTGTTATGTTGGTCTTCTCTTGGATGTTGTAATCCAGAAACAGGTTGTTTTATGGGATGTTTAGAATTCTTTGAACCTTAATGCCAGTGCAGTGTGTGGTAGTTGTTTTGACTACTAAAGTTATGCTGGTCATCTTAATATGAGATATGAAAATCTTTCTTTATAGATTCTTAGAAAAAATTATAGAAGTTTTAACTGCTAGAGGTATTCCTGCAGCTGTGCAAATGATTCACAACATATATTTGTACAAAGATTAGATTAGATTTACAGAATTGTCAGTAAACAGGGAACATAATTTTATACAAATGTATGATTATTAAAATTTTAATACATCCTTTAAATGGGTGCTTCCTACTGTAATGTTTTGCTAGCTATTCTAATATGAATATTTGCTATTTGCTACTTGCAAATTTTACCTAATGGCTTTTTCTTTGGATGAATAAACTAAGCTTGTCGAAGTGGAGATGCACCTGAAAAATTTAAATAGTACTTATATCTTTCTGACAACTAAATGAAGCATTTCATTATCTGGGCTTTTTTTTTGTCAAAAATAGACAGAAGGAGGCAGAGAATGGGGGAAGAGGGGAAGAGGCAGAAGAAATAGAGAAAAAGAGAGTGGAGGGAAGAGACCAGAAATAAAGAAGTCTTAGAAATGTTTCAAATTCTTAGTTTTACCTTTTTTTTTTCCCCTCCTCGATTTTTTAAAGATTGTTTTTTAAAGATCTGTATAGTGGTTTATTGTACAGTGTACATAGTATCCCTTAATCAGTGTATCTGTATGTTTGTTATAATTTTCTGAGGGTTTTTTTTCCCCTTTTTTTTTCAGCATAGGAACTGGAACTAGAGTAAAATCTTTCTTTTCTTTCAGTCCAGTACTGATCAACTGGATTTATAGCCCTTAGCTCACAGAACACGTTCTCATAGGATCCCTCTGTGGTATCAAGCTCGTTATTTGCCGTGTCATAGACAAAACTCTTTTCCTTCACTTGCTTGTATTCATGAATCTTTTCCTTTTGTCTGTGGAAAAGGTGGAAGAGAGAAGGTAGAGTAATATCTTCTCCTCTCCCCTTATTCTTTGGATAGAGCCTGAGAGACAGAAGTCTCTGGGGAAGTAAAAGCTAAGTAAGAAGATAAACTATTTCTTCCAAGTTCATTCTTATCTATAATATGTATTCTGGGGTGGGTTTGGTACTGGATGAACAATGGAAATGTGGACCAGGACAAATGGGCCCCGACATGATACACTGGACCTCCTGGTTATGCCCATGTTCTCAGGAAGTTTAAAGTGTGAGTAAGGAGATCATATAACAGGCAGCATATAAATGTTGCTTTGTATGGATCAAGGAAGATGGAGCATTATTGATATGGAAGCCAGCTCCTGCAAAGGCTATTCTGCAGCCTGAGGCAAAATTCTATTTGTAGCTTTCAAGCTGTATGTACTTTGTAAAGTGTATTTTCCTTTTTAATCTTAATGCAACATGGAAAAAGTACATACTCTTGTTTTTGGAAGAGTCAGTACAATTTTGTGCAGTTTCAAATCTGTCAGCATTCATTTTACAAACTGTTTTTCTGATGCTAAAAATTCTTCATTCTCTTTAATAATTTATTCAAATGTTAAATACAAGAACTGATGTGCAATTATGATAGCAAATAATAACCAACTTCTGGATTTGGAACATGACTTGACATGTACCAGTGATGTGTCAGGTGAGCTAGAGCGAGACAGATGGGGAAAAAAGGACCCTCTTGTGTCTGTTATGAATTTTGTTGCTTTGAAGCATTAAGTATGGGTTCTAACACACCACATGAGTTAGTAGGTTCCATTTATTTTATGTATGGTTGGCTAGGGCAGCACATCACAACACCTGAACTTCAGCACAAAAGCCTGTTTGTGATCATAAGTTTAATTCTCATTTGGTGGTAATTTGCTGTCCCAGACAGCAAGAAAACATTTCTGAAACATTACAAAATGTACTGCTCTGAAGCTACAATATCTGTAAAAACCTTTTACAATTAAAATAGCAGCACCCTCTAGTGTGGATTCAGTTATGCTGGTTAAAATCCTTCACATAAGTGTAGGTTTTTAAAGGGACAATAAATCCCTATAGCACAAAAAATTTTATACTAGCATAAATATGTTGAAAGTAGAGGTTGTACTGTAGAAATGTGGCTCTGCTGAGAGAGATGTACAAACACCTGGTGGGTAGTCACATCTCAAATATATAAAGCTATTTGGAAAGTCGGTCCTTGTCTTTGCCCTTCTAGAGATACTAAACTCTAGGTCAGAGAAAAAAATAAGTGATTGATTTGAATAATTTTAAAGTTCAGCAATTGCATTAAGACTTAATGCAGAATGACGCCATATTATGATAGGATTGAAATGCTTTTTACTTTATTTACCGTGATTGTTTCTCATAAAAACTAATTTATTTTTCAAAAGGTTAAGGAAGGATGATAAATTGGCTTGCACTTTCCTGTGTCATTAAGCCGCACTTTTAAACCAAAGAACATATGGACATTTATGAGAACTGATGGAGATCTGAAAGTAGTGCTGACAATTAGTGCTTCAATAAATGTTCATCCAACTGAATCCAGCAGGAAGGCCTATTCATTAAAAAATATTTTGTGATATTTAAAGTTTATTGCAAAGCTTTTGTGTAAAAACTTTTATGTTTTGAATATATTGTTCTCCTACAGTTGTGAGATAATACTCAAAGCCTATCAGCTGGTTGAGGAATTGATCCAATTAGTTATGCATTTCTTGTGTACCATCATGTTTATTTCCAACTTCTGTTATCCAGGTCTTCATTCTTTAAATACAATAAAAAAACCCACAATTGTTCTACTTCTGACCTCATCTAAACCTCTTTTTTAGCTTCTCAACCTAGTAAGTGAGCTCAACCTTGCCCTTATAAGTGATCCTCCTGCAGTCTTTCTTATGAGCTCCTGTGACCTTCACAAGCTCTGATTTAAGTCCTGTGCTGGTGCCCAAAATGTCCATGATGTTTCTGGGAATAATTATGCCATTCGAATCTCCTCCTTGCTCCCAATTTAACATTTTTTGTGGTTTACATTTCTTGTAATTTTAAAAAGTTTTTTTTTTTTTTGTTCTTGAGGCACAGAAAGCAAGATTTGGATACTCAGAATAATTTCTGAATTTTATTTTTTCCCCTTTCAAAAGGTTAACTTCTTTCTGTTAACTTTTTTTGGAAGTTTAATATTTATGCTTTTTTTGATGGAGGTGTTAATTCTGTAATTTTGGTAGGTACTGTTTTATTAGACATACATATATTAGGTGTGTATATATACTCAATGAACGTTAGAACTTGAAAATATCTTTTTATATTTTCCTTGAATATTTTGGGGTTACATTTAAGAGAATCTGATAAATAACCTTGGAGTTACAATCTAGGATAATTTGCAGCTAGAACTAGAATCAGCTGTAAAATTAACAATGCACCCATTTATAATCGGTTAACTCAAGCATAATGATCCCAGTTGAGAATTTCTGACTTGCTTTTCAAATGTATATTTAGAGAAGAGTGAGGGATTTTTAGGTTGGATATTAGGGAGAAAAAAAAAAAACAACATATGAGACAACCACTTTTGACAGTAAAGTAAAAGCATTGGTTTATATTGCCTAAGGAAGTTGTAGATCTTCAGACTTCGGTGGTGCATAAGAAGAGACCTGAAAGCATCTGTCAAAAATACTGGAGGTAAAGATGCACCTACTGTGCAGCATAAGGACAAATTTGGAGACCTCTAATCCTGTTTAAAAATTAGGCTTTCTCTGGAATGATGTTCCATAGTCCTTACAAAACAATTTGCAGAAATTAAGGATACGTGTCTTAAGAATACTTCGTAGTATTATTGAAGAACTTATATTGACTTTGTAAAATTCTTTATGAAATTATAACATGATGTACGGTGTTAATGATGTTCTTTTCTCATGAATACTAAGTAATTTTCTTTTTTTGTGGGATAATATTATAAGAAGATTAGTTGGGAGAAATCAGAAGTAGTTCACTCATTCTCCATACTGGTGATTCATAATATCGAGCTTTGCTGCACAGAGAAAATGATCAAGACAGTGAATATTTCAAACTCTTTTCATATGTTCTGTAACAAATCCTTCGCCTTTCTTTACTGTTTAACATAACATTTTATCTTTCTTGCCTCTAGTGTTTAATTTTCTATAATGTTAGAATTCCATGTGTTGGAGTTCAGCTTGGGGAAAAAGAGGTTATAACTAAAGTTTCAGTCTCATAGAATTTATATACATGAGTAACGAAATACTAAAAAAAAAATTAATGATTTTTTTTAAATTTATTTTTTGTCTCAAAGGATCTTATTGTACAAAAAAAATGTTGTAAACAATTGACTGCAGAAACTTCAGACTGCTTCCAATGAAAAGTGCACCATTCTGAAATGGTACTTTTGAGCCCTGTTAGAGTCTTTCATTTTTGGCCAAATAGGAGAAAGTAAGCTCAAAGAACACTGTTTATGTAAGAAATGAGGAGAGAATTTTGATTTTTACTGCTTTTTTTCTCTTGCTTTTTCTACTAAAATTTTATCTGCTATATGGAGATTTTGCCAGGAGTTCTGGTGTTAAAAATCTGCAGAACTCCAGAATGCTCTGGGCAATGTTTCTGCCAAAAACATAATTAGATTCTGGAAAAATATATCTTCAAATAGAAAGAGAGTATAAATATAGAAAAGTTGACATTTGAATGCTAAAACTCAGATTCAGACATTTGGACTTAAATTCAGATTTACAGAAATTTTGATCTATAATTCATTGGCTTTCCTTTTGTCTAAATTTGGAAGAGTATTCTGATGAATGTAAAACAGCGGTCAAGAAATTTGAACCTAAATATAAGTAATTTTTCTGTCTCCAGAGATGACATTGACTATCCTATGAGGTATGTTTCAGTTTTGGGTTTCTTTTTTTTCTTTTTAGTATGAGGTTTTGGAGTGCCAGCAGTGCTACATTAGGTCTTATAAAACATCATACGTAAGTGATTCACCTCTGTGTAAATTGCTCTTTGTGAGAAGCAAATTTTTTTCATATGATCCTGTTTAGATGGTGACCTTAGAAAACAGATGTCAAGTCTGCATGCTGCCCTACACCAACTGAATAATTCAGATGCTGTGATAATTTAAGAATTTTTTTTTGTAGTCAATAGCCAGAATAGGTGGTGTCTGGGTTTAAGACCTTGAAGTTGATTTTGGTGTCTGGGTATAAGACCTTGAAGTTGATTTTTGCTGTTACTTTACAATTTTAATTTAAAAAGTTGTTGGAATATTTTTTCAACAAATAAAATAGAAAAATTTCAGACTGACACATTTCCTCAATGTTTTAAGCTGTAAGAGTTTATATTTGTCTTTAAGATTTTAAAACATTGTTTCATTTTGAGTCTTTGGTATCTGAGGATGGATATGGACTTCCTCAGTGAAATAAATAGAGCTTATTTCTACATACTCTTCTTCTGTAAGCTATATTTTTTTCTGTTTCCTCCAGGAAAGAAATTCTCCCTCTAGTGAATCTGGGTCTCTGATTTCACTTGGAATTTTCTTTGATATTCCTTAAATTAGAGAGCAGGTCATTTTATAGTCAACATTTCCAATGCAGTTTTTAAGCTTTTGGGGTTTTTTTTCACTTTTTTTACCTGATAGTTTACTTTGTTGAAAAATGCTTTTAGTCTTTTCATTTTTACTAATTCAAAATATGAGATCTTTTTCTTGACTTATCCTGGTGAAATTTAGAATTCAAGGACTTGTCTCTTAGTTTTCTGCTGGAAAATACAATTAGTAAGACTGCCTCAGCCAATACCTTTCCATTATTACAAGCTGTCACAGCATATAATATTTTTTATAACTTTGTGTATCCAGTGCTTTAATTGGAAGACACTTTCAGCATATCTTATTGCAAGATCAGATACTAACATTTTAGCCAGAATTTAATGATGATCAATTGAATATTATACATACATGCATACAGTGTGTTTATATTTTTATATTTATTTGTTCTGCTGTTGCGACTGTTTTCATTTGAAATAGTTCTTCATTCTTTATGTATTCCTTCTTAATACATTTTAACATGCATTTTAACAGTAAAATCCTTCCCACGCCTCATTTGATGAGAACCAAAGGTCTTACAATTAATATAAAAGACTAACAATGTGATGCATTGTTGCACTTTTGTTTTCCTAAATATCACAGAAGTCATAGGACAATGAACAGTTGTTAGCAGTATAGTAGCATCATTCCAGTTTCTGGGGATTAATGCCAATCTCAAATTTGGCTGAAGTCCGTAAAAAGAAAAGATGTCTTTATCTCCTCACAAAGAAGAAAGTGACTTTGTTTATATTCTTTTAAAAAACAGTGGGGAGAAAATTAATGGTATGCATCTATATAATGACCAGGAGTTGCTGGTTTTTACTTCTTAAAAGGAGATAGTACAATGAAAAACTTTGTTGAAGAGTTACTTTCCACTTCTTGTCTTGAACTCAGTCATAACCAGATTTCTGCCTGACAGCTAAATCTGCATTTAGCCAGCTTGCTTTGTCATATAAACTGTAGGGTTTTCATTTATTGGAAAACTGAAGAAGGCACAGGAAAGTTCCATGTTAATCTGGTCCCACTGGATTCAATAACTTGTTAGGCTTTTTCTGCAATACAGTATTTAGTTTTAGTCTGCATTTCCAAGATAATACTAAAAGTGAAATTTAGTACCTGTTACTTAAAGCATGTTCATAAAATAATTCAGATGGAAATATCAGAGCTTGTTGTTGTCAAATATTTCAAATGGCTTTTTATATGCAGCGTGTGTTTTGCAGAGATGTTGAAATACAGAAATGGCCATGCTAATCATGTAGATATCAAAGTAAGAAATGCCCTTGTAAGAGGGGAAACACCTTAAGCTGCCTTTGTGGTAGTTTGCATAAGAAGGATATAATTTACAGTAACTACTGCCCAAATTCATTGAAGTTGGTAGAAGAGAGCAGTGCACTGTGAAAATGCCTCCAGGGTGGTAGGCAGCCTTTTCGTTTGCACCTTTTTGCTATCTGAAATAAACCTTTGTCATTTCAAGAATGATAATGAGCAGCAAACTGGGATAGCCTCCATATATTTGCATCCCTCATCTCCGTGTAGGCAGATAAAAACATGATACTTTATCTTGTCCATTTCAAAATATCAAACCCTTTACACAGATTTAAATTCATGCTTTTCTATTAGGTCAATATTTGAAGATTATTCAAAACCAGGACTAGGTGATTTCTTGTTTATTATTTTAAAATACAATTCTATGAAATAGCTGTGATCATTCCTAGTGGATTTCTGTGTTCTATAGCCTAGTGAGATAAAGGCTATATTTTTCTGCAGTTCCTTCCTCTTCGTTTGTGAAATGAAGTACTGTCTCTTAAAGTTGGAAGCCAATAGGGAATTTTCTAGGATGACCTGCAGAAGTCCTGGTTTTGGAATGGTATGTCTGTCTTTTTCTGGAAGAACTGATTGCCATAATAAAATTTTACTTGAAAGAAAATAATTTTTGAGCAGTTTATCATAATAAACAATTACATAGCATATTAGATACACAGTCAAGAACTAAATTCCTTTACTTATAATTAAAATGGAAAAGTCCACTCATTTGCCCCCTGGTGAGTAGAACTCCTTATGCAATAAGTGCTATTTAAGAAATAACTCCTTTTGCTTATGTAATTTTTTTTTTTTCTTGCGAAGGATATCTACAAAATGGGTGCTAATTTAACAGCTGATGTCTCTCTACAAAGGTATTTTGTAATTGTGAAATTAAATAATAATTTAAAATATTATAAATATAACTACAACAATGGCAATGCACTTCTAAAAGGTAACACTAAATTTGTTGCCTTTATCAAATTACCTTCATCAGCTTAACTTTTCTCATGTACAATCTTAAGTGAGCTCTATGACCTGAATCAAGAAGTTATTTTTAGAAATGCCTAATCATCACACGTCCCTCCATTCACTAGTGAATAGATTCAACTTTTGCTTCGTGAGGTGTTTCCACTGCATATTTTTCTTGCTATGCATATTTTCACTTTTATTTAAAATGTCACACCGTTACATAACAAAGATGTTACTTGCTATGTGAGTGCTATATTTGCTCTGTATTCATAGACAGGGGATGAGAACATTTCCCAGAATTAGGAAAGATTATAAGATAAGTTGCCAAAAAGCATATTTCTTAGTTCTTAGAGATTTTCTTTATTTTGATTCTGATTTGATTTTAATAAAAACAAAACAAGAAAACAACAACCTCGACAAAATTCAAAAAACTGTTACCACTTTGCATCTTGTCATTTTAGAGTACATGAATAGAAGTTTAAATTTATTGATTTACTGAAGTCTTAAATGCAACATTGAATATGGTTCACCACTGCTGCATTTAATCGTTCATGAAAACAGGAGATGAAACAAATAAATTAAAAACCACACACATATGACCAAAACAAATGTTTAACTATAAAAAGAAGTTACACAAAAAAACACTGGAGTCAAGCACATTTTTTTCACGATCAAGTTTATTTTCAACATTATTTATGTACAGTGGTCTAGGATCACATTATTTTAAAATAAGTTACAATAATTTTATAGTTATGAAGAAGAAGTGATTTTAGCTTTTGACAAGAATATGAAAGATGATGTGTCTGCAATACGATAGAGACAGTAAAAAACCATGGATAGTTAGCAAGTAGTAACTACATTGTTCTTACTTGCAATATCATGACTTGCTCAGTTTGGGACTAAATTCTCAAAAGTTGGATGCTTTTGGCCATGTATGATGGAAGGTCTCAGTTTAAAAAGTAAAATTATTTTTTAATCTTACCATTTCATTCACTTTTATCCATAAATCTAGATCCTGCTACGTGCTTGGCAAACCTTCTAATTTGTTAATTTAATTATTACGCTTCTGCAGTGCTTCTCAGTAGTAAAAGATATGCACATATTTCACAAGCTGCAACGATTCTATTCATCTCAGAGGAGCTATTGTATTGTATAATTAATACTGACATAGTCAAAGTAAGGGTTTCTTTTGTATGTCTTTAGAGCCCATTCCTACTCTACATGCTATAAAGGGACATGACTGCTTACAGAAACCAGGTCTGTAAAACAGTTCTGTTAGATTTCACTCATCTATTTGCTTGCTGCTAGAGCTAAGCACCCATCATGTTTTTTATAGTTAAATACACAATTTCATATAATAAATGAGAAAACCTGCAGGGACTTAAAATATATGAAATTACAAAATCATTATATTGTAAATGAAACTTCTGAAACAATAAATTATACCGAGTGATAAAGTGACATGAGTATATTGTATCTGAAAAACATTGCCTCAGACAAATTTTAACTGATTTTCTTTTTTTTCTTCTCTGCCTGCAAAATACTTCATCCCAGTTTCTTTGTTTCAGTTACATAGTTTCCATTTTATTTTGTACCTTTTTTTTTAGCAAAAACAAGCAGCACTCAGTACTAGCTCTTCTGAATGCCGTAATTTTCTAGGCATTCATTCTCAAGGTTAGCATTTATTTATTAGTCCTAATGTTCCATATCTTCCCTCCTACTCAATTGTACATACCTTTCTCAGTCTATCTGCAAAGCACTTTTGTTCTGTACTTTCAAATCCTTTCTGTAAATTTTCTGATGCACATAAAGGATTTACTAAATTGTCACGTGGGTATAAATTTTAAGTCCGTTTGTGCATCTGAGTTGACATGCCTTTGTATTCTTTCCTTCACTATGAACACTGTCTGTTATTAGGCTGGCAGTTTTTAGGTGTTTTTCAGCCAGTAAAATACCAGGTATACCAACAATATTTAAAAAAATAACTATTTGATAAGCCTTTTTGGTGAAGTGGTGAATGATTTTCTACTCCTACCATGATTTTTAAAAAAGGCAACAAAGGGACCAATTTCTCCTAATCTTCCATCTTTGTTTAACAAGGAAGTACTTTTCATTCCTTCTAAGCACCAACCAGGAAACACATTCAGATTCATGCCACTAGTTTATCAAAATTTCCAAAACTAAGCTCTTCTTCAGAGCTATGCTCCCTTGTTTTGATCTTTTTTCCATATCAGTAAGGCAAGATTTACAGAGAGTGGTAGTGATTTTTGTCAGTTCAGGAAAAAACCCCACATGTTTTTGGGAATACAGGCCCAATACAAGATCCTAATTGCAGGCAGTTCAGCTGTATGATTTCATTCAATAAAACTACTTCTTCTTCTGAATCTTGACTTATCTCCTTAAATCCTCACAGCTACAACAGCACTATGGCTTTTGACCTTTCTGGCATTAATCTGGCCTGCAGAGCAACCCCATATAGGCAGCAGCAGATGTGATGATATTTATCAAATTCTGTTTTCAGCTGTGAAAAATTAAAGTTCTACTTGAGAGTGCTAACAAAGAATATGTTAGCAATGAATAATATTGCTTATGTAAATCCATGATGAGATTAGTCCTTGTCCTTAGGATGGTTAAATTGACATTTCAATAGCTTAAAAAGCATTCTTAAAAAATATTCACTCTCTTCTTAAATTTTGGAACTGTAGGTAGATGCCAAAACTTCAGGTCTTCTCTTGAACTTTTTTCCCAGTTTTAATCATGCGTGCTTTATCTTAGCATTGTAGGAATCAGTCTAAGCAGGAGAATTTCTTGCTATATGCAGGCTCGAATGATGAGAAAGGCTCATCTTAAGCTATTCCAAGAAAAGTCAAGCTGTTCTGTAATAATTAAGCTGTCAATAGTATTTCTTATATTTATTGCTCTAGTAGGTTGAAAAATATCAGAAAGAAAACATAAAATCTGTTCCAAAATGAACTGGAAAGGAGATGAGGAATTTTGCCCAAAGGATATATGTTACTTTCCTTTTGTATTTTTCCAGCTTTTCTATAGAAAAGCCTAAGAAAAACAAAAGATGTTATAGGAGAAGCAAGGTTTCTCAAATGGACAGTCTCTGACAGAAAGGAAGTAGGTGGTAAGAATATATGTTCAAGTTTTATATTAGTAGTGCAGTGTGCTTCAGTTCTTTGCTAGGACTTGTGTTAGCAATTAATTTGCTATTATTAGCCAGAAAATGGAAGGTGAACAGAGAAGCAGCAAATTTTGCGGAAGACACAACACTATTTCAGCAACTTAAAAGAGGAAGGTTGTGAAGTACTCTAGCAGGCTGACTTAGTGAGCTGAGTGGCATGGCATGATGGCGATAAAATTTCATCCAGATAGCTGCAAGGCAAGACATCATCGGCAATTATTAGAAACACCTCTAAGTCCTAAAGTTACAACCACTCAAACAAAGTGTTTGAATCAGACCAGCATCAGGAATGAGTACTAAAACATGAAACTGGCCAGCTGTGATTACACTGTGTTGTATAGCTGAATTCATGTTGTTGCAGTTTTTTTCCCTTCTGTGAGCCAATCTTCAGTTCCAAAAACAAACAACAAACCTGAAGAAAATGTGAGATATAACACTCACTGATATTGAAAAATGAGGAACACTAAAGGAAATCAAAATTGAAACCACTGCACTAACATTAAATTAAAAAATTAACTTATCATAAAAAAGGCAGATACTTTGGAAAGAGAGTGGCAGGAAATTACAGAAGGCTGATAAATTATTTGAAACATTGAGCAAGTTTACTTCATGTAGAGATCATTATCACTGGATGGTATAACTTTATTTTGCAAAGATCATTAAATCTGTGATAATATGTAGCTGGAGGATTAGCTAATTTCTGCTTCAGCATAGCAGGTATTAATTTGTACAGTTGCCCTGGAGGTAAACTCTACTTTAGCCAAAGTGGCTCTGTGTAGTTTACCCCAGTGCTCTAAGCACCATTTTGAGTCAAAGAATCCTTCTTCTGAGCAGTGAAACTGTCCATTGGGTGCTCAGTGCAAGATTGCTGCCTGCAGAAGGAAAGACAAGCAATCTGCAGCTTTCTGTCCAGTGTGATGAGCAGGGGAATCAAAACTCCTTGTTCATTGGATGTTTCTGGATTTCTGGTAGTCATACAGACACACGCATGTGCACACATACACATTAATGCTGTGTGCTGGATTTTGACTTCCTGTCTGCAGTGATAGCCTCTTGCCCACATGTCCCTTGGATGTTTCTCCAAGTAGAATTAACATACTGTCAGGAATGGTTTAACTTGTCCTTAAAAACTTCCAGTGATGAAGACTATGTAGGCTCCAGGAGCAATGTGTTTTCTTTTTAATGACTGTAATATGATATGGTATCTGTAAAAGTAGGTATATTTCAATAATTTGGTCTCGTAACAGTGGAAGCACTGGAATGCTCTGATTTGATCACACCATCACAGTATTGGCCAACATAAATTCATTTTCATCTCAAGATTCTAGAACACCACCAAATGAAGTGCCTCTGATATGAGCAGTGGTTGTTCTTACTCTGGGATCTGATTACTGTTTTCCTTGTAATAGGAAACAACCTCTTGCCAATCAAAACTGCAAACAAGAAAGTGTGATAGTGTGGTCTTTTCAAGATAGTAAAATCCTTTACAGATGATGTGTGTACCTAGTATTATGGCTCTGGATTAATCTTGACATGTCATCATCCTGTACAGATACATCCTAAGAATGGAGGTCCTAAAATAGCCTAGGAATGAATGTAAAGGAAAATGGTTAGAGATGTGGGAAAACGTACTCAAAATGAAACTTCTGGGGTGGTGCATTTTTTCAATAAGCAAGGACTCCTGAATTGATGGAGAGATGTAAGATATTATGAAAAGACATAAGCTTCAGATTGGTCTGGGGAAGAAAGAAAGAAAGAAAGAGACAAAGAAAGAAAGAAAGATGAAGCCTGATCCAGAAACCGACATTTCAGCAAAATTGGGTGGTATCTAAGATTAAAATGAGCTGGGTATGGTTAAGAAAGAGACTCAAAATAACAACACTTTCATTATTTAAGACAGACATGAACAATACATTCTTCGAAAAGTACAATAGTTGTCTAAACAAACAGGCTAATCAAATTGACATTAGTGTTTGAAATAATAGGAAGATACTCTGATGTCTTTGTTTCTTTACAGACCACAGTTAAATATTGAGAAAAACAAAATAACCATTGAAATTAAGTTTAATTTTCTCACCAAAAAAAAGTTATTGTTTAGGGAAGAAATATGGAAAAATAAGTACATGCAAATACAAGCCTGAATTTTAGTTGCTGTCTATTATTGTGTTGAAAGAATATCAAGCTATTTAGTAATTGCAAGCTAGTGCTGGGCTATATAACCAGCAGCGTGGAGGGACGAGGCATTAACTTTGCTACTGGCCTTTGCTGTAGCTATCAATTGGCGCCATAGGACTAGTTTTCATACTTGGCAAACCCAAGTTATGTTCTGAAAAAGAGTATGTAGACTTGTGAAGACAATTTTCTGTGCATCTTTTCATCCTGTTTTTCTGTTGTCTCCCCACTTTTGCCCTGGGTTATTATCTGGTCTACTTCTGTTTCCAGCTCCCAGCAAGACAAGCTACTGTTTTTTTCTCTGACTTTCCTAGGTGCCTTTGGTAGAGCTACTGAAAGTACAAAAGACACATTCTGCATGATTTTGGTTCTCATGCTGAACCTCTGCATTATCAAATACCAGGCACGGGAAGCAATTGCACAAAAAAGATTGAATGCTTAAGAGCCCTGAAGTGGATCATGATACTAATAACCTAGCATGATACACATAGTCTTCAGTGTATTATTTACAGAAAATATTGAATCAAGGACTGGTTTCTGGCATGATTAGTTTAATTTGGAGAGTCAATAAGCTGGTAAACATGCCCAGTTTTCCTTTGGGAGTAGATGAACCATGCTGATTCTATGTGTGGATTGAATGCTCAGTATAAACAAGGTTGTCATAGGGCAAAGTAGGTGACCTCAACAGAGTATAAGCAAAAAGCAGTCTGTAAAGGTTTGTTACTTTGCAGGATTTATATAGGGTTTTGTGAGCTCAGAATACATTATAAATTTATAGGAATTTAATCTCTGGACAGATTTGAAGATCTGGTTCAAAAGAAAGGACCATTTAAATTTCTCAGTGAAATCATTGTAAGAACATCATAGTATTGGCAGAATAATATATTCTACCTCTACCTGGTTTCCAATAATAGTTGAGCAATTTTAATTGGAAATTTAAAGAAAAAAAATCAGCTTTTAATAGATGCTCAGCAGGGAAATTTCTAGTCTGAATAGCAGACACTGTAAAAGCTGACTCTTACAACTAAGGTGTCACTGTATGTGCTGTCTGTAATGATCCCAAAGAGAAAGTAATTTAGGTGTCAAAACAGGGAAGAAATATTTCAAATGACCTGTTTTTTGTAGAGGTTAATCAAACAAATTAAAACAATTTACAAGCTAATTATAGTCCCTTCACAGCAGCAAATGGTACTGTGGTAGTGCTTCAGATAACTGCTCTCATTAGTTTGGAGCAGGATATTTAAAAGAGACAGTGTCAATTCTAAGTTGATCACTGTGGTTACTCACTTGTCTTCGGCTTGGTGGGCTTGAAGAGTACCACTATCAACCACACATACATCTGGACATAGTTTGGGACACAGTTCAAACAAATATTTGATTCACTGTAGTCAGTTTTATAGATTCAGGTGTGAAATACCTTTCCTGACAAGTGCTACATTGTATCGGTTTGAGCTTAGCATTTCAGGAAACTAGCACAGGATATTCAAAGTCCCTTTAACTGAGAGTGCTTCTTATCAATCTAAATACTTCTGCTTGTTTGTTTGTTTCCGTTCTTTTCTGTATTTCATTTGCGAAGTATAATATCATTTGCATTGTAAGCTCTCTGGGCAGAGACAGATCTGCCATTGTTTAGAATTTTGCACGGTAATCATTTGAGGCCTGGTCCTGCTCATTATCATTATCCTTCTATTCATGCAATTTGATATATTGAGAAAAGCTATCACAAATACATCAGGTCTATTTTACTCCCTTCTCTTAAAATGTAACATTATAAATCACATGTAATACTAATTGGCACTTGACCTTTATTTTGTTAAATAAATAACTTTCTAAAATGGCTTGAAGTGAGTGCTATTTCTAAATGAAATATTTTAAGTCATTATCCTTCTGAATTGCATTTGAATTTGCTGGCCAAATGGATAAAGATAGATGATATGGAAGATGGTGTTTTAATGTGGCCTTGTCTATTGACCTATTTGACGTCTCTGAAATAGGTATTTAGTTTAGAAATACGTTATGTAAAATTCATTTCCTGAGCATGGGTTAGAGAGCTTTGTTCAGGACAGTATGGTGCCTTTAAAACTTGCTGCAAATATATCAGGGAGTGAGATCATAATTTTTGACATGGCTGTATGGCTATGCAATGAAAGCTAAGACTTTCTTTTATAAAAAATAAAATTTTTAAACCTGTTGATTGTAGTATAAACTAGTATTGCTAATTGAGAAGAAGAAATAGATGAATGTAAATGCCATGTTTGACTGCCTAATTTTCTATTAAGACTCGTGTTGTCTTGTAATTAGAAAATTAAATTAGAGCATTAATGATACAAAGTTTTAGAATTCATCAGAATCAAATATCATAACAAGTGTCAGAAATTTTAGTAAACACAGAAACCCATTTTTTCAACTAAAGTCAGAGATCCTGATACCTACTTGTATTTGTGTGATCTCTAAATGTGACTTTGGTATTATATTGTCCTGCTTTCGAATCTGCACCTGCTTGTGTTCATCCACCTGGCTAGGTGCAAGGTGCTGATATTTATGGCTGTGCCAAATATAGCTGATGTTCAGCACATGTTTGTGCCCTTATATGGGTCTCTGCTTAGTCATATTTTTCTACCATATGTCATAGTTTTCAGTGAAAAAGTACTTTACCAGTTTGTTGCGGTTTTTTTTAACAGATAATAGACTAAAACTTTCATAACTGTTACATGAAGAATGCGCCTTCTTTCACTGAGCTTTTTGGTTCCTGCTTATCTTCCAACTTCTCTATATTAAATTTTCTATTTCTCCTAATTTTATCATCTGTAACCACAATTTTTATAACCTCTGAATTTATATAATTAGAAGTGAGTCAAGACTTTTGAGAGAAAGAAATTTCAGTTTCATAATCATTACAACGTGCATTTTGCACCCAAGAGAGAGGGCTAGGAAGGATAATTTAAGGGGGTTCAGGGTACAAGAGAAGCTGTAGATTCTAAAGGACTGGGAGCAGCCCTATTTTTTTCTGGCTTCCTCTCTTTCCTGCTGCTCAAATTCATTTGTCTTGCTCAGTCTTCATTCCTGGTCTGCATCAGAAGAAACATGACCAGAGGGTTGAGGGAGGTGATTTTGTCCCTCTATTCTGCTCTGGTGAGACCTCACCTGAAGTGCTGCATCCAGGTCTGGCACACCCAGTGTAAGACAGACATGTAATTGTTGGAGTGAGTTCTGAGGAGGGCCACAAAGATGATCAGGCTGGAGCACCTCTCCTGTGAAGACAGTCTGAAAGAGCTGGGGTCACTCAGGTTGGAGAAGGCTCCAGGGAGACCTTATTGTAGCCTTTCAATACCTAAAGGGGATTTTTAAAGATGAGAACAAACTTTTTAGCAGGGTGTGTTACAATAGGGCAAGGTGGAACAGTTTTTAACTCAAGGCAGGTTGATTTAGATTAGATATAAGAAGGAAGTTTTTTACAGTAAGGCTGACGAAACAGTTGCACAGGTTGCCCAGAGAGGTGATAAATGCCTCATCCCTGGAAACATTCAAGGTCAGTTTGGGTGAAGCTCTGAGCAGCCTGATCTGGCTGAAGACATCCCTACTCATTGCAGGGGCATTGGACTAGGAGACCTTTAGGTCTCTTCTAACTCAAACTATTCTACGATTCTATGATCTTTTTGGTGTTGAGAATCTATGACACTCCATGTGTTGTTTTCAACAGTATTAATTAAGAAATATCATTTTGATTTTCTTTCCAAAGATGTAGGTTGTTTTGCTAGTCTGCTGTAGTGGGTGACAAGAGGGAGAAGGAAATGGAGAGGCCAAGTCATGCTCTTTTTCTGTAGAGTCACTTGGTCATAAAAGCTACAGAGCTAATACAGTAGCCTGATTATCTTGTCCACTTTGTCAAGTGGGTGTTTTCAAAAGAAGAAAAACTGGCAGTTATGGTGACGTAGGCTTAAAGGTGACTGACTAAAGATGTACATAGAACTTCACCACTTCTAGTGATCAAGTGCTCCTTTCTGCCTCTAATTACAAATATTTTTTACTGGAAATCTGATTATATTTGGCATGCTTTTGAGCGGATTAGTTAAAGAGATTAATGTGAACAGATGGTAAGGTGAGCATCACAGTGAGCACCTAAAATATGGACCATGGCTTCAAGGACTCTGTTGTTCCAGTAAAGGACAATACTGGTGCTGTATAACTGTGATACAAAACACAATAGTATGCAGATTTCTTTAGAAAAGGAAAAATCCTGGTTTGTGCAGCTGTTTGAAGTTGAATGGCTGTGGTGGAAATTAGTTTAATTTACATAATGATTTCATAGGCTAAAATATTAGCAGTCCTATAAATGACTGAAATGTCTGTTCATTAATGAAGACCATTTATGCAGTTGTTACAAATGTCTAACATAATCTTTAGATAGAAATATAGATTGAAGAAATTGTGTGTGAAAATAAAGCACTTTTTGATATAACTGCGGTGTTTCTGTTATTCTAAGGAAAACATTCAATTGCGTCCATCATTTTGTGTAATTGATCATTGCAAAACAAAAACTCTTCCTACTACCATTTGAATGCATTCGAAGTTGTGATTTTTCCTTTTCATAATGGATTATTGAGTAGATAATAGAATTAATGGATGAATGGGTAAATATTATACGCTTTTGGAGAAGCAAACATGGCTCTTGTAAAAGGAAATTTTTCATTTTGGATATATGGTGCTGCTTTGAGAGAATTGGTTGTTAGGTGAATCATGTTAATTAATACATTTGGCCAGAATTTATAAAAGATGTTAACTCTGGTACTTTACCAGAGGTTATAAAGGAAAATAAATAGCTATTGTGTTTAAGTTTGTAAGGATAAATACTTGATTAAACTGTGTGATGCTTTGATCAGTGAGGAATGATTTCCTGTGAAGTTTGCAATGTCTTTATTGAAGATAGGCTTTTTCATATATTCATAAATAATATGGAAAAACCCCAGTAAGCAGTGATATGTTTCAGTTTGGTGTTGACTTCCTAACTTACTCTGGGTAGGTAAGGTAGCACCAACAATGAAAATTTGCCAGGGGACTTTATTGAATCAAGTGTATGGCGAATAGAATGAAAATCAGTATAGTTAAATTTAAGGTGCTGTACATGGCAGAAAAAAGGAATCCTGGCTCTGTATGTAAAATTATGGGCTTCAGTTGACAGTTATGACATGGTAATGAAAGCATGAGATTATGATGTGCAATTCTTTGAAAACTAGATGTTAAATAGCAGACAAAAAGCAAAGCAGGTGCTATGAATTCACAAGAAAATAACGAAGTATAAATTAAAGTATATAAGATTGTATATATCCATATATATATATATATATGGACATATCCATATTCCTGCACCTTGATGAATGCCTGTGGCTTTAGGTGCTATATTCAAAAGAATATGGTAATACATCTAAAATGCTCACATTGACTTAGACCAGTGGCCAAAAGCATATCAGCATGAATTATGTTTCCATTCTTCTTACAATTTTGTGTAAGCACCTAAGGAAACTAGATGCTCCAGATAGCTTTTTAGTACTAGTCAAGCAGTGTGAAGGGAGTGAGATCTGCCAGGAATACTTCAGGCTTAGGCTGTTAGCAAATTGTACCAATCAGGCAGTCTAAAGGGAGTGAAAGTTTGTTGTAAATGCTTGTCACAGGATTTTAGTAGAAATCTGTTGAAAATTAAGGGAAAATTTTAGAAGTAAGACAGTCTTTTTTGACCACAAAAACTACAAGGACCGCGTGTCTTACAAAGATTTTTACCTCTCTTGTGCCTAATACAGTTATATGAAAGATCCAAATGTACATAGACTCATAGAAAGGTTTGGATGTTAAGGGACTTTAAAGAACCTCTAGTTCCAAACCCCCTGCCGTGGACAGGGACACCTTTCACTAGGCCAGGCTGCTCAAAACCCCATCCAGCCTGGCCTTGAAACTTCCAGGCATTCCCAGTTTCCCTGGGCAGCTTGTTCCAGTGTCTCACCATCCTCACAGTCAAAAACTTCTTCCTCATATCTGCTCTGATCTTTCAGTTTAAAGCCATTAACCCTTGTCCTGTCACTGCATACCCTCATAAAAAGTTTCTTTCCGGCTTTTCTGTAGGCCCCCTCCAGGTACTGGAAGGCACAAGACCTCCCCAAAGTCTTCTCTTCTCCAGGCTGAACAACCTCTCAGCTTGTCTTCGTAGGAAAGGTGCTCCAGCCCTCTGGTCATCTTTGTAGCACTTCTCTGGAATTGCTCCAACAGTGACAATGGTATTCTGTGAGACTGGACAGTACTGGCAACACTATTGTAAGTGCAGTAGTGTGATTTATATCTCATAGCAAAGAATTTCTTGGCCACCTTTTATTGTAAGCTTAGTTCTGTCACATATCAAAGTTTTTCCAGACTTCACAGTCTTGGGCTGTAAATCATATTGCTTCAAAACAAAATTTACTAACAGACAAATAGTTTATTCATTAGAATTGCATCTTTTAAGGAAATGATACTGTGTGAATGTTTCTGTAAGAGGTTCTGAAAAAACTAAACACTTGGAAAATGAAACATTTAGATTTTTGTATCCAAACAATTTAGCTAAATTTACTTAAGTGTAAAAACAAGTCCAAATTAAACCCATCAGCCAATCTTCACTTTCCTGCACTCTACAAATTACTCAGCTCTGCTAGATGCCAGACATAAACATTCATCCTAATTCCTTCATTACTCTATTTGCTATCCAAAGAAAAGAAATAATGGGTAGAAATCCTGTTTCTAATTGTGTGTAGTCTGAGCTCAACATTGCTGTAGATTTTTATCTGTTGATCTTGATGGGAGGCAATAAAAAGTTTCATTCTAACCTTTTCCATCTTGCCAGACAATTTCAAATGAAACCAGAATCTCTTGGTCTCTCATGGCTGTGTTCCTGGAATATTCTGTTAGTCAAGAATAGATAGTTAACAACACATGCCTAAAATATTTTGCTGTGTCATATTTGATTCTGAAGGATAGGGGATATGTTCTGTCAGTGTAAGTAACGACTAATTAGACACTCTTATAAGTGAGCAGAGTACAATTATAGTTAAAGTCTGACAAGGACTTTTAGTACTACATATGTTGAGTTTTGAGAAAATGAAATTTAAGTTTCTCATTAGGCACATTGCACTATAGCCTGGAAATATTAATAGTAGTTTTTCCATCCTGTTGAATTTTCCACAGCATATGAAGCAACTAAATTATGAAGAGATGTAAAGAAATTCTCTAGAAAACTAGAGAATAGAACATCATATATTAACTCACAAAGTCTAAATTAAGTATTGAAGATGATCTTAAAATGCATGACCAAATCATAACCAGCCATCATAACAGGTTATGAGTTATTTTTAAGATCAAGTGGCATCAGTTAATGTAAGACTGCATAGTCTTCAGATTCTTCAGATGTTTCAATATTAAATTAGAAGAGAGATTGTTTTCCAGCAAAAGTATTTTACATTTTTTGCTCACAGGACAGTTGCATTACTTAGATAAATGTGAGCTTTACTGCTTTTTGAACGTACTGCTTTCTCAGCAGTGCTGGGACCATAAGTTTACTTTTTAGAAGGTACTTAGCAGGACTGTACAGCCACCTGCAAGTGTCTGTTCCTTGGAAAATAAAGAGACAGTGTGATGCTCCTTGATACTTTTGTACATACTGTGAGTTTTTGAAAGATACCTGGCAGTTGTGGAAGCAAAATCACCTTCATTAGTTTCTCAAGAAGGAACTGCAGCATGGGAAGCACTGCCTATACACTTTTTTCATGACTGCCAGTGGATAAGGGGGCAGTTACAGCTTCCAATGCCAGCTTTATTTTGATGCCTGTACCAAGGGTTTGGCTAATGGATGTAGTAAGGCTCACATCCTCTTTTTCTGTCTCATCATTTCCATAGTCATCTGTCTGCAAACATGGTTGATTTTGGATGTGCGTCTTTTACCTTGCTTTCTATATAAATGCACATATAGCCAATGCCATTAAAGTAAAATGTGTTTAGGTTCACTAAAATTTGTGAATGTTTTTCAAACAATTTTTTTCAGGCAGGGAAGCACTGTGATCTTGCACAAGTGGTACTGAGATATGGGGTGGCAAAAATTCCTGGGTTACAAAAGAGACAAGTTTGAGATAGATCTCAAAGTCCACCTGGAATCCCAGCATACCTAGCACCCTTACTTATAGGCTATTGTTTCAAAATTGTGTATGACAGATAAACTATCATTGTATAAATAACCAAGTTCTGTCTAACCTCGCATTGGAATAAGCCTGAAAAGTTATATATATAAATCAAAATATTAGAGATCGGTAATGATGGTAGTTAAAGCTGCTGAAACTATACTGGAGTGAATAGGTTATGACACTCATTCTATCAAGCTTACTTCTGCATGCAAGGATTATGCACATTCTGGATCTGTACTGTTGAGTGTCTCTACAGGGAAGCTGAGCTTTCTTTCCAAGGAATCTGAGGGTTGTCTCCAGTAAACTTTGTGACAGGACCTTACTCAGGAAAAAAAAAATATAGTCGCTTCCTTCCATTTGTTGTCACTTTATAGTCAATAAATTAGCACCAGAATTAATGTAGATAAATTAGGCTTGAAATACAATGCCGTAAGTGTGGAAAAAAGCTATCAGATCATTTGCTCCATACAACTTGGCTGAAATCAGTTCAGTTTGCTCATTATGTCTGTGCAGATAATGTAATTGTAAATGCTAAGTGTCTGATCTTTCAAAAGGGATTTATCAAAGCATGTAAATGAAAAGTATCAAGGTTACTGTCTTTGTTCATGAGCTACCTTAAAACGTTTTCATATGCGGTCAGCAATATTTTTTGACCTTGGATAGTGAATTTTGTTGCTAACAATTCATTTGGAGAGATGGCTTTGATTCTTGTGAGAATTATTGGGAGGCTAAAACCTGAGCATATTTTCCCTAGTGTGACCAGACTGAAATAAACTGGAAGAATGCCAGGTTTATTTCTGATGTACCTCAAATTTAGAATATCAACATGCAAGAAGAACAATTTTGTCCCTTGTTTTTTGTGTATGAAACTAAATGTCAAGCAAAGCTCCAAATGATACAGTGCAAGTGATTTACATATTGGTGGAGACTTTAATGTGTCTCTGAAGAATTAATACTTTAAACAATAAGTGGCTGTAGTGTTTCTATTGGGAATCAAGCAAGAAAAAAACCTTTCTGTTTTGTTCCTAGGCTTTGAATTAAATATTTGTTTGTTTTAAAACTGTTTTTTGACTCCAGTGTTGTGGAAGAGTTGTTAAGAAAATGAGAGCTGTGGTGTACTTGAACAACCTCATCTTGGGTTACTGAGATTTAGCTATATCAGTGACTTATTTTTGTTTGTTAATTGCAATATAACAGTGATTTTAATTTAAAATGCTTGTTAGTAACAGTCTGTCAGTCCTTTGAGGGATAGTAGATAATCTGTGTCCTGCAAAGGGATTAGCAAATGCCACTCTTGGAATTAAATAATTATTTTAGTGTAAATGAGTCCAAAAGAAACCTGTCCAAAACCCAAAATAGGTTAGAAATACGGAAATAAATCCAAACCTATTGCTTTTGGCTATTAGCTCTGCTCATCAACCCAGTGTTTAAAACTCAGAAGCTCATATGTAAGGGTTTTTAACATTTTGTGGAAGAAATGTTATGTGAAGGACTTTTGCAAATAAAGGGCACCTATGTATGAGAGAGTGACCTCATCTAAAACCGCACTGTTGACAGTTAACATCAAGAAGATTGCAAGAAAATTTTTAAATTGAGGAGCTGTAAGAAAGCTGTGAAGTATAGAAGAAAATGTGGTTTAGGATGACATCCTTACAGTTGAAGGTACTAAAATTATCCTAAGTGCAGTATAGCTCAGAGAATGAAACTAATTAAAAAGGAAATAAAACCTAATGGGTTGCCCTTTAAAAAGGGCATAAAAAAACCCCAAACCAAGGCATGGAATCAATAGTACACCAACTTCCATACAAATTTAGGAAACTGAAAAAATGAGGGAAATGGCTAGCTCTAGATCTGCCCAAATTTTAGTGACAGTTAAGCTGTATGATGCTGTAATAGCAGAATCAAAAATATACAGACAAGAAAAAGCAAACCATGTCATTGTTGGAATAATGCTATCTTTTACAGAGTTTACAAGCAAATTACTGGTGACTGGCTCAGGGAGTAGCACAGTGGAACTTTCTCAGGAAACAAGGTTCTATTATACAGGATTGAAAAGCAAAAGGCCCATTGGGCGTGTGAAATAGAGATTGCATCTGGAAGAACTATAAGCCTGGGTTTCATCTGGCCAAATGAAGGTGTCTAAATTTAAGTTCGTTGTTTAGACTTCTCTCCCTTGTAGTCAGTGGAGATAAATGGGCATTCCCAGGTGAGTAAACCATCTCATTTTGGAACAGACGTCTAAAATAAGTTACATAAATTGGGTACTAAAAGTGACCAGTTTCTCTCTATTCGCTATAGAACATAAGGGAACTAGCTGAGATACAGACACCTCCAAAGTAGATGACATGAATCCTTCCTGAAATGGCGGTGAAAGTAGGCCATGCAGATCTCAAAGTTTTTAAAGTGTCAGGAGAAGAACTAAGGAAAACAAGTCATGCAAATTGACAGGAAACCCAAATGAGTTGATTTTGCTTTTCATGTCTTATTTTGTTTTGTGTTTGGTTTTGTTTGTTTCTTTTGCTTTGTTTGTTTGTTCATTTTCTTTTAAGTTTAGAGAAAGCTCGATGAGCAACTGAAGAATTTTTAAGAAATGGAAAACTGGGGAGTAGTTTCTGTTCCAGATTTTTAAAGGATTATTCTGCTCAGACTTTTTTGGATTTGATGCATATTACAGCTGAAGCAATCTATTTATTCACATTATTTTAAAAATTTGAAGATTTTTAATATGTTAGAAAAATTGAGGGGAAAGTGCAGTTTCAATAACAGGAAGATGATCTTAAAAAATAAGTATTCATGCATTTTTTTCTCACTGTACTAATTCAGTGTTTTATAGAAATATAATACAGACTGGCATAAAAAGACATAAAGAGATTTTAATTTAGAATGAAGTTAATCACTGGGCTGAAAAAGAGATACAAAACTTGAAAGAATTTGCCTCATAGAATAACTTGAGAATTGCTTTGCTAAAATCCCCGAAAGAACAAGCTTTTGTTGGACAAAAGATTGTGATTGTATTAAAATGGAATATTTCTTCACCCTTTGAAATCTGTGCTGCTTGAACTATTATTCAGTAAGGCACTGGCTTATTTAAATTGGCATTATTACATGTAGTGAGACACTGTGAAAGAGGAATGTGTAATTTTCACATAATTTAAATCAGTCTATTTGCAAAATGACAAGCCTTTTAATTTATTTATATATTTTTTTTGCATAATAAGAATTTACTGCTTTTTATAATGAGCAAATTCCTTTCACTTTATTTTGTTCAGTGAAAAAACTGCACATCTCAGTGGGTATTAGTTTGATTTGTTAGGTCATACTCGTGTAATCATGAGAAGAGTTTTTAAACCTTTATGTAGTCTCTGGAAACTTTTCTGATAACTTCGTAGCAATAGAACTACTTTAGTTCTTAGATCAGCCTGAAGTCTCCTCGGTCATTGATGCCTTCTTTATGTGTGTGGCTACAGTTTTGGCCATAATGAGGCCATTTTCTTACACCGTAACTACTTTTGTCAGTTCTTGTACATAAGATGAGCTGCCTAGAGAAGAACTCTTCAGGTAAGTGGTAGTAGGAAAGACGTATTGGCTAATTTTGAACTTTCATGTATAATTGAAGCATATTTCTTTCACAAAACTGTTGAAAAAAATGCCACTTAGATTATTTTTGCTTTTCATTGAATGGAAGATGTATCTTCTTATTTGAAGAATCCACAACAAATTTAGAAAACACCAGATGAGATGAGAACTCCTTATTGATACGGAACTAGCCAGTTTCTAGATAAGCATAGTGAGTGATTTGCGTGGTTGCAACAAAGTGTCAATATGTGAGACTCATCCGTTATTTAGTCAGTAAGTTGCTGTGTATTCTGACAGTCCTCCATGAAGACAGATTTGTTTTACTTTACATACAATAAGTTGTTTCCATAACTGTTACTTCAGAGAATTTTGTCATCTGTGAAATAGCTTTTTCATGTATTTTTTGCTGTATATTTCCTGATTCAAACTGCATAGAAGAGACAATTAATAAGACTATTAAAAACTGAATATATATATGAAGAAGAAAATGAAAGTCTTTTAAATTGTGGTTTCCAAAAAGAATATTTTCTATCCTGTAGTTAAATGTTCTGAGACTTTAAATGTTGATACCCAAAAAGACTGTATTTAGTCATATCTGTGTAAATTATTCTAGATCTGTTAATTACTGCTAATTGTGAGATTTTGTTAAAGCTATTTTTTTTTATGTTCAGGGTTTTGTTAAATTAGGGTTACTGAAAGGTGTTACATACTGCAAATTTTTATTTGTGATATCATTTATATTCTTCTGTCGTATTATGTCAGCTGTATGGGTGCTACCAAAGCTAAAATAAATCCTGAGATTAGCATTCCAGAGACTGACTCAAATCTGCACAGATTATGGCTAAAAATGAACTTTCCTGGGAAATAGCTCAGAACTGACATTTGAGGTACCACGAAAAAACAAGTGCTAAGGACAATGAATTAGGTGTGTCATAAATGCAGAGTAAGAGCAAAGAATCCTGGTGAAAAGTAAGTGGCAAGTGGACTAAAAGGCTTTTCTGGGTTAGGTGAATGTGGATCAGAAACAGAATTGTGTGACTGTAGCTTCACGCTGTTTCCTTGGGTCCTGTCAGTGGTCAGTGAAAGTGACCAGTGAGGGAAAGAGAGTGAAAAGATTGGTACCTGCCTCCCCACCGCTTACCTTCGAGGAAGTTGTAACTGCAATGAGGTTTCCTCTCAGTCTCCTCTTCTGCAGGCTGAACAGACCAAGTGCCCTCAGCCATTCCTCATACGGCTTCCCCTCAAGGCCCTTCACCATCCTTGTGGTCCTCCTTTGGACACTCTCTCATAGCTTTATATCTTTCTTATATTGTGGCACCCAAAACTGCCTCCAGGACTTGATGTGAGGCTGCCCCAGTGCACAGCACAGCAGAGCAGGACAATCCCCTCCCTCGCCTGGTTGGCGATGCTGTGCCTGATGCCTCTAGCACACGGGTGGCCCTCCTGGCTGCCAGGGCACTGCTGACTCAGATCCAACTTGCCATTGACCAGGATCCCCAGGTCCCTTTCCGCAGCGCTTCTCTTCAGCTTCTTGTTCCCCAGTGTGTCCGTACATCCAGAGCTGCCCCATCCCAGGTGCAGAATCCAGCACTTTCCCTTGTTGAACTTCATATGGTTGGTGGTTGCCCTGTTCTCTAGTTTGTTGAGGTCTCTCTGCAGTGCCTCCTTGCCTTTGAGGGAGTCAACAGCTCCTCCCAGTTTTGTATCATTTGCAGACTTACTTAGTATGCCTTCCAGTCCTGTGTCCAAGTGTTTTATGAAGATGTTGAAGAGCACAGGGCAAGGACGGAGCACTGCGGAAGCCCACTAGTGACAGGTCATCAGTCTGATGTCACCCCTTTCACTGTAACCCCTTGTGCCTGACCCGTGAGCCAGTTGCTCACCCATTGTGTAACACAGTTATTCAGCTGAGTACTAGACATTTTGTCCAGAAGGATGCACGTTCTTCCAAATATTAAAACCAATATGTGTAGTAAGAAGTTTCAAAACAACATACACTAAGTTTCTACACTTATTAAAAGAGAGCTTTTTTGAAAAAATGTCCTGATACAGCTAAATCTAAACCCTAAACAGGGTTTAATTTCTTCATGAAATGTGTATGACAACTTTAAGGTTCATTCTTTGACTGAAATCCCCTAGTGAGTCTCACAGTATTAATTAGACATATATATTTAAACCAAAGGCAATTGTACACATTTTTGGCAAATATATTCCTTGATTTAAACTGTCCTGACACATCTATTGACATTTTTGCTACAGCTAATATATATTGCTTATCAGTCTATGGTGTGTCTAGGAAATCCCATTTCACACATCACTTCTTACAATAATCACAGAGTCAAAAGATTTTGCATAATTGGTGAAACAAGAAACTATTAAGTTAAACCATCTTTTGTAGTGTTACTAAAATTGGTGGTCAGGCTCTTTGCTCCTTTATTTTTTCTGACATTAGCTGTTCCATTTTCCATACTTTTGCATTTTGTTAAATTTAGTGGTGTTAGTAATCCTGATTTTATTTGCATTGTATATAAAGCAGATAGTTTTCAAAGCATCAAAATAAGATGTTAGGTAGTTACTTGCAAACATAGATACATGTCTCTCGTATGCAACCTATGTCAATCTTAGGAGTCCCATCTCTCTATTTTGGCTTCATTTAACTGCATTCTTTCCATACAATTTTCCACTTTCATTGTTGTTTCGTTAGCATGGAAAATTCCCTCCCTTTTGCAAAGTTCAATTATCTTTGTATGTCTTTTAAAGTTTTGAAGTTTGCAATTAAAAATACAATGCACTTCTTCTAATTCTGTTATAAATTTTTTTTTATGCTTGACAGCGGCTCTTTTTATCTTCTGCTTCTGGACAAGCAGCCTGGGTAATCCCTTTTTATGTTTTGTTTATGGTGGGTTTGTTTTGTAAATAATTCTGCACTTGAGTAAGTGCTAATTTATCCTGTTTCAAATACAGATTCTCTCAATTGTTTAGTTCTCTAATTTTGGCCTTTTGCCTTTCTTCTTTTTGAATGTTTGCAATAGCTGTTGTCTCTTCTGCTTGGAATCTATTGAATTGTATTCTCAGTAGTTTCTTTTTTAATTAAGAAATATTTTTTCAGTACTTGAAAAGCAAATGTCACTTTTCAAAAGCACTGTTGCTTTGCATTTCTGGCAGTATTTAAGAACTGGAATTTACACCTTTGCTTATAATGGGTGAACACTGGCTATTTTCTCTGCTCATTTTCTGTGGACTTGTGGTGTTTTTCTGGAACCACGGGTTACTGTGTCTGAAAAATTTCAGGTTTTTCCTACTCTGATTTCAAGTCTGAAGCAATTCCTCCCTTGTAATCTTGTCCAGTCTGTCCCTGAATATTTTTGTTTACTATTTGATGTGTGGTCATTTTTGTTGACTGGGTTCATACTTGTATGAGCTTTGCATGGAGAAATGAAAAGTCTTGCTGTGGATACAGACAAGACAAGGAGCAGAAATTGACCCAAAATTGTAATTAGCGACCAAAATTATTTTCCAGTTTTTAATTTTCAGTGAATGTACTTGAAGTTAATTTTGAATAAAATCAAGCCAAGTGATAAAATATTGATCTATTAGCCAATGTTACATGATTTTAATGTTTTCACAGTAAATCCAATTTAAAATGCGAACACTTTCAAATAGATTGCTTTAAAATAATACATATAATAAAATTTAAATATGGATAATTAGAAAAGCACCTTTCCAGGGAGGTGCCTTGGTGCCAAGGGCTGCCCCAGCTGCCCCCTGGATGCCCGGCTCCCTGGCCAGAGATTGTGGGAAAAGCCCTGGCTACCAGATTGTGCCTGTGGAGGCCTCCACTTCTTCCGGTATCCTTGCGCACAGGAAGCTGCTAGCACACACTGTGCTCTGTTACTTTCAAAAATTTAATCTTAGAGTGTGTTTTACTTTTATATAGAACAAGAATCATGCTAGTTCTCTGAGTTCAACAAAATTTGCAATTTAACCATGTAAAGTAAATCGGGAAACAGTAATATAGAGAGACAAAGGATGGATTTTAAGCCAACGAGTATACATTAATAAATCTGGAACAAAAAGTACTCACTTTAGAGAGGAAGAAATTTAGATATGATTCAAACTCTCTTTCCGAGAGTTTTCTGCTTTCAAAAATTGCTTTATCAATCATTTCTGTAAGTTAGCCTGTAAATCGGTGTGTAAATGAAGTGTTGTATCTGTTTCTCTCTTTTGTTTTCTTTTATACCCTGAACGAATCCTCTACAAGGCAGATTCATTTGTTGTTTAGTTGAAATGGAACTACTACAATTCCACAAACAAATTGGGCCTCAGTTAGGTGCACTTTGTCATAAATAATCTCTGAGGAGATTGGATTTCTCTCCTTGCTGTTGTACTTCAGCTGTACGTTAAGCTAATAGCTTCTTAAAGGGACTGAGTTATTGCTCAGTTGAACACCCACTGAGGAGCTCACACTTGTCCTTGTTCTCCCGTGTTGTAGCTGTCTCTATTTCCCTAAAGCACATTCAGGAAAGTTTATGGTAAAAGAAACTACTAGTCCTTTTTTTTTTTTGTTATTTTTCCCTTTTTTTTCTTATTCAACTCCATGATACACAGCTCTTTCAGTGTATATTTCTTCATGATCTAGAGAGAAAAGCCATTTTGTAGATTGGTTAAGGGCATTTTCCATGCTCCGGTCACCTAATACTCATATTTCACATTCAGCAGTAGGCCCTTTAAAATTTAATGGGATATCTGTACCAGCTGCAGGAAATGTCCTTTACATTTTCATTTATAAATTTTACAGTTATTTCTTTTGCTTTGTTATAGAAATTTGCTCTACATTTCAGTGTAGGCTTTTCACTACAGTTGTTTTTGTTTTTTTAAAAACAAACTGAAACTCCATAGTTCTGTGGTGGAAATTGCTGAGGTGCTGACAGCATGATAATATAATTTCTGGCTTTTACCAAGCTACCTTCTTCAGGTTGTGTAATGGGTTGAGCAACATCTGCAAAAGTATGGTAGTTCTGTTCTAGAACTATCTAGTTCTGATTTGTGTCATTTCTGCACACAGCCAATCATACTGAGCAGTCTGAACAAGGCCTTGTTTAGATGGGATTATATAACTATCCCAATGATAAAAATTGACCCGAATTATTCCCATAGTATAGCAAGCTCTAAATCTTTTCATGTAAGTAGGCAACTGTGCATGTTTGATAGATGTCATGTTCATATTTTGAGTTTCTTTGTATTTGATCGATTTTTCATCTGGAAAAAACTCCAAACAATATATGGAAGGATAGCAAACAATAGTATACAGTCTAATTCTTATATAAAATCCTAGAGTAACAGAATAGCAGAACTCTTTATTGATGAATGAGCTAATGTCTGATGCATATAATGTGTATGGGGCTCATTTAGAAAACAAATGAGACACAGTTCTCGTCTCAAATCTGATCAGGTGAACAGATGCAAGTGTGGGATTATAATTGACAATATCAAGTATCTCCACTGCAGAACAGCATTTAGGAAAAAAATAATTGAGAAAGCCATTAATATAAATCTATTTGTTAAGCCGAGGATGGGTATCAGATGTAGCAGGCAGAGTAACCACATTACCCAGTGATCATAGGCATTACTTATCAGCTGCACCTAGTTTATAATACTATTATAGTATTTCAGTAATTCAGAAGCAATGAAGTTGTTTTCAGCATTGAAAATATGCTGAAAACAGCATATATTCTGTCATGCATCATATATGAGCATGTAGAACATGGGTACGAGAGTGGACAAATACTATAATCACTACAAACAGTATTAATGTACTGTAAATGAGCTAAAAAGAGCAGTGTATATATAATATTGTATTTCTCTTTCTTCTGCCATATTGCACTTCATATAGCTCAGGTTGCATTCCTGATATAAACCACCTCATCAGCCATGTCAGATTGCACATGGGTGTGAGTAAGTAGAGCTGGGTGTAAGTGCACATACTTGTCAGAATGAATCACCTGGCTGGTTTTATGTAGGCTGAAGGTAGGTGTTAACAAAAGAGGCCTTTGATGGAGGAGCTTAACAGAAGGGGTTTGAAGAATATGTGGACAACCAAAGGTGGATTGGGTGGTGAGGAATTGGCTCAGGAAAGCAGACTAAACACAGTGTTTTCAAAAATTTTATGACAATGTTCTAAATCTAAATTTTGAAATGGCAGCAGAGAAAGTCTCACCAAACAGAGTCAAAGCCATGTGGTTTGACAACAATGTCGTTGCACAAAAATTGTCACTGAGACAGAAAGGATTGGTGAGAGAACAGCTCGGGGCCAGAACAAGGCCCTATTAATAGAAGTGATGAGTTGGTGAATGTCAGTGCTAGCTGAAATGTGTATGGAAGTAAAATGATAGGTACTAGGGAGATATTTTTGGATAACTAATGAGGGAAAAGAGAAGAAAAAATAAAGTCTATAGTCTTGAAAGATTAAGATAATAATAGTTGTAACAGTGATGGGAAAAAGGGCAGAAAATTTGAAAGTGAAGGTGGGAGACTCGTGTGTTTAAAGTGACAGTGGCGTGCCTAAGGAGAGATATTAACCAGGTATAGGAGATAAGTTGGTGCAACAGGTAAGTTTTTGAGTCATCAGTAGATAACTTTATAAGCTCTGTGTGGAGAAAAGTCTTCACAGTCACTGCAAAGTGAGAAGAACAAGGTTTAGGGACCAGGCTCTAATTTATCATCATCCTAGCAGAAGAAAAAATATTTTTTGTAACAGAGTACCAATAACTTTTCTGTATTTATGGCTCCCTTGGTAAAGCTTGTGTCTTCTGGTTTGAAGCATGAGAGGAAACAGATGGGGATTTCTTTTATCTAAGCCCACATACACTTCTATTTCTTCAGTAGTAGTATAAGAAATGTTGTAAATTAAGTTTCTTTCTTCCTAATTGAAGGAAGAATGCCTTTTAAAGTTGTTCTTATTATATGTTTGAATTGATCCAGAGCTCTCCAAAATATAAAATGATTGAATTATTCCTCTCTGAAAAATGGACTTAGAGTAATGATGAGTTCCAGTTGGGGTGCTTTAGAGAAATTATCAAGCAGCCATAGCTTGGCTCACAGTGGGATGTAAAATTTAAATAGAAAATATAAAATCCAGTGTAGAAGATTTCAGAGGAATTGTGTCATTGATTTTTCATAGACTCACAGAATGCTCCTTGTTATTAATTAGGCAAATATGTTACATAGAGAAAAATCTATTATTGTGAAAAAAGAAGCAGAATGGTTTTAAAAAAAAACTACTCTGAACTTTTTAAAAGAAATTACTCTGTTATTGATGTGTTACAAAAAGGGGTTTTTCCTATTTAAATTACACATCGCAGACATTATTTTAATTTTGTTAGTGTTACGACCTTGAAAAATAGTTATATGTGGTTACGACTAATCATTATGTATATTAACAAACCAGGAATTCATTCTGAGTATTAAATACTCCTATTTTATCCAAGCAGCCTGCGATTTGCATGGTGCTTATTGAAGGTAACAACAATTATTTACTTTCTAATGAACATCATAAATACTAAATATCCATGATATTTAGTTATCAGACTTCTTATGTGCATAATTTTAAAATATATTTTAATATACAGTAAAGGTCTTTGTCCCTTCTGTAGTAAGATGAGATGGGCAGATTGCTCTGGTGGAGTAGGGCTTGACATGAGCAAGTTCTGAATGTAGGTTTTCCTTTCTTCCTTAATGTCATTATGAAACTCCATAGACAACTCCTATTTTTCTTCAGTTTCTTCACCTGTGCAATATGGACAGTGACAGCTGAGTAAGAGCAACTTAATTTTAATATGCCTTTGAATTTGTTGATGTGAAAAGTTTACTATCTTTTCTCGGATGGGTTTATATTATTATATTTTTTTCAAATTTCCTGATGTTAAAAAAAAGACAGGGACATACTTATTTCTCTTACTGTTATATGGGATCTTGGTGTGATTATTGCTCTCTTTTATCATGCATATCTCTTTTAGAAAGTACCTGGAAACAGGGGAAAAAAAAAAAAAAAAAGAAGAAAAATTACCTGGGATTGCTTCTGTTAACTTCTCCTATTTAATGAGTGAGAAGATTGCAAAATTTAGTTACGAAGGTTTTAACAGTGAATTCTTTAGAACTGTATTTTCCTTGTGCTATGGAAAATAACTTACATGTTGTCTGGCCACCCTAACTTTCTGCTCTATAGTTCTCTAGCAATTATATATAAGATAAGTTTAAACATATTTTTAAAATTCTCAGTTCTTTTTCCATTATTTTAATTTTTCTGTTTTTTTTTCCTAGGCTCCTATAGGGTGTTAATATAAATAATAATTTGATAGATGAAAAATTCACATTGTGTACATTTTTTTTAATGCAGATTCAGTCATCTAATAATTTTGTAAGAATATGAACAGTGGAAACCCATGATTATTTAAGCAATAATGTTATTTTAATGGTAGGATTTTTCTTCTCAGTGCAGCTAAGTTAAGAAATATGGAAATAGTAGCAATAATTCTTTGACTATCTCACACAGAACTTGTGTTAGTGAATAAGTTTATGCTGACACTAATAGCATTCTCATATTTATTTACTGTGATAAATGCATTCTTGAACTGCACTGTAATGTTACATATAATTCTGTTATATTTTAGGCATGTTTATGTTCTTTACACAGAGATCTGTATTCTTTGCTTTAGTACAAATTTAAACTTAGATTTTTGCAATTGTTTGATAACCACAGTGGGGCCACAATTATGGGAACTACATCATCCATCTAATTTCCTAAGCCTGGTTACAAAACCAGTCAGTCCTGGACAGTTTCTACTGAGAAATCACCATTCTTAATGCTTCTCACTGCCCTAGTAATCTCTCAATACACTGACTGGTGCTCATCAGCTAAACTCAACATCCACGCTGAAAGTGTTTCCAGTTTTTAGCCGTTTGGAGGCTTCCAAAGGGATCTGTCACAATGGCATATTGAACTTTGGGTATGTCTGAGGCTCTCACTTGGCCATTTAAAGCTTTTCATGCCTACATCCGAATTAGGTACCTAGCATGGTTACATTATGCAAATGTGCTGAATGTTTTAAAGAGCCTTTTCCTTAATTCCCTTAGTTATTGTGAAAATTTATTCAGGGTCATAATAATTAGACTCCTATAATCACAGTAGAAATTGATCTATGAGACCTCGTAATAGCGTGTTGACTATTTCTTATCTCAGTTGATTCCCATGATACCTTATATTTCCTGGATAATATAAGTAATCTCCTGGATCTCGTATTTATAATATTTAAATATTGCAACAATAATACAATAATATATGTTAGGAACCTCTCTATGCAGCTTTCTGTCTGAGCCTCCACGTATGGTTCCTCCTTGTGTGTAACTTCAGTTAGTGCTGATTTCCATCCTCCATGGGGGACCAGTTTGGTTTTTTTTTTTCCATCTAGAGCTCTTACAGTTGACCACATGTAGTTTCTGTTTATAATAGAAAGTAGTATATCATGTCAATGTCAGACATGCACAATTAGTTGAATTCATCTCTTTTGATGGTATTAATAAAGCCACTGTTAAATAGAAAGCAACTTAACAGAAAAGAATATATTTTGTTTGTGCCTGTAGTTGCATAGATTTCTGAATTTATTCTTATGATTTTATTTTTGTAAACTTTAGCATTTAAACTAAAATAAAAGAATGATGTCATATGCTGGAACAGCCATTGCAGAAATAGTACATTCTCAGATACAAAGATAATGAAATGTCTACATCTTGAAGCATTTTTTATCTGTATTATATTATTTTGGAAGAAAAGTACTTTTATATAGTAATACCTTTAAGAGTTTCAATTTCAGATTTTTATCTCGACTTTTCATACACCTTTTTCCTTTTTAATAATTCTTTTTTGCATATTAGGAAACATAACATGAGAAAAAATGCAAGAAACTTCTTTCTTGTCTGTGTTATTATCAGTTATAGTTGTTAAGAGCAGGAGTGAACTACTTTCTAAGCTTTACAAGCAGGTTGAATCTTCTCTGGTGTGTGGGTGTTATTAGTATTTTTAACAGTCTCAACAGCTACTAGAGTTGTTTTAATCACACAGAACAGGGGTGGCTTGTTAGACTCCTACAGTACTATGAAATAAGCTGTAAAAATGTCTGGATTACTTAGAAAAATTACAAGCGCATAGGCAGAGCTTAACATTTATTTGCCTGCAGTCTTTCTGGTTTTGATAGAATTAACAGTATGATTTTTAATGTCTAAATTATGCAGATTCAGACTCTGATAGTACTGTAGTACCAGGCAACATCTTATTTGGGAGCATCCTCTAGCATTTCAGTTTCTAAAAATTAATTTTTGCTGAGTACTTCTTTATCTTGCCATGCTACTTGTCACTGTGTGAGGAGATGCTGCTGCAAGTTTGCCACCTTCTGCTGTAACTTTAGTGTCTCCAAGGCAATACCATTTGGCCATTGTGTTCACTTTTAGAGTTCTTCCTGTTCTCCCGCAATACCCATGTAAAGGCCAAACGCGTTTGGCTTGATAATGTGACTGTATTGCTTAAAACAGAAGGAGCTGTGCTTCAGTGGCTACATAGGAAGCCTGAGATATGTATGCAAATGAAGCATATAAAGTAGGTGGTGTGAATGATCGCCAACTTGAAATGCTCAGTTTCCAAAGGTCAAACCATTATTATGTTGTCACCTTCAATTAAAGTACGTACTGGTACGTTGAAAAAACTGGTAATACAGCTTGCTATTGTTTTCAAAGATAAAATATAGCGGTTCATGGTTCTTTTAAGTTTTGAGTGAAACCACCAGTCCTTCATGGGTATTTTCTCTTGCAGTGCACAGTAGGAGAATCTGTAGTTGAGAGTCTGAGGAGACAAGTGAGATGCATGTCTCTGATTTTCAAGATTCTGCTGGAAATCAATTGCTGCTGATTTTTATCTGGCAACTTGCCCTTGGCTCTCTCAAGGAGATCCCAAATGATCCATCAGGACAGTCCCAAATGATCCATCAGGACAATCCATCAGGAGAGTGTTTGTGGTGGTTGTCTGTTTGCACTGGTGACACAAATAGCCCACAGCTTGTAGATAACCTCAGTGAGGTAGATAAGGACAATCTCCACTTAACGAGATAAAAAGTTTACAGAAGCACAAACAGCACGGAAAAAAGCTGTCAATTAGTTGTGACTACTTTGACTAATAGTAGGGAGTGGGATAATTGGATGTTTCATGTGGATTTAATGAAAATGGAACAAATCACTGAATTACAATTGCAAGTTTTTATGAAAGTCTTAATACTGAAAGTGATAAGGGGAGGAAAATTGATAAAAATATTAAACAACTCAATTTGTTTTGTGGTTTAATGAGTTATAGGTTATACTGCATCCTCAAACATTGCTTGAACTTGGTCAGGGGGTGCATATCCAGTATAACTCTAAACTGATGCATAAATGTAAACATATGATGCATCCCATTGAAAGCAAATATATTCTTTTGGTTAATGGTCAAAGTATGACACCTTAGCCATCTAAAGAGAGCCCCACAGGGCAAGTGTGTAGCCACGAATGAGCTGCAGGCAGCACAAGGAGGGCAGACAAGGGGGGACCCACCACTGCTGCAGGACCCATGGTGACATCAGAGCTGGCTATGTCCATGGACATGCTTCTGGATGGTCAAACCCATATGAAGGAGACAAGGGTAGCAGAACTTGTGAGTCTGCTTGGTGGGGCCTAGTTGCTTGTTTTGGCACTTTAACAAAAATAGTGTGTTTTTATCAGTAGCCAAATAATTCTGTCATCTCTATTCCCTTTCCAGTTGAATGCGTATTAGTGACCAAAGTAGTCTAGGAAAGTCATCCAGGTTTGCTTTATAAAGGGGAAGGACTTGCTCAAAGGTCAGCTTGTCTCATCCTGGAATAGATAGTTAACGTAGGTGGTTTTAAACCCCCTGCAACGTACTGCCTTTCCCAGTTCAATTAATCAAGAACAAAACTTCACATAGCTGTAAAAAGAGCTAGCTTTCGGTCACAAGATTCTCTTCAGTCCTGGCAAATCCATGATTAACTGGCATTTGCGGCATTTGTGGCATTTGTGTTCTCTCCAGAGGTTTCAGTTTACCTGTATTTTAACTTTAGAAACAAAGTAATCTCTTAAGTATGCATTGCGTAGACAACGTACAACAAGTTTTAGAAAAATAATTCAGGAAAACATTTTTCTGTATTAACATATCTTTTGAATACTTATTTAAAAGTATGAATTAAAAAAGATATTTCTTAATCTTCAATCTTCCGTCTCTCTATATATGAAGGCAGCTTAGAAAATTAAATGAAAATAAACACATCTAATCTTGCATTCACATCTCATACAGCTAAGAAAGGGCTTTTATTTTCTGTTCCATGCACCTTGGCCAATGAAATTTGACAGTTTTCAGGCACTTGTGTGCTGCAAATTTTAACTCCCAATGAAATAGTTTAATTATAGGTTTTTGTCCTCATTCATGGGTTGGAATGTGTATTGGAAGTCTAGCTGAATAGAGATGCAGCGGTTTGGACATTGTTATAAGATTTTGAAAAACGATTATTTTGTTTTCAAAATGGAGTTGCTTTTCAAGTTCTGATAACTATGCATGTGTTGATGGAAGAATCACCTCTGTTTCTCAGAATTTAGGAAATACAATAGAGCATATAAGCCTTACAGAAACAGCCTCAACAGATTTGCATTTCTCTTTCATGAGGAATACATTTATTTTCATGAAGTACTTTGACAGGTAGATGGATGGAATGTAAATGGATGCGCATATAAGCTTTTCTCTCTCTGCTGGATAATTAAAACATAAGACAGAATATTGGATTCTTCAAATGTTTTTATTAAAATAGAGACGTGACAGAACACTGACAAATGTTTGCTTTTGATTGCTTTTGATTTCATTAAGAGATGAAACTGTGGAGACCAAAACTTTCAGAATACTTGGTTTCCTTCCATATCTGGAGTAAATATCACTAAATATCTTTTTTTTTTTGCTAGTGATATTGCCTACAACCAGGGCTCTTTAGAGAATGTAGTTTATTATTGATTTTATTTTGTTATTCTGTTTGAAAATCTAGAGACAGAATGTGTCAACAACTTGTTCCTGCTACAGCCAAACAACCTTCTTTTGAAGATATTGTCAAATCAAGAAAAGATTTGTACGTTCATGGGATAGGTCCAGATTAGTTTTTCAGGTGTTATGGTAGATTGGTGAGGAAATGCTTTTATTGATCTAACACTTTGAAATGCTCTGCATGCTTGTCCATCTTATTGCTTTAACTTGATATAAGAATTGCATGATTACCATACAAGAATCATATTTCATAAGTATCTTTTGTCATTTTGACTTGCTTTACCTACCTCTCAATTGCAATTTACCAATATTACAAGAGCTTGATATAAATAACAATGGCAGAAGATTGGTCCCTATTAAGATAAAAATATATATTTTTCTATTAAAATAACAAACTAGAAAACTGTATTACTTCATGGACTCCATATGTATTTTCAGATCTCCTTTTTAAGTATTTGAGTATCAGATGTTTAAATTAAGCATTTTGAAGTTGAATTATCTTCTGAGTAAGTTTTTTTTTCTGATAGGCCTTTTTAAAAGTTGAGATGTTCTTTGATTACAGTGAAATATTTGCATTCCTTTATGTAGAATATATGGAATGAGTAAAATTGGATTAGGTAGAAAAGGCATTTATAGTAAAGATGTATTTTAATGGAATTTTAAAATCAGCTACATTATAAGCTGTCTGTTCACAAGTCACAATTCTGTATCTTCTAGTGCTGTTATACATCAGCTAAGAAAACTTGGATTTTTTTCTGTCCTCAGAGTCAAATTTCAGAAGTATAGCAGATAAGACATTATTAGACATTAATTTTTGCTTATGGTCTTCCAAACCTGATAGTACTGAGATTTTCAGGATGTGTCTTTTGGACCAGATATTTCCTGGGGAGGGCCTTCTAATAGAACAGCCAGTAAGAAAAAGTACTTACCTAGTTTTGATTACAAGCATGTTGGAGTTGTGAGGTTTATCTGGCCCCTTCTATAGTTCTTAAAATATGCTGTTAGCATCAAGACACAAGAGTGGTGCAGATATAAAATATAAAATGCAGATGAGGCAGTTTTATTGCAAAATAATGTGGATTTCAGAAGCAAGAATGAATTCTGGCAAAATTCTAGGAACTCTTGGTCATTAATAGGATTTTGGTGAAAACTAAAGAAATAAGAAAAAAAGACAAATATTTTGTGAGCAAAGTTCAAGTCTGATATAATGAGGGTGATCTGAGAACAAGAAAAAAATCTGTCCTAAAATATCTGTTAGTTAGGAAGATTTGCCTAGTTTTGCCTACCAGTTAGGAAGAAAGTACTTTTTAAACCAAAGCTGATTCTCATTTGGAGGACATTTTAATAAAAAATAGTTATAGTGAATCTAATGATTAAACTTAAATCATAATATTTAAATGATTCTAGCCTCTATTGGTATCTCAGTTCTAGGAGTATTTAAAATTTATGAAAAAAACCCCAAAATAGAGTTAATATAGAAAAATAATTATGCTGTGTAAAATTATAGGATCATAAAGATATTATTTGATGTACTCTTTAAAAAGAGAAACTGAGTACTAGACTACTTATTTGAATGTAATTTTTTTGTGTTCTGAATTTGAAACAGATCCCAGCTGTATGTTAATCCGTGGAAATCCATGTTATGTACCCAAAATGTTAAGTCTCCATCAAGTCAAATGAGGCTATGTACAACTTGCTCTCTTAGGACATGAGGTCCTATGAAAGTCTGCTGCAGTGATGAACAGATTTCTTTCAGCCTTTCCTGGATCTGCTGAAAGTAGCAATAATAATAATAATAATAACATGCTGGCACATGTTTTGTTTTCAGCCATCATCCTTGCTGTGTATCGAGTCTGCAGCAAGCTTGCTGCTGATGTGTGCTTCTGCATTTTCACTGCTGCTACCCTTCGATGGCTGTGCTGTCTCATACTGCAGCCTAGCATTCTTTTGCCTGGGGAGATACACCAACAATTCTTAAAAATTGCTAAAAGGCTTTTGAAGAAATGGTTTTGCTGAAGGACTAATTTATTAAATATAAGACAAATCTTAAAAGACAAATCTACTCATTAACAGTTTATAGCTCAGTCATTTATTTGATAAATGGTGTTATGCTAGGCTTTAAGAATCAGATTTAGACAGTGTAAATTACATAAACTGAAAAACAAAGCTATTTTTTAAATATTTCATTTAAATGGACAGGTTGGCTTATTTCTTTAGCCTTAGAAAGTCTTGAAAGGAAAACATAGACTTAAAATTGCAGCATTCAGCATTCTGACATTTTCTGTTCACACACGTTCTTCAGTGCATAATAGTAATTTTATTTTCTCGCAGAGTATATAAACTGAGGCATAGCCCCCAGTAGTAAGACAATGAATGTTTAAAGCATTTATGAATAAAGCTACATCAAAGGGTAACTAGGTGATTATAATGGTACTTTCTTTGAGAGAGCTAATTTAAAAAATTCTATTGCTCCCAAGCTTAATTATTTTAGTAATGCTAACATGTTAGCAACCTCAAATTCGTTGCAGCCAGCTACGGTTAAAAAAAAAAGAAAGTATGAAATTTGAGATTTTTATGTCACTAGCTTTACTTCCTTTTACATAAAGGAAGCTTTACTAAACTTTGATCTTCATAATTTTCTTTTTTATGTACTTTTTAGCTCATAACCAGATATTGAGAATTTTTCCAATGATTATCTGCTCTTGTGCCATATGTGAATACCAGAGTATTTTGATGTGTTGTATAGTAGTTGCACAAGTCGCTGCTCTCTGATATTTCAGAGGTGACAGGCAGTGATGCATCAGCTTCCATTGACAGCCTCTGTTCTAACTTGTGTATTTGTGAAGGCAGGTCTAATTTATGTCATTAGCTAGCCAGTCTGTTGCCACCTCAGTGCTGCAGAAATAGTGGGATGCATGCAGTTGTTGCAAGTTGCTGTTTCTTTGTGACATGACCCCTTTAGTTATAACTAAATGAATAAATGAAGTTTTTGTTTATTTTTTTACAGCTAAAGCTTAAGCTCTTTGTAAACATTTCTTCATCTTATTATAAACACTTTTGTGATATCATGTCACTCTGTAAAACAGGAAAGTGCAAGAGAAAAAACAAAGTTTTCATGGTTTCTATACCATGACAGCTTTGTCATCTTTACCTTATCTAAATTAATAAGTAAAATTTCAGATTGCTAAGTCACTTTGGTCAATTGTTTCTTGGTGGTGCCAGAATTTCATTACTTATTAAAGATTTCTCATGGTTCTATAAAGGCTGTTCTTTTCCCATTTTCCCAGTCACAGATAAAATCAGAGAAGAACAAAACACAGTTTTGTGATACCGGAGCATGTTCCTGTCTGGTCTAAAACTGTAGAAAAAAAAAAAAAAAAAGCATTTCAGGAATAATATTTTTAAATTTCTGATGCTTAACTATTTAAACCATAGTGAAAGAAAAAAAAAGAGCATACAACAAAAGATTAAGTTTTTTCTTCCCCTTGAAATCAGTATCAGCCTCTTGGTTCACATTATAGAAAAATGTTGATGTCTCATCTTTCCATTTTGTGCTGGTAATACCCTCAGTGATGACAGTTAGGGCCATGATATTAATATGTAGAGAACATATTCGAATTCTTTTTCCATGAAAATTCAAGGAGTGAGAGAATCACTGACATCAGTGTGTAACCGTATATATTATTTAACTCACTGTGATCACTGATAACCATTTTATAATGCTTGCATTCATCCATTCTCAAAAATGCTGTTAGTTGTATCAACCTAGAAAAGTGATTAAGTCTCTTTTTATTTTCCTGTGGTTTTCATAATCCTAGATTGTATATATCAGCGAAAACTACTTCATACGTTCATTAAAACCTCAGTATCTGCATTTATATTTATAATGTTAGAAACATAATATTGACACCTGCAAGTTGTGAAGGATAAAAAGTCATGTTTAAATAGAGAAACTAAATTACTCCTTCCAAGAGCCAATAAAATTGAAAAGCATTCACTGTAAAAGTAATAAAAACTTATGAGTCCCATTTTATTAAGACTACTATCCTCTTTCCTGATGCAGCTGGATTACTTAAAGGATAGACTAGTGACATTTTATGTCTTGCAAGGGGTTTATGTCTAAGGTGAGGTCTCCTGAAATTAATATAGTTATTAATACCACTAGCTGAACTAATCCATTGAATATTTTTAACTCTTTGAGTACCTACATACCTTGACTGAGCTATAATGAAGATGTGTTGACAGAGAAGGAAAGAAAGAAAACGGGATAGTGATGGGTAGGCGGACACTGATTTAGATGGAACAGATAATGGAAAAGAGTCAACTATTGTGTATGAACTGCTGAATATCGGTATGAAAGGAAGAAGAATGAGGTCCAGGGGATGAACTTTTCTCTTGGTTTGAAAGATTGGAAAGCTCAGGAAGTTAAGAATAAAAGTGTGTGTCATCTGACACTGGTAACAGTTCTTTTTGATATCAGTGGTCAGACATGTACCACTGAATTGAGTTTGCATGACCAGGTTTTGGTAGCAGTGGGGCTACAGGGATAGCTTCTGAGAAAAGATGCAAGAAGCCTCCTCCATGTCCAACAGGGCCAATGCCAGCTGACTCCAAGATAGGCCTGCCACTGGCTGAGGCTGAGCCCATCCGTGATGGTGATAGCACCTCTGGGATAACAGATTTAAGGGGGGAAAAAATCCTGTTGAATGGCAACCTCAGCTGGAGAAAGTAGCAAGATATTATGAGGAAAAACAATTCTGCAGACACCCAGGTCAATGAAGAAGGAGGAGGATGTGCTCAAGGTGGCAGAGCAGAGATTCCCGTGCAGCTCATGGTGCAGACCCTGGTGAGTCAGGCTGTCCCTCTGCAGCCCGTGAGGGTCCATGGTAGAGCAGAGATCCACCTGCAGCTGATGGAGGACCCCCCACTGAAGCAGGTGAATGCCTGAAGGAGTCTGTGACCCTCTGGGAAGCCTGTGCTGGAGCAGGCTCCTGGAAAGATCCATGGAGAGGAGCTGATGCTGGATCAGGTGTTCTGGGAGGCCTTGTGACCCAGTGGGGGACCCACAGTGGAACAGTATGTTCCTGAAGGACTGCACCCCATGGAAGGGACACACACTGGTGCAGGGGAAGAGTGTGAGGAGTCATCTCCTTGAAGAGGAAGGAGTGGCAGAGACAGTGTGTGATAAACTGACTGCAGCCTCTATTCGTGGTCCCCCTGCGCCACTGAAGGGGAGTTGATAGAGAATTTGGGAGTGAAAGTAGGCCCAGGAAGATGGGAAGGTTAGGAGAAAGTTGTTCTAAGATTTGGTTTTACTTCACATGATTCTACTTTGATTTCATTGGTAACAAATTAAACTAATTTCCCCAGGTTGAGTCTGTCTTGCCTGTGACAGTATTTGGTGAGTGACCTCTCCCTGTCCTTATCTTTACCCCGAGCCTTTCATTCTATTTTCTCTCCCCTGTCCAGCTGATGAGGGGAGTGATAGGGTGGCTTTTGTGACCACCTGGCATTCAGCTGGGGTCAGCCCAACGAAACTGCTTGAGTAGTCAGAAGTCTTCTCTTTCAGACATTCAAGTAATGTCATTGAAAACTACACATTTTAAAATATTCTGGGGTATATAAAATGACCAAAGGAAAACCGCAAAATTCTTTTTGATCTGCTTGGGTACTACATAACATGAAAAGCAGAAAGGGTCCATTTTTCCAATGAGCAGAGCTGTATCATCAGTTTTTCTTCAATGGGACCTTATTCTTTGGCTTTGGTATTTATGACTGTAAAGCTTACAAGCACTTTCTTTTAAAAACTGTTATTAGCTGTAAATAGCAATATAGGAAGACAAACTCAAAGAAAACTGTGTTCTGAATGTACAGCAATTACCCAGAAACTGGAAGTTTGGACTCTTAATTAGTCTATGTTGAATTTCTTTGCTGTTCATTATGAAATCTAGCAAATAACTGTCTATGTTGTTTTTGAATAAAATTGCTTTTCTTTTAATTCAACATGATGTAAACAAGCAAGCATAAAAAAGAGAGGTATCATTTAAAAACAATTAAGTAATGACTTGAATTATGTAAAGGTACATTTTTATTTGGCTAAAGGTGAAGAAAAAATCTCATCAAAAATCTGGTAAATTGTTGAGTCTCTTATCATTGATTAGTACAGGATTCATTTTGTGTTATCACATCTTAGAAACTGTCTTCTGTGTCTTTTAACATGTAAAAGCTTGATGTCATGAAATTAATCTTTAGAATCAGTTGGTTTTCTGTCAGCCCAGTCTGTACAAGATGAGCAGTAGGAGCTGTCAGATAAAAGACAGAGTTCCAAAATGCAGCAGATATTCCATAGGTAATAATGAGATTTCAGTTCTTCCTGTCTGTATCACTTAACATCACAGTAAATAAGCTCAAACAGACAGTTGTAAGAAAAGAACCTTTGATATGCATGTCATAGCAAGTTTAAAACTAAAACTTTGTATTATTTACTCAGTGTATTTAAAAATATTTTAACCCATGAAAAATATTAAACACTATTTTGTTTTAAGATGTACTGGCTAGGAAAATAGCCTCTTTCTGATAAAAGAAAATTTATATTTAAATTATTTCAGTACTCAAATACTCACGGTTCATTAAAGACAAAGCAAAGATATCTAAAATTTATCATTCGTATCTATTGAACCTCAAAAAATTTGTAACTAAAGTGTTCTGTCAGATTTCTTTTCCTAATATGGATCATTAGATCTGTCATCATGAAATCTGTGATAATATTTAATGCTATTATGTGAAAATCACAAGTACTTTCATTAGCTGATATTCCAAATTTGAGTCGCTTCTTGTTGGAAAACATAGCTTTGTGATTACAGCTAAAGTCCTTTAGTAAACTAAGTATAACATTGTGAATAGGTCAAAATATAGTTTACAAGTACTTAAAAGCAAAAAACTATCTCTTTATATATAGTATTTTATTTATGAAGTGAGAAATTTGAGAAAATGTTTTCATGATATAAAGGATTAGGGGCATGCTTCACTATAAAAGCAGCATTTTCTGAAAATTAAGCATCTTTAAGGTGAGTCAGATTGTACTCTCAAAATTCTGGCCTTCTTGGCTTTTGGATATATGCTGCTAATGGCAGAAACCCATCACAGTTTAAAGTAATTCACAAAATTGTGTTAAAAAGAGCAATGCAGTGACTTATGGCTTAATACTTCGTTTGTTCTCTTGATGAATTTAAAGATCAAAACAGGTTAGCATGAAATGAAATAGCGGGCTGAAAACAATGGTCAAAATGTAAAAATAATTTGGAACAGTTTGGGCTACAAGATGTGGAATCAATTGTTGGCTAAGGAACTACAACAACAGTAGTGACAGGGCTATGTAGAGTAGCTACAATTGTGCAACATAATATGAGGAGGAGTAATTTAGACATTAGTAGAGCTGGCAAATATCGTATGTTGTCAGGAATTCTGTCCACATCTAAGGGACAAGACCTCCTATGCTAATGATAGCAGTTTAATTTTCCATGTCTTGATAGGCAGGAAGAATATCCTTTCCTCCAAGGTGCTTTTTCAAGTAATTGATTGTCCATTTCTTAGCCTGTTTTTATGAATGCTCTGGAAAAAGCACTGTGACATGCATAGCTTTATGTTTCTCAAAGCAGAGGGTCTGTGCTCTCTTTTTTCAGCAGCAAGCCTCTCATGCCTTTGATGGGCAATGCCCATGAAGGAGTTTCTATCCAAATTCTGGCTTTTGGAGTGAACAATATTTTTTGCTTCCACTTCAACCTTGGATTTCCCGGTTCTCTGTAGTACTGAAAGCTGACAATAAATATGTTCCAGCATGGTCTGGCAGTATGTAGGAGCCACACAGAGTTTCCAGGAGCGGGCAGAGGAGCCAGTTAGGGCTACAGTTGTGTTTTATTCTGGGGAAGTCAGGAAGCCATTGAAGAACGTAATATGGGGAAAGCTTCTTATTTTACCTGGTATTTAAGGCTTTTGAGGTGTCTTTAGTTATTCTGAAAATTGTCAGGAAGTAGCTCTAAAAGTTGATCTTGAAGAATTTGCCTTTTAAATACTTTTACATCTATTTAAATTTGTGGATTTTTTGTTCAAATTGTAGAGGAATGTGTCTCTCAAACTGTCTTACTGTATAGACGTCTTGCCTTTTCCATTTTGCCATCACTACATTGTATTTTGCTGTCCTTCCCTTCTCCTTTCAACACTGATGTCTTCTACCGTTTTCACTTTGGACTAAGTGGAAGATCCTTGGGATTTTTTGCACTCAGGTGTCACACAGAGCTAGAAGCCAGGTTTCCTGCAAAGTTACGACATACCCCTCTAGACATCTCAGCTTTCCCACATTATCCTTCTCCTTGGCAGTATTCTAAATCCTTTTCTCTGCCATCTCCCACAGCAATGACTCCATGTCTTTCCCTATTTTCCACTGCTTTGTAACCACAATAATACTTCTAGTTTCCATCTAACACATCGTATAATACCCACCACCATGCTGTGAATTCCAACCCAAAGGACGGGAACTATGACATGGCTCCTCTGGCCCCAGCAAAATCCATGTGGAACATAGAATAATTCTAGTTATTCTGTGGTCTTCTCCCATGAGGGTATTTAATTTCAGTGTCTCCCCTGCTGCTGATTTTCCTTACATTTGCAAAAGCTTAACAACGTGAAACTTAATACATTGACATTTCATACTCCTCTCCTAAATTAGGTGAAAATTGTTCAACAAATTAAAAAAAAAAATCAGACAGGTAGGCAATGCAATCATATAAGAGTTGATTCCTTTTTTACTTCACAAATCAAATACTATCTATCTATCTATCTATCTATCGATATGTCACTTTTGGCTTAGGTTTCTTCAGACTGAAAATTGTCTGAAGCTATAAAAATTTTCTAGTGCAGTTTGAATACACAACTACCCTGTTATGCTCTTCACTAAACATTTTTGGCCGTTGTCAGAAAGGATACTAGTTTAGGTGAACAATCCTTATTTTCTTAAACTAAACTACAACAGAATTTGTAAGACAGAATTTTTTTTCCTTACAAATAGGACAGGAGACTGGTAGATAGGAAAAATTATGTAATTGTGTGGTAACCTACTCCATTAGAGCTGGGCACCAAATCAGCTGAATCAAAGAACTATTAGGTAAATAGAAGGAAAAGAGGGATGAAAACAAATCAGGACTAGAACCAAAATCTACAGATAAATGCATGAGGCTGACTACAAAACTAGAAGGTCTGGTCATCTGACCAGAGACCCTTCAAAACTATTTTGTTATTTCAGTCTGTTATAAGCATTTTAATATAATATAAATGTCTAGGCAGCTGTTTTTCATTTTTGAGCATTTTGTGAACAATAAACCCAGTTCACGAAACTTCAGTGTGATAGGTAAATTGTTCCCTTTTTTAGCACTGTCTACCATTAATGGAAATAATGGGAAAAAAGAGATTATTTGTCCTTCTAACTTATGCAGTAGTTTATTCTGTTACAGAAGTACTTTTAGAGCTTTTTTGATCAGTCTAGTTTTCAGTCATTTCACATACTGACAAAAACACTTAGTCTATCTGTGTGTTGAATCTTTTCATTTTATATTTTGACATTGGTCTCTCTCTGTTGGGATTCACATGTGTGCATATTCTTAGATTTCTTTTGTGCCTAAATATAGTAATACTGCCTGTTCTTAACCTATTTTCCCAGATTATGCCCATGTCGATTCAGATTCACGTTGAAGATTCCTGGAGTAAACTCTTCCTTTAGAGCTAAAAAATTGACCCGTACTCATAACTTTGCTCTAGTCATTCAGTAAACACCAGACATGTATATTTTATATACATTGGTCATTTTGAGATGCTATCTGTTTGCTATGTATTTTTGAGTGGTATCTGTAGGTTACTGTTACCCCTCTGTTTAGCTTTCAAATGGCATTTGTATTATACAATACAAATATTATTATATTTATTATTATATTATTATATAATATATTATATATATTATCTTCTCCATCTGAATGCTATCTTGTCTGGGAAGAGTAATCATAATCTTACTCATAGTAATAACTTTTTAATAATACTTCATTTGAATATAATAGAAATTTGGATGAGTATATGTTATCTTTTCTTGTCATTCAGCATTGATCCAATAAATCAGATAGAGACATAATCCTTACCAAGCAAATTCTGCAGAAAGAGAAAATTTAATATAAACTGAATATCATGCTCCCTGGTAAGGAGCTGGCACAAATATTAGGTATCAAATAAATTTAAAAAGTCTTTTTTCATCTACCTTAAGAAGATTTGTCAGAAACTTTTAAAGACCTATAAAATTATCTTTACATATTTTTCTAAATCCTTATATAAAACACATCTCTGTAAATTGTGTAAATCTAGAAATTGTAAATCTACAAAAGGTATAAAAATATAATGTTTAAATATTAATAAAATGAGGATTGATGCAGAATTCTAGTAAGGTCTCATGCTTCCCTGAGAAGGCGATAGCTTTGAAGAGAATCTGCCTTGACCTTATCTTTATAAGGTGCTCCTGAAAAAGACCAAAAGGTTTTTAAAGTCATGAATCCAGCATTTACTGGATAATTATTTTATTGATAGAGAAAAAACCCGAACCAAACACACCACATAGCTAGCTTAGGCAAAACAACATTGACAAGGTTTCAATATTACTCTTTCCATGCACAGTGAATCCTTGCAAGTAGGTCCTTCATTCATGGTTGGTTTCAACTACTACTTGACTTTCTGGGATTAAGAAAATTTTTAATCAATGCCTCTGATCCTTGCTAATTTTCTTTCTTCTCTGCTGCCTGGTTGCATGTGCCCTGCTGCCTCAGCATGCTCTGCTCTGCCATACGTTTCTGCCTTGGGACATTCTGTCCCTTAACACTCACTTGGCCACTATGGTGGCACACTCTTCTCCTAGCTCCATAAAATTTTGTCTGACTCATTCTACTTGAAGAGACAGAGTAGACAATTAAGAACACACAATAAATTCACAGCCGTCACAGAAGCCATAATTTAAATGAAAAGTAATTTCAAAGTATAAACTTTATATTATATACCAGGAATGAAGTCCTGAGAAACTCATCCCAGCGCATTTTCTTGGAACACAAGAAATATAGTTCCATAGGCATTAAATAGATATATAATTTAGCATAAAGTTGCTGATTCTAGTGTAATTCTTTATTTTGGCATATTAGCAATAAATGAGTTCAAATAAATTCAGGAGGTAATTACAAGGAAAAAAAGATTATCAGCACACACCTCACTGAAAGCTGATATTTAGAAGTGTCCATTATATGACCTAATGATTCATGTATATAACTTGACATATTGAGATTAATCTACCATAGCAGTTTCTATCTCTGCAGAATTTGGGTTGAGAACAACAGCCTTTGATGTTTGAGTATAAGTCTTTGAAACAATATTACAACAGATGAAGAGTACCAGTGCTTTTGGTGTCACAATATGTGGAATATTATTTACTGAATCTGTTACAAGGGAAAAAAGTCTACTACTAGCAGAATGCGCCACTTATTTGTACCATATCACTAACAATCGAGGAAAACCCAACATAACTAAAAAAGAAAGCATTGCAGATGTTGCATTTTATGGGGTTCACGTTTATTTTTTCCCTTCAGTAAATGAATTTTAAGAAATAAGGAACTTTTGTAACAGAATAAAGACATAACCAATATTTAAGAACAAAACAAGCTCACATCAATCTGCTCAAACTGCAACATATGGAAGAAACATCGTGTGTTTCTTCCCCTGGTGAATCTCACTTCCAACAGAGAGGCTTTCAGGGACTGTCTGAGTCACAAGTTACATTTGTATTGTTTTGTTTACTACCTCCAAATAATTCATTATCCACCCTCCAATAATTCTGGTGACCCATTTTGTACCTCTTAAGACTTTTGGTCTATAAAACATCCTGTGGCAATGAGCTTCTCATGGTAATAACAGTTGTACTACTGATGTTGACAGTAATTCAAAGTTGTTTTGAAGTGGAGGTTTGTAGCAGACATGACTAAATTTAAATATTGTGAGTTTTTTTTCCCCTTGACTTTGCTGTGTATTTGTATTTGCTGTCCTCTTGATGAGGTTGTTTGAAATTTGTTTATTTATTGGTTTAGTCAAATGTCTATGCAGCACAGTAGAAAAACAATAAGCAAAACTCATATAATAGCTATGTTCTTTTTAGTAAGTGCAATTTTACTTATCCTTAGTGTTGAGCTAATTTCCTGTCTGGCAGGCACTAGCAGTATTTCACTTTTTCATTAAAAATAGAGAGAAGGAGAGAGATATATAAAAAAAAAGCAAGTGAGGAAGATGTAGTAGATGGTATAGATTACACTACTAATTGATGCAGTGTTGTAACATGCCACTGGGATAGTGTATAAAGCCTTCTGCCTTTGAAAACTGCAGTTCAGCTACTGCTGTTTGGGTACATGAACAGTGATAGAATTTACTTTTTTCCTAAGTTATTTGCTAGAATTAAGATGAGAGGAAATGATCTTTCAGTTATATGAACTGCTCACTGAAACTACCAAATATCAGTAAGTAATTCCTTCCTGGTGATTTTCCACTATAAAACTGGAGGCAAAATGAATTTTAGTCTTAGATGGAAACAACTGCTGTCACGATGCTCCTCCCACTCCCTTCTAGCAAGTCACATTTATAAATCATTTATCTCAAATAAATTATCATTCTGAAGTTTGTCCATCATCATGTTTTGGTTTTAGGAAGAGCTATTAATGAGGTGCATTTCTTATTTTACATTATGTGTTGGCATAAGTATTTCTGAAGTAATTTTTTTTAAGTTTAAGGATGAAAATTTCATGTAAAGCCAGTGATTTTTCACTTCTATGAAAGTGAAATGTGCTCAGGAAATGCATTTCATTGTGTAAATAAGAGTCGTAGCAGTCAAACCACTTTAACTGTTGGCCACTGCCTTCCTTCACCCTATTCACTTACTACTCTCTTTCAAATGCTTCAGTTCACATCTGATGCTGAATGAGCTCTGGCAGCACACTAAGGCATCAGGAAGCGAACCTGGCTACCAAAATAAAAGTGCCTTTGATAACCTAGCGTGCTGAAATTGTTCAGCAATGGGCCTGATGGGCATCAAAACCAGAAAAAGAGTAGGGAAGGGCTATAACTAACCTCTAGCAAAGCTGGCTTTGAGGCATATCTTTGATATGTATTTGCTGCGGTTTAGATCTGCAGCCCAAAGTACATGCTTGGGCTCATCCAGGAGGTAGTACTATTCAAAAAAGTATTTTTACCTGACAGTGGATAGCACTGTACAAAAAAAGGGCTTCACTGATAAGGGATGACCTGCCTGAATCAGTTGATGGTAATGAGAACTATGGGAAACCCAAGAGTTAGTTTGCCTCATCAGAAACAGAAATGCAGCTGAGAAAGGATGACCTACAGCAAGCATGTACCAGAAATCAGTGTTCATTTTGTGGCAGAGGTGGGTCTTTTCTAAAAAAATTAATCTCATTTCTGGGTATTTGTTTAAATTGCATGGAAACTTCCCAGTACCTGGAACAGAGAAATCACTTCGAACTGGGATCAGAGTGCCAGATAGCTATCAGGTATGCTATTGCTTTGTGTTTCTGTCACTAAATATAGAAAATAGTGCATTTTTGCAAGCTGTGCATTTGGCAGAATGAACTAATATTCTTTCACTTGAAAGTTTACCAAGTATTAGGGGCTCACAGACCCCAATCATATCTTTGCCCAGGGGTTGGCCATTCAAAAGTGGAATAGAGATGAGGGACTTCCTACCAAAAGCTTAGAGTTCTTCACTGTTTGGTGAAGCTGTCCTTGGCTGAAGTCCAGTGTCTGGTTTGGAAACTTATTTGTGTGAGATACGGGTTAGTGACAATTGCCTCGTGCTGGAAACTGCTAACCAGAACTTAATTGGTATCCAAGTTGACAATTTTAATTTTTCCACAATTTAATTTAAATAAATGTTATAAAAGATAAGCAACAACTTGGAAATAAACTGTATAAAATTTGTGTGTTTCCTTCATGCCAGATTGCTTTGATTACAGAGTTTGGTCAGATACCCATCCTGTTCTAAGTGCCTAAGTATTTTGAATCCAGCCAGTTTTAGCTAATTAGTAATTCCTGTAAGTATGTTTTCTTCTATCAGGAAAACCATATGTTTAGGGACCATTTGGTAGTCTTCAAAACTGTACGTGTTCTCCAAGTGCTTCTGGACTCTGTGCATGATTATCGAAGCATTTATGTCTGGTGATAACTTTTCTGTTGTCAACCACTTTTTGGCTAATGGTCATATATCAGTAAATGGGGATAGTATTTGCATGATTCCACCTCTTTTGCTTCTAGTTACTGAATTCAAGAAGTACAGATTTGAAAAGGTGAATTATAGGTGATTGCTTTTATGTATTAATGATGCCTATGGAGGGTCTCATTAACACTCACAGCATGGAAAATTCCTGCAGCTACCCTACAGAGCACTGGAAAACATGACTGCTGAGCAGGCTTTATTGTTTATGCTTCATTTTTCTAATTTATTCTCTAAAAGGGTATTTTTGCAACCTCCATATGACAAATAAAATACCATATGGGAAAAAAAAGAACTGGACAAAGGCAGCAGGAATACTATTTTCTCTTATTTATCACAGGGGTGTTTTTTTATGATTTATTTTGGGAGTGAGGGTTTCATTTTAATTGTATTCTTGTGAATATTTAATTTCCAAGCTGGCATTTAGTATATTATTAGAGCAGCAATCAGTGATGAAACATCTTGTTGCAAGATTCGCCCTTGGGAAAATGAATTATATATGTACAATGAATATATATATTTTATCGCAGAGTTGTTTTTTAAGTTATAGCATGTTTTATACATGTTCTTATGAAGTTATTTAACCAAATGTAATGCTACTACTTTTTATTGATATTTGAGGGCAATTTCATAAATTTAAACTATTTTAATTTAATTAAAAATTATTCCTTTTTAGAACAAGAAGGAAAAATATTTTTACACTAAAAAAAGGGCTTCCTTCCTTCACCAATCTGTGAGAAACAGGATATACCCTACAATTCAGTGGTTTAATGTGTATATGGTAAGTGGCAAGGAGACCATTTTCTTCATTACATACCATAGTGCTTTGAATTGTTATCTACGATAGAGTATGTACTCCTTTCTGTCTTGCAATTGCATTCCTTGATGTTTAGCTGGAAGAGCTAAATGGCTTTCTTGCGCTAAAAGTGATACTTTTGTTGCCCTATGAAATAGCCAGCACAGTGGTACAGCAACGTTTGGGCACACATTACCCTGAAGACATCAGCCTTCTGTGATCAACACCCAGTGCATCCGTTCTTGAACTGGGAAGTTGTACCTGGCGGCTGAGCCTGTGGCTGGCATGCCACTGCATCAGCCACAGCTTTTTATGTAGGGTGCTGAAAACCTCTGCAGCATAACATACACTGACTTCAGATATAACCTTACCTTTTATAAAGATTTACTACTAGAATATATTGGGACTTTTTGAGTAGGACTTTCTTAATTTTTTTGCAAGAGAAGAGAAGGGGCAGAAGGAAGGGTGCAGACGGCTATGTGCTTGGAGATGGTCATATTCCTTCTCAAGAAAACTGGAAAGTCTTCTGTTGACTCTATCTTAAATCTTTCTTATTTTGTTTTCATGTTGGAATTTTCTGTTTTAAATTCTAATACTTGCATGAATAGTTCAGAAATACTTGTGTCTCTCTCAAATGTGTCCTCTTTTCCAGCGTGTGAAATATACCAGTTGTTTAACTGATTGTTTTGCCCTCTATGCATTGAATAAAACAACATAACCAAATTGCTTGTGAATATTTCCTTGTGACGGTTGTGTATTCAGTGTTCAATACCATGATTTTGCAGATATATTGTTACTGGATAGAGTCACAGGACCTTTACTGACTGAATGCATGTGTGCTTCTGTAAATAATTAATGTATCTTCATACATTTACAAATAATATCTTTACCTATGATTTTTGAGCTGATTATTAAATGTCATGTTATTTGGCTAAAAAAAAAAAAGTAAAATAACTCCTCAAATTTCATATAAATGAGAATTCGGAAACTAGATGTTGCCATCTGTTGTTGATATCATGAAAACGTATGTGAGGAGCCTTCTGATTCCAGGTATTCCCTTTGCACTAACTCTTAATGTTCCATCTTGTATGTCTTGAATATTTAAAGGGAGAGAGCATATCAGAGAAAGATCTGCCAGATATTTTAAATTCTGTAACTTGTGACTGTGGTACAATGAAGATGAGTCCATGGACTTAACATCCTCTGGGAAATTAAAACATCTGTCTCTGTCTGTTCAAGAAAAGTGCAAAACCAAAGGTTTTCTGTGCCTCAATCAATCAAACAAACAAACAAAAAAACCCAAAACCAACAACAACCAAAAAAACCACAAAAAAAATCACAAACAAACAAAACAAAACACAACGAAAAAGAAAAACCAACTCAGATGGGTTTCCTAAGTCCTCCAGTCCTCTGTGTTCTTGCTATTTTACAGCTAGCAGCACTCTGAATGGATCATCGTGCTTGTCATAAGGCCTTTTTTCAGCATAGAGTAATTAAAAGATAAGGTTTCATGTCTCTAAAGCAGAAGAGACTTTGAAAAATGTGACACTTGCAAATGATCCCTGTCATTGATCAGGACCTTCCAGGAACATTTTAAATATCCATTGCTTTAGGAAACAGGCATTTTGGTGCTTTTCATTTAGAGAAGACTTTCTTAAAGGCAATGTTTTGTGGTTAGAGAAAAGGTGTAAAGCAATTCTAAAGAAAAATACTATCCCTTCCAAAAAATGTATCATATATTTTATGGGTTTTTTTGCTTTTTGCTGGTTTTATTTTCTAGCCTATATTGGTATCCATAGGGCAATGACTGTAGTGTATCTCTTTATATCCCACTATATCCGATGTAAAACTAGCAAGCTTATAAAGCCCAAGGCAATATACACTAAAAGGAAGGTGGGTTGCTGCCACCTAAAATACATTTGTTTAATATATTTTTAATTGATTCTGCAATCATTTTTCCTTTATTGGTCTGAGGCAATTAAACACCCTCTTACTTTGGTTCTTGTGAAATTACTACTCTTTTGTAATCTAATTTACTGAATATATTTCTAATATTTATGATAAATGCTGAGAATAGCATACATCAAAAAGCTTTATTTCACTCAGTTCAAAGAAGTGTTTACTGGTGTGAATTTAATGGAGATTTTATAGGTCTGAAATTATGTAGTGATACAAAGTATCACTAGCCAAGTGTAGATAATGTGGTTTTTAAAAAATGCAACAGTTTTCTTGACTTCAGTAGTTTAGGTGTGCCACATTTTAGAGCTACTTAGCAGTGTTGGAAGAATTGAAATTTGTCCCCTTGAGAGCAAAGATAAAATGCTTTTTCTTGCATTCATTTAATGAATTGTAAAATTTTGCTGAAGCGGAACAGCTGCAGTTCGCTGTCCTCCCTCCCCTACCCACTGGCATGATGGCCTCTTTTATGTGAACTCACTGCCCCAGCAACAAGCCAGCTGTGCTTGCCAGTATCCCAGCCTCTGCAAATGTCAGATGTTTGTACCCCACACTTTTGCACAGTGTAGGGACATTGATAAGAAAAGGACATAAGAGGTGCTTCACTCCGTCCCTGATCACCAGGCAACTCACTGACTGCTCAGCAGCTCTCTCCATGGATTAGGGATAGACTAGAGGAAAACAACTACAAAAGCCTGCTCCCCATAATGTTCCAGCCCATTTCATTACACTGCACTGTGCTCTTGTTAGGGAGGGTGATGTCTCCATGCTCTCCTCCTCCACGTTTTGTTGCCTTTACTAGCCTGACAGTCCAAGTAATGGCCTTCTTTGATGATAGCTAAAAATAACTCTGGGAAAATACACAGCCCCACTCTGATTCCCTTGGAATTTATTGAAAACATAGCAGCTGTGGATCCTTATTTGGAATGAATTAAATCCCTCAGTTTTAAGTTTGCCAGGACGATGTTGTTCATGGCTACATGGGTAATTTACTGGCACCTTAAGTCAGACAAATTTCACTCTTAGTAGACATATTCCTATTTTATTTCTTCCGTACTTAGATTTAGATCAGAATAAATTTTGTGGTCTCTAATGAAGAAATACTCAGTGTGTTTATTTTTTTTTTTTTTAATGATTTGAGGTTTGTGTGCAATCAGCTTTTAAAATACAAATTTAAGTTTATTTGGTGTGGTGTGGATTGGCTCTTTTAGGAAGATGATGCCTGTTAGGGCTTGGAAGAGTGAGGTTGGAAAGTGTAAATAATTGGCCAGGTTTGAGAAAAGAGATACAATTTTGGCAGTTTTGGCAGAGTAAGTACAATATTTCAGACATTTGTACTGATGGCTTGGCTGGGAGGCGTGTCTAACAGGGTACGGTAGCCAAAGTGGAATTGATCTCTGTGTAGAACTTGGGCTATCTAACCAGGGAACTGTATATTCCTCTGATGTTAATTTTTCAGGATGAAATGCTGTCCCACTGAAGGCACTGAAAAATGTTGACCTAGAAGAAATTTTTTTTCTTCCATATTATAAAGATCTTCTATAGAAGACTGTGATCTAACCTGAGTGTACCTTTGATATTTTACTGTTTCTGTCTAGCTGCTTAGTTTCCAGCTGTGTGTCTTGGACTTCTTGAACCATGCAAGGATTAAATATGCTGCTTGAATAGCAAAAGTGCATAGAGAGAACCCTGAATAAAATTGCATGCGATCCTTCTCATCAATAGTGAGAGACATTTCATCTATGGAATTCATGCTCCAGTCATATGTAACTAACCCTGATTTTAGTGTAGTGAACCACACACTCATCTATGTAGCTTGTTTCTACCTGGGAGAGTCATTACTTATTGATGTTTCCCAGCATTAGGTCTGGCAAATGAGTAGGAGAATATTTGGTATCCAGAAATAAAGGCATATACTCCAAACTGTTAATTAAATTTAAAACTTTATTAAATATTTTTAGCACTTTACTTGTGGACTTTTTTTTTTTGAATGTGTGTTTTCATTCTGTGTCCAGATAGTTTTAAAGGAACTATATCAATTCTTGGATTTAGTAATCATTAATTACTCATTAATTTTTCAGGCAGTGATTAGGGTGTCTTGATTTTTTTCATATCTGCTAAATAAAAAAGGGCAAGAAACTGTGGGTGAAATAGTTCTAGCAATTGTGTTTAATAGGACTTATGAAATGAATTGATTCTTGGAACATTCTGATTTGCAACCATATCTACTAGTTCCTGGTGTCTCTCCCTGTAGTAGTGAACAAAAATAATATGATGCCATAAATACCAAAGGCTCTTGTTTTCTTCAACTAACTATATAGATGTTAAAAATACAACTTAAAAAATGAAGAAGTCTTAAGTTTGGATAAGAATAGTGAATGCCTGAGAAAACCTTGGAGTACCTTCTTGCTGGAGCTTGAGATAAAAACCCAAGCCCTTCAGGCAGGTGAAATCTGTGAAACCTAATGGATGTGTATATTAAAAATATCTGTGCTACACAGACAAGTTAAAATGACATAAAAATTTTACTTATGTCTTTATAGACTAAAGTCTTTCAGTGATGCAGAACTGGAAATGGAGTATTGTGTGATGTTGAGGTCTTAAGCATAGAAACCCAGGAGTGTCTGTCAGTATTTAGTGGCTGTACATTCTCTCTGCTACCCCTCTGCCTCCATTTGTTTACTAGAAAGATTAGATGCTTTTTAAAGATTCTCAATTAAGTTAGAAGCTTTTTAGGCTTTTATCTACACTGTCTTCTCAATGATGGTGCCACTTAGTCTACTATTATGTAGTCTGAAATCTACATGGTAACAGCTTTCAGATTCAGAACCACTCAGTCCAAGCCAGCAGTGCTTGGTGAGGGTGGCAACTCTTGTAAAATGGCCTAATGCTTTCAGGCCAAAAGCGTTCTTTAAGCTATGTGATATCATTATTCTGTCATTCCACCACCCCTTTTTCTGCATTTTCACTAAATATAAATTATCCAACATAGGCTCAGCTATGAGAGCAAAAGGTTACATTTTTTTATTTAAAAAAAAAAGTGAGCAAGAAAATGGCATCCTGTTGTCAGATCTCACGTCTGTGCCTATTGCATATTATAGTACTGTTTGTTATTATATTCAGTGGTCCTCTGATCAACAAATTTAGTTACAAATATTCTGTAAAGAGAGCTTGAAATCCCACCATTATCTTTTGAATCTGTGGCAGGCATTTTTTACCTGCAGGCTGCTTGCTCATGTGAAAGCGAGCACATTTTACATTTAAAAGCACTTCAGCTTTTTGCCTGGAGTGAGTTTCTCTTGCAGCTGGCAAAGTCAGGATGACCTCAAGGCTTTAGGAATAAATATGTTTGCTATGTTTTCATTTTACTAAGTATGGAAATTGATAAACATAAAAATTGTCTTCTTAAAAATAAAACACCAAATACGCCCCGAAATGAAAACAACCACGAATTAAAAATAACTTCTGTCTGATACTCCATCTTTATAATATCATGTAGCATATATAATTTTTTAAAAATGTAATTTATGCTTATGAAGCATGGTTGCAAGTCTCCAGCTTTTAACTCAGCTTGATTTCTCTGTTTTTCAGAGCTACATCTATAAGCAAAAACACTCTGGCACGAGTTTATCTCCTCATGGATACATGGCCAACATTTGTGAGGTTAAGATTTCAATTTGGCCTGTTATGAAGAGGAGCAAGATAAAATTTAACTGTTCAATCAGTAGTGAGCAGTGTTTATGTAGTGAAGTTTGCTATTTTGTTGGGCAGACACAGTAATCAAATCTGGTTTTTCTTGATTTGATTGTGATTGATGGAGGAAATGTCGAAAAATGCAATTAAGGAAGAGAGGCTGTTATATTCTTTAGAACATGAAGGACAGTGTTAATGTAGTTCGTATTTTCCAACAAAAGAGTGTGTAGTATCAATTCCTTGTCTTTAAACTTCCATTAAATTTTTTTGTAGCGTCTTTATGGAGATTTTTAAAGAGAGAAGGCCATTGATGTAATTGTGTTGCATGAAACTTGTATTTCATTCAAATATTTTGAGTGTGCTGTTTTTGTTTGAATGCATTTTCAGTCTTCTCATCTATTTTTTTTTTTTTTTTTTTAATAATAGATTGTGGTTTGATTTAAAGTGTATAATGATTTTAAACTTTTATGAAGACCATTTTAGAAATCTGAGCTGCATGGTAATTCAATTACTTCTGATATTGATTAGGTGAGTGTGTTTGACTGTTAGAAAGCTGTTTTTCCTCTAAATTCTATTGATTTAGGCAGCATACCTTAGACAGTAGCAGTGGACTCCATTTAGTGTTGCAACATACAAAGATTCTCATCTATTATGCTTTATTAAAGTATATTTTACTTATTAACCCTTCTGTCTAGAAAAAATATTGATTTTTTTTATACGAGTCCAAATCATATTCCTTCCTGTCTTCACAGATTCTGAAATGGGACTGCCTCTTTGAGGCAACAGAGTTTTTTTAGGTTCATAGAGCTTATCAAAAATGATTTCTAAATGTACCACTATGTTCAAAAATATGTTAAAAAACATGACTATGCTATCTCAGCAACTGAGCACATTTAGAACTATTTTAGGCATCTTTTTGATCCACTGTCAGAAGAAAATTACTTGCAAAAAATTAATGTTACAGGTTTTGTTTATCCGTATTAAATATGTACCAAAAAAGTAGACTGTGTATCTACAGAAAGGAGTTAATTCCTTAGTCATTGCTATTATTTTCAACGAGAGCATAGTTCATCGATTTCTCAGTCTATTCAAGTTCTGATGAAATGGACTCCCTTATTACAACTTCAAACTTCTGTTCATGAATTCATGTTTATGAATTTTTGTTTTGTTTTTGTTTGTCTGGTTTTCTTAATTCAGCAACAGTACAGACAAGAATATTAATGAAGCAAGTTATCTCTGTGAACTTAAAAAAAATTGTCAAGGAAACAGCCAAATAGATTGTTTAATATTATTTAGTCAGTTAAAAAATATGAATTAGCAAAACATTGATGGCCAGGTTTAAGAAGATATTTCTGTGCCTAAATGCATGAGTAGGAAAGCAGCATTGGGTTCAGTTCGAGACAGGCACCAATGTTTGCATATGAACTTTCTCAGCTTCCACTGTGTCTAGGGATGACCTACTCCATGTCCAGGCTTAAGAGCAAAGCCTACATCATTCCTGTAAGACAATGAATTAACAGAAGCATGTTCCTGTATCTGCTGTCAGGGAGAAGCAAGAACAGAGCAGGTGTTTGAGGGGGGCAAGCTAAGAGCACCCTGTGCCCTCACCGAGAGGTGCAAACGTGGGGGCAGAGCCGAGATCAGGCCTCACGCTCTATCAACAGCACCAACACACCAAGTGATGGGTGACCCAGGGCCGGGGGCCATCACAGTGTCCTGCCAGCAGCAAAACCTGATGGGACCAGAGACAGGTCTGGAGACAGGCTGCAGTGGGAGTGTCCACCGTCTGTGCTTTGAGAGGGCTTGGGACATCTGTTCCTGGCATGGCTGGGGCAGGGACTGCAGTAAATGAGGCTGGGATGGAGTAAAGGGAAACCTCAGAGGGTCAAGTAGGGACGCTAAGACTGTTGTGTGCCCTCAGGGCCCAGACTTTTGTCTACAAAAAAAAGGCAATGCACCACTAACAGTCTGATGGTTGTATTTGTTAAGTGTACGTTTAGAGCCAAATGGCATCTTGCTTTTTTATCACAATGTGTAAATCAAGCTTCTTAACAAAATTCCCATAAAAGCAGCAAATGTGAGATACCAGTTTTTGCCCTTCAGTTTAACAACTTGCTAGTTGTTCTGAGGCATATATCAACACAGAATTAAGTAGTATCTGGTAGTATCTGGTACCTAAGTAGTATCTGGTACCTAAGTAGTATCTGGTACCTAATCTTTGTCTTTTGAACACAAATTATAATGCTGATTTTTTAAAAGCAGTTGAAAAATAGGTTGTTAGTCCTGGCAGGCTTTTTTTAAGCATTCAGGGTTTTGTAAAAAGGGGGTTCTTTAATGAGCCCTTCTGGCATCTTTGTTTATGTACATAGATTAGATGGATTTAAGAATTTACTTGAGTAGAATAAGAGAGAGGTCATGAGTTACTTCTGCTGATCTTGTTTCCAAAATGGCCCAAATAACACATAGAAATTGTAAAACTAGAAGCGTAAGTTACCATCTTACCTGTTCAAGTCAAAACAGACATACATCAGAGATTTTAAATAATGCTTATAGCTTTGTCTGATGATATTTTTGCTCAGGAGTTGACAGGATAAGTAGACAAATTCTAAACCTTCTTTCAAGATCATAGTAATGTAATAAAAATCAATTTCTTTGCTTCAAATTTTGTGCACTTCTGGAGAAGTAAATATATATGGAGAACCGTGTTAAGACTGAAAAATTCATACAAGGACCATTAAATTAGGGAGTACAGAAGATTATCTAGGGCTTAATTGGAAAAATGTCACTATTTTCCTTTCACCTAATAGTGATGAGAAATCTCTGGCATTACTGTCGCTGCTTAGATCTCTGTACCTTTGACAGCAGTGATCTTTCAGCTTATGCATTTCCATTTCTTATACCTAAATCCATTTTTCATTTTCTCGTGCATGAAAGCATAAAGGTTGAGGATTATTGGTGTAGTTCTATTACAATAAAAGTTAAAATGTTACTGATAATGAACAAATAAAGACACAGAAACTCAAGAACTAATTGATATCATGAATGTTTTGCTCTCTCAATGACTTTTTATCATTATTATTCATTCCAATAATATATATTTTTAAAAAAATCCCTGTGTATATAAAATTCACAGAGGTAATGTTTTTATTTTGCTCTGCTTCACTTTCTTTCTTCAGCTCAGAAGTCCTCCAATGTCAAGCTACTAACTAAAGAAACCCAAATATGTACATGCCCAAGCTATGCATTTTTCTTTTGGATCTTCATTGATTTTTCAATTTTGTGTGCTGGTTTCATTGCTATGTTTCCACCCTGTAAAAACAATGATATGGAAATGTTCTTGTTTCTGGGATCATATTTATTTCACAGAATCATAGTCATAGAATGATTTGGGTTGGAAGAGACTTTAGAGATCATCAAGTTCCAACTGCCCCACCATAGGCAGGGAACCTTCCACTTCCATTTATTTCTGAACTTATTAACTGGAGCAGCAGGTCTTCCACAGGGTAATGCAGTGCAGTCACATCAGCAGGACTCTGCAGTTTGCTATTCTCAGCTAGAGTTCTGTGATTGAATTAATGTAAAGATCACACTGAAGGGCTTATATACTCATTTTCAAGATAATGCTACATTACAGCAAAGATACAATAATTCAGTCAAAGAGAAGGAACCTTCCTGAATCAGATAATATGATGGCTGAGTAATTTTGTGTGAATAGTCTACTTTGCCTTAGCAACAAAAAAAAGAAAAAAAAAATATACTGCTTCCTTAAGGTTAAGTCCTCTTTTATATGTGCTCTTTGAGTTTGTAAGATAAAAGTTTGTCCCATGGTAATTCTACATCTCTAACATGGCTATGACTATTATTTCTAAACATGAGATAGATAGCATTAAAACATTCAATAAGTAAAGAATTTACCCTTCTAGTTTATGGAAAAATACTATACTTATCGATGCCTTTGATTTAGAAATACCCCTTATTGAAAAAGTGTAGTATGAATGACTGTCTTCTCTGAGAAAGAAAAGATTATCAGCAGTTATAGTTGCAGTTTGCAAGACTAGTTTCTACTCTAATGATGTGAAGGTTTACAGTGTAGTGACCTATAAAACTGGCTCCTGTCCAAACCTTCTGTTTCACAGTTGCTACTGGACTGTTTGCCTAGCAACATACTTAATGGACCCGTAGGGAATTCAGACTTACAGCTAAATGAGTGTAGAATGCTGAAGAGGAAGACCAACAGTTTAGGTATAGGAAAAAGGAAGAGAAGAAAGCATTTTATCTGACAGAATCCTGAAACAGAGTCATTTTGCACAGAAACAGCTCCTTTCACTCGCTTTCTAGATATGTATTAAAAAGTTCTTGCTATAAGGGTAGGAAGGTAAGCATCTCTTAATTTTATTATCCTAAAGTCTTTATCTTATTTTTCTTATTTTTTTCTTTTTATCCCCCCTCACCCTCCCAAATTTAACGGAGTCTTGGATGAAAAGAACATTTGAAGTAAAATGAGTGAGATAAAAAAGAATAAAAAAGCCTGGCAGAAATAAGCAAGGGTAATTCTGTTCATAATGGATGTCCTTGATTCTGTTTGTCAATCTTTCAAGAAAACTGGTATCTAATAAAGGTTTTCTATGAGCCCGACCACTAAATTAAAAAGGAAGAAAAATGTCTTTAAATGTTGTATGTGGTGTCTTAGGTGATGTCTTAGATACAAATCAAAACAGAAGTCAATTCTTTATAAGGGGAGATAATACTTTTAGACAGTTGAAATCTAAATTAAGTTTTAGTTAATCTTTTTTCTAAATCTCCCTCCTAGATACAAATCTCCGGGTTTTTTTCAAAAGGCATGTTCTTAGATTTTTTAAAACTTACTAAATGAGAGGTTTTGCAGAGTTTCAAGTGGCAGATAGTGGCAGATATTGTTTGGAGGTCATTTCCATTATTTTTTTTCATAACATATTAATCAGTTAAACTAAAAATACAACACCTATTTTATTGTGACCTTTTGACACTGCATTATAACATTGAAACAAAAGGTTCTCCATATTTTTTTTTAATTAAGCAAACTATAATGTTTGATCTATATGCTATAGTTCAACAGTAATTTGAGCTCAGGGATTGAAGTTGTGTGATTTGTAGAATGTGAGACTAGACTATGGCAGTAACTTAATGTCACTTTGAAAATCTATTACTACTGTTGTAAGATAATCATCAAGTTCATTCCATGCAGAAACAACTCAGTTATAGTGCAATATTATTTTGCATGCAGGGCTGCAAAAATATGTCCATCATACTTCAAAGTTTTGCTCAGATCTGAAAATGGGCTGCTTTCATTAAGCATGGGGTCAAAAGGCAAAAATGCCTAGCCCTCTTGTATCTTAGTGTCAGCTGCTGGCTCATGCTGGCTGTCAAACAGCACTCCCAGATCCTTTTCCACTGGGCTGCTTTCCAGCCATCTGCCCCCAGCCTGTAGCACTGCCTGGGGTTGTTGTGACCCAAGTGCAGGACCCGGCACTTCTCCTTATTGTATCTCATACAATTGGCCTCGGCCCATTGATCCAGCCTGTCCAGATCCCTCTGCAGAGCCTTCCTACCCTCCAGCAGATCAACACTCCCACCCAGCTTGGTGTCACCTGCAAACTCACTGAGGGTGCACTCGATCCCCTTGTCCAGATCATTGATAAAGGTAGTGTTGTGAGATTCATTATAAAAATACCCACGTTATTTAGTTTTCAGCACTTGATGACCTACATAAATAAATACATAAATATTTCCTCTGCTCTTTTTTAAAGTTAATCAATGCTCTCTAGTATTTTTATATTCTCATTGTCATGGAGAAAATTTTTTTTTTTTTGTTTTCTATAAACACTGGCAACTAACAATACACTTTGGAAAAATGTACACTAAATTCTGAATTTTCTGATATTTTCAGACAGAAAAAGGTTTCATTTCCGTGTGCAGAAAAATGTATTAGTGTGACTGACTGGCAGGTTAATGTGTCTCCAATTGTCTCCTTCAGAACAATATATATATTAAAAAATCATTTTGTAGGCTGGTGCAATACAGAAAAGTGCCATGCTTGATGATCCAAGGTAGTCTGAAGAATTTAAAAATGGACATAAAGAATTCAAAGAAGACATGTGATACAATAAATTAATAAATTTTTTAGAGTTGTTCTAGGGAAGACTAAGAGAAGCCCAATCAAGCTATGAAGTTAATTTGAGCAGGATGATCTCCACAATCAAGTGTCTACAAATCAAAATTATCCTGCAATTAATTTCCAGTAAATTTATATTAAAAAACCAAATCCATATTTTGTTTCTCTAAGGCATCATCCAATTTAGTGATTGAATTAAAATATTTATATTTAGGTTAATCTAGCCATATATAATCCTGTAATAAAAACAGGTTATTAATGAAAAGTTTGCAGGAAATTAAGCTAGAAAATATCTACAACCGTTGAGATTTAGTAGCACACAGAAAGGATTTTTCTCATATTTTGGCTTAATCAAAATGTGACAACTGTAAACTGGGGTCACCTTTTGCTTCTATAGTTGGTCAGTCTGCTTAGTAATAAAATACTTCATGGAAACAAGTAGATTGTTTTCTCACTAGAATTTCACATGTGATTTATTTCCTTCGTCAGATGCTTTTTCTCATTTAGCTGTTCTGCATAATAAAAGAGATATATAAATAATTTACAGTTCTAAAATTTATTGCTCTAATCATGACACTGGTGTATGACAATACCACATCTTATTTCGTATTATAAATTGCTGTGCCCAGTAGTTACAGAATAGAGGAATAGTGATGGCTTTAGTTTATGATCACAGCACTAATTTTGTGTTACTGTTGCAGAACAGTTTTTGTCATAATTTCTTGTTTCTTTTTCACAAACTTTTCTTCTTTTGGTATTCTAAATCCACTTCCTTCCTTGTTAAAAAGACCAGACAAGTTCTTTGAATAACTGCAGTTGTAGTTGAAGCAGAAAACAAGATTTGGCCTTTTGCTAGATGCAGCTAGCAGGCCAGCACAAATTGTATGAATACAAACATTTCAGATAATAAAAAATGATGAAATTTTGAAGATTATAAGAACAGTTCAAATAAAGAAAAATTAAATAATACAGATTTTATTTCAGAAGCGACAGAGTAGATCTAAATTTTTACATTATTTCAGAAAAAACCTAGACTCATTGCTTGTAAGACTTTCTCAAGATCAAGTGACACCTTAAATATTCCCAAGGAAATGTGACAGGCTCCATTAAAATTGCTTTATTGCTATTGATTTTGTACAGATGGTACTCATATACTGGGATAGTAATTCTAAGATTAGACTGGAGAGATCAGCTAAATGAATGAGTAAGGTTGAGAGATCTTTTACTTAGTATAGAAATTCAGTATGTAAATTAATATCTAATTATAATGTTTGGGCTGTTTAGGAATGACACTATGGAAGAAGAGAAAAATTTCATATGTAATATGAAATTTTTTCAAAGTGAAAATAGCATGGAAGACTGAAGAACTCCAGAAAAACAGCCAAGGTGAATAGGCAGGCTAATGGAATGTAAAAATTCATTAGTAACAGATGAATAAAGAAGTAGTAAGCTGAGTTACTCTGAGAGTTCCTTAAGTGAATTCATTAAATTTATTATTGCCATATAGTCAGGTAGAATGATGAATACAGAGAGAGATTTTCTTGAGAAGAAAGATTTAAAAACTGCAGCTATTTCATTTGGTCAGTAGATGGATAAAAATGTTCTCTGGAGAAGTGTTAAAAAATACTGATTGTTACAAAGAAGGTAATGGAATTGTGCTGGTTGCTGCTTCTGGAAACACAAGAGCAAAGATAACTTTGAGAAATTCAAAAGCCACAAAATTCTAAACTCTGTAATTAATTAATTAAGCTTGTCTTTTCACGTGTGTACTTAACTTCTGGAATACAGGGCATCACTGATAGTGAGGAGAATTACTCAGATATAAAATACTGTCTTTATTTGCTTATTCTTCCTGCTTTCTGTTCAGAACAAATTCTGTCAAGTGCAGATATACTGGCAACTGTAAATAAATGGCTTTAGCAGTCATGTTATGCCTGTATGGCTCCCCGGTCGAATCGAAGCTGCGTCTGAGTCTGTGTGTACTTAACCATACATAGGGGGAATTGATAAATACACATTTAATACAGCATAAATGCTATTCCTTAGAGGAAAGCAAGAACAAATTAAATGTATATTAGGTGGTAAATAAGGGGGTGTTTAGCACGTGCTATTTATTAATATAAACTCCTTAGCAAGAGGTTTTCTTTTAAAAAGTGATTTAAAATAAAAGGTAAACCCTGACTGGCTAGAAATTCCATTAATTTTCCTTGTTATACAAACGGTAGTGATTTGATTTCATGGTAAGAATAGTGTTTGTGTAGTCATTCCGCAATAAAGTAGTCATTTTGTGAACATAAATAAATTAAACTCATGCTAAAGATTCCAGAGGGAATCTTCATTCCCAAGATAAAAACCAAATATTACCATCTTTTTATGTCATCTTGATAATAATAGACAGCGGTTTTTTTTAAGTTTTCCTAAACCTCTGTTGTCTTATGTAGCCATTGCATGTCACTTTATCAGAACAAGAAAGAAAATATTTAAGGAGATTTATAAAACACTCCTTGGTTTGAGACTCATTCTTTTCAAAGTAATGTCTTCCTCTGGATTAGTTAATTTTAATTCAAAGTCTGAAAAAGTTTCATGAACTTGCTTCTTCATTTTTTCAATGTGTCTGTGTTGCTTAGCTTGCATATTGATAGCTAAATTGATACCGCTGAATTCATACCTTTGTGGAGTTCAGTTTCTGTGAAATAGTTTTCAAAGGCTAGTTCCATTTTTGTAGCATCCTTGTAGGTGGTATAGCATGTTAAGGCTTTTTGAGGCATCAATTTTAGACTAGTAATTAAAGCAGTTAATTTTATAATTATTACTGTAAGCCATGTTACTAACCTTTTCAGACTCTCTAATCTAGAAAAAAAATCTCTATTCTTCAATGTAATTACAGTTACTTGATTTCTAATATGCCCATTTTTACCTTTCCTGCTCTTTGTCTCTTGCTTTTAGAAAAATCTGACGTGCTGTGATATTAATATCTTGGGAAAAAAAAAAAAGGTGTTGCATGGTAGCTTAACTGACTGTAAATACAAGAGCTATTGTTTTTTCGGTGGTAGTATTGAATCTAGCGATCCATGTGGAATAAATACTTGCATATTGCCCAAAATGCTTTTCCATGCTGCATATAGTTCATAAGATGCTTTTATCTAAGGTACATCAGTTTTTTTGCTGTGCATGAAATTCACCATTTCCTGATTTTTAGTGATGAGAAATTTATTTAGTAAGGTTTTCCATTGATAACACTGCTTGTGCATTTATGTACTTAGAATCTTTTGAACACTTGACTATCTCATGTTGAATATAGTGGTGCCTGATTTCTACTCTGAACAGAAGTTGATGGAGCAAATGATGCATCCACCACAGCACTCCAGTTCTGAATTTATAGGCACTTATGTGTGCCTATAGTATGTGCTAAACTTTATTCTAGTATCTAGTCTTGGAGTCAGTGATTGCTAGATTAAAAAAGTGTGAATATGTCCTTGCATATATTAACCTTATAAGCATAATTTAAATGCTGATCTCTGTTGGTTTTGCTGTTTTAAATGAGGTAATCAAGGTTGTAACTTCTATTGTTTGTAGTAGTTACTGGTTATTGTAAATAACAATAATGTATGCTACAGCAAATATGCATCTGTAATTTTTTATATGTAATAAGAAAGGGATTGTGAATGACTCCTATGAAATGATCAGGAATCAATCCTTTGGCTTTAAATAAAAGGAAGAAAACAAGTATGAGCTAACTAGTAGCTCATAAAAATGAGGAGAATTGTTCAGTGTAACATCTTGAGGCAATTAGAAAAATGACATATACAGCACACAAAATTTGAATAAGCAGTAGAAAATATGGATCTATCTCTCCTGTTTTTAAATAGATACATTATATTGTGTTGCACACAAGGGAAAAATATCCATGTACTTTATAAGGCAGTAATTCATGCTGAGTGGATATGAGCAGTCATTCAGTGAACAATTGATTTTACAGTATTGTAGACTGGGTAGGAAACTTGGGCATTCACTGCACTATCAGCAATTAAAATTTGTATATAAAGTTCACATTAGAGTGGCTGTTTTATTAGGAAAATATTTTAAAAGTGACATTGGACGATCTTAAATGTGGAAGAGTTTCTTTTACCAGTATCTACAAATCTGTTGAAGTGTGAAATCTGTGTAAGAATGAAGTATATAGAAAAAAAAAAATTAAAATTTACCAAATGTTTTGACTTCCTGTGTTTAAATAAGTTGTTAAGAACTATGAAAAATCTTAAGAGCTTTGATATTTCCTAGAGTAATGTGAAACATTTAATAAATTCTCTTTATAGTTATTATTTTGATTAGAATATCAAAGTCTCAAGGTTTCATAGAGTTAAAAAAAAAAATAAAGAATTATAGAAGAGTTTCAGTTTGAAGGGAACTTTAATGAACATTTAGCTTAACCCCTCTGCAATGAGCAGGGACATCTTCAACTAGATTAGGCTGCTCAGAGCTCCATCCAGCCTGACCTTGAATGTTTCCAGGGAAGAGACATCCACCACTTCTCTGGGCAACCTGTGTCTCACCAAGTTCATTGTAATGAATGATCAATTGAATGCATGTTTAGTATGAAATTGCATTAAATAAGTTGAACTTACTGATCCGACTAGTATGGACCAGGAAGAACCTGAATTGGGAAGAGAATGGAGATTTCCTTGTCACTTACCTATCTGATACTTTATTGTATTAAAATTAAAATGTAGGTTCTGTGGAGGAGATTACACAAGTCAAAGGTTTTGAATAAACATGGACTTCAATATTACAAGCTCTCCCATCATTAGCAATTTGACAAGAGGAAGGAATTATTGCTGCTGTATCATGATTCACTTGTTAGTTTGAGGAACAAGGATTAATGGAGACCTGTATGACTCAAGATTTTAAGAAACAGATGCTCTAAATATAATTAAGTCATTGCCTCTCATATTTTCCATTCAGTTTCTGAGAGAAGGTAAGAAAATACCAGGAGCAGGGATGAAGGTAGAGTTTAGACTGTCTGTAACTGTTTAAAATTTGACAAATTTTTTAGGAGAGGATGTCAAGATCATGGGCATAAGCTGTAGATGTAGACTACAGAAGTAGTCAAACAAACTAACTAAACTGGCTTTTTGTGAGAGGAGGATACCAAACTCATGTCATTGTGTTTAATTATTGTTTTAAATAAAAGAGCATGATAATATCAGAAGGTAAAATGAAAATAGCTGCTTTTTAAGAAAAGCTAATTAAGGTGTGGCTCTGCTGAATTGGTTCCTTAGGACATTTTGACCCTGGTTGGTGCTGTCAATTTGAATGACTATTGGGATCTCGAAGGTAGAAGCACAGGTTGTTCACTTTAGTAACAAGCAGTTCTTTTGCCTGTGGTCAAAAAGCAAATGATTTCAGTGGTGTAGCGTGTTTGAAGTCCTAGAGAAAACTAGTCAAAGTATTTGTCAGCATACGTCAGATCCAATAAGCCTATCCCTGATCAATTCTTATTGCCTGTGGTGATGATGTTGTGGTGAGAGTTTATTTTGTGCTGTACTGGGGAAAAAGTGTGAATAACTTTGGGAAAGTTCTCTAATGAAATATTTTTAATTAGAATCTATTTTTAAACTAGAAAGGCACTTATTTACATAGATAGTGATTGTTGGATTAAACCAGTCATCACCTCAGATATTATTACTTATAATGCTTTTATTGATAGGATAACCTTAGAAATTATGTTAGAGATGCTGTATCCTATGAATTTCATGTTGCTGGCAAGATTTTTTTATTCAGTCTGCTAGAACCAGCTTTGGTGCATTGTAGGACTCAGGGAGGCTCCTGTCCTGATGCCATAAATGAGATGTTGCTGTGGTTCTGTCTCCCAGGGTCCAGCCAGTGATGAGGCTAAGCATACATCCTGCAAAGGCAGAAGCACACACCATGCAGTATACACACTTAACTGACCACACAGATAACACAGAGAGAAAACAGTGTCTGTATCAGCACCAGCATAAGCACATGAAAGTGAACAGCATGGATAGCCTGATCCTGATCCCCCCCCCTCCAACTGATGAGGGCTAGAGTTTGTTATTGCTCACATTCAGACTCATCCACAACATATGCGTTTTCTACAATCAATTATTCCACCCAGAACTGTGCGAGAGCTATGGGGCCCCCAGACCTGCAGTCCTTCTGGAATGTCTCATCCAACAGAGGCTTCAGTTCAGCCTAATGTTCTGTGGTAGATTACGCACACACGCACACATACACACACACACATACACACAGACACACAGAGATTAGACAGCATACTTACATAGAAAATAGGTGGGACTAGAGTTTAATTAGACAGACAGATTGTGGCGATCAGGTACAACATTTTGCCAGGCAGATGCACTGACCAGCTGCTGGCTTACATGTGAGTGGCCCCTTTTTTCCTTATGTTTTGGTTCAACTCAGAAGGGATATTTAAAGGTCTCCTACTTCAATCCCTGTGGGCAAGGTTATCTTTCAGTGGATTAGGTTGCCCAAAACACTATCCAGCTTCACCTTAAATGCTTCCAAAGATGGAGAATACGGAACTTGTCCAGGAAACTTGTTGAGCTAGGTAAGAGACAGCCCTAGCAGAGGGAATGTGTTCCTGGATCTGAAGGTCACCAACATACCCGAGCTAAGCAGGGACATGAGGGTTGGAGGCAGCATGAGTGGCAGTGATCATGCATTGGTGGAATTTGTAGTCCTGAGGGATACGGATCAGGTATACAGTACAGTTAGGCCCCTGAACTTTTGGAAAGCAAAATTCCAGCTCTTCAAGAAGATAGTCAATAGGTTCCCCTGGGAGGCTAACCTCTGAGACAAGGGAGCAGATCAGAGCTGGCAGATCTTTAAGGAAGTCTTCCATAGAGCACAAGAGGTAGAAATGCCCAGGAGCAAAAAATTGGGCAAGGAAGGCAAAACACTGGCATGGCTGAGTGGGGACCTGCTGTTGAAACTAAAGGCAAAGAAGCAAATGCACAGGTAGTGGAAACAAGGACAGGTAACCTGAGAAGAGCATGGAGGTGAAGGTTGTTTGTGTAGGGATGGAGTGAGGAAGGCCAAGGAGAAGCTGGAACTGAGCAAGGTACACAAAGAATAACAGGAAAGGTTTCTACAGGTATGTTAACCAGAAAAGTAAGGTCAAAAAAGGTGTAAAGCCCCTGATAAACAACACTGATAAACTGGTAACAACACATGAGGAGAAGGCCGAGGTACTAAACAACTTTTTTGCCTCAGTCTTGAATAACAACTTCTCTTTCCATGCTTCTGGAGTGGATGGACAGTGGGATGTGGACTGGGGAAGCAAAGTCCCTCCACTGTAAGGAAAGATCAGGTCCATGACCACCTGAAGAACCCAAATGTACATAAGTCTATGGGACCTCACGAGATGCATCCCAGAGTCCTGAGGGAACTGGCTGATGTAGTTGCAAAGCCACAAAGGATTCTCTGATGGTATAGAACAAAACCATACCCCAAAGAAATGAAATTTCATAATAATTGACATTACAAGAGGAAAGATTTTCTGGTTCATCAGTTTCATGCTTTTTTGGAAGAGAGATTAGGTTGGTTGGTTCGAGCATGGTACTAGGAATGGTGAGGTCATGGGTTCAATCTGTGCACACACCATTCACTTGAGTTAGACTTGGTGATCCTTGTGGGTCCCTTCTGAATATTTTGTGATTCTGTGACTTTGAATCTTTTTCTCATGTTCATGGATTTATTCAAATTTTTTTACATTCCAAAAAAATATATGCTAGTTATAGCTGGTTGCTCATGTCTGTGTTGGTAAAAAAAGAAGGAAACACTCATATATTCAGTTTCACCGTCTGCTGCTCTTCATTTATGCAAAATCATGCCATTTAGATATGTAGAAGAGCATCATAATAAAAATACTAGAGCACGAGAAAAGGCAGAAAAGAAATTCCTAAGGATTTCATTTAAAAAAAGTAGAGTAAATGTATTTGAAATAAAGTATGACCACATGCTGAAAGAGTGTGGAAATAGCTGTCTGCATTATGAATTTATTTTTAAAATTTGGACATTTAAGAGGCCTAAACACCTACTGAAATTGTAGCATCTCTTCAAGAACTCTTGGAATCATTTAAAAAGAAGTAAGAGGATATTCCTGTGTGAAACTTTGGAGTCATTTCAGCTAAAAATTTTTTTGCTTCTCTGAACAGGTTACATTGCGTGTATAGTCTCTGGGGATAAAGTTCCTCTGCAGAATTATTCAGGTTGGAAGATAAGTCATCTATTCAACCTCATGCTCAAAACAGGGTCAATTATGAATCAGATCATGTTGCTTATAATTTTGTACCATATTTCTGCAACCTATTCCCAAGATATTTTTCATGTCAGCCTGTTGGCCTAATTCTCCAGCATTTTTATATTCCTCTAAACAGCAGCCCTGTGGTTAAATGTATTGACTGCATTCTCCAAATTAGTATTGTCAGATTGATAAGGATTTTGTCTCCTCCTCCAGGTCATTAATAAAGATGTTAAGCAGGTTAAATCCCAGAGTAGAACCCTGAGGAACACCACTTGCACCTGGTCTCAAACCAGTACAAATCATTGACCACTACCCTTTGAGTGTGATGTTGTCCAGACTACCATGGCTAGTACCGTGTATTTTAGCACCTCTGTGTATACAGTCTACGTGGGAGTGATATTAGTGTGCCTTTCTGTGGAATGAATAATGTTCAAATGCACTTGGGCCTGAGCTGGAAAACCCTTGAAGAGCTTCACAGCACTGTATGGACTTCCTAATTCAGATCTCTCCAAATTGCATCTGAGAGGCAGCTTTACTTTTAAATGTATCGTCAGAGACTCAGCAGATCAGCTCTGTTGGCTGATCTAGACACAGACACCTAGTTGGCTTATTCAGTCTCTCTTACTTCCGTGTTTTCACTGATTTTTCAGTTAGTTTGCTAAGAGTTTTAAAATGGGTTTTAAAAAATTCTTTTTAAAAAAATAGGTTTCTGTTGCTGCATTCTGACTGACTCCTTTGCATTGGTCATTATTTTAGTATGTAATTTAAGTATATTATCTTGACTTTTATAACTTAATTTTAAACAGGATCATTCTTGTCTTCCCTCTTTTCTCCTCTTAATTTAATTGATTTTGTTTTCTTTGTTTTTCCCCCTGCTCTTGGTCTTCCCTTTTCTTTTTCTTCAAGCTTTTATTCTATGTAACAATGACTGGCTTCTTTTTGGGGGAATACACTTGCTCTCAACATCATTTAACACAAAACGAAATACCTTCCAGTGTCTTTCATTGTTGCCCTTGAATGGATTTTATAGTTAATCGTTCAGAATTAATTGTTTTTAAAGAACTTTGAGGCTTCTTAAAAACAATAATTGATATTGCTTTGGCTCTGGTAATATTTAGAAAAATCACAAACCTTAATTGGTTATTAGTGGCATTATAACTGATACTGTTAAGCAGCTCCTGGACCTTGAGCTCTCTCTTTAATTAGAGGCAGTAGAGTATCTCTCCCTCTGAGATTTCGTTATGAAAGTATTTTGCTTTATAACACAGGGTTATCAGCTTTCAATTGTCTTCTGAATGAAACCTCCCAAATGAGACTACCTGTGACTGCCTTCTTCATATTAGCCAGAATTTCCCAACATGCTCTTTGTCTTTGCTTAAGCACTTTTTTTCACTTTCTAATAAATATTTTTGCTCTTTTTTTACAATTAGTATTGTAACTTTTTCCTTGACACTCGATCATGAGATGTGGAAATTATAGTTTGTCTCCCTAACAACCAAATAAAAGAAGATAAATCTTCTTACAGCTTTTTTTTTGTACAAAATATTTTTGGCCAGATCATAGCACATAGGGCTGCTGTCTTGTTTTTCTTCCCCATTTTTGTTAAGTCTTGTCTTAATTTGAAACTTTTATATATATATATATATATATATATTTCATGGAGTCTTCAAGCTCACTTGTTTTCCTTGAGTCTTCTTCATATCTTTATCATTAATTTTTCTTAACTTCTGATAATACTGTCACTTCTTCTTGTTTAAAATTTGCTTGACTACTGACTAGTCTATTGCTACGTTTAATTATTGTGTTTCCAAGATGGGCTGTTAGACACAGTGCCTCCACTTGTTTCTTTTCTTTCTTATACCTTTTGTCTATCCTATTTTACTCCTTCACTGTCTTTAAACCTACTTGTAGCACCTCTTTGTTAATTCAACTTATGTTTTCTCTTATTGATTTGATCATGTTGTAAACTTGTTCTCTTAGCAGTTTTGGCCCCTTTGGCCACATTTTTACAGGTCTCCTCTGGTTTATTCCAAAAATATTTGTTCCATCCTGTGTTACAATTGTTTTTTACTGTTCACTTATCTCCCTTTGAGTATCTAAAGTTTCTCATTTTTCCTCACTTTTAGCTGTAATAGTTACATGGTCTGCACTTTATTTGTTAGCAACATATGAAGGTTTGTAATTTACCATTTTTTGTTTTAAATATTTTTTCTTTCTTATACTTTGTCAATTTTCTGAATACTTATGAGAAAGTTTTCACACTCTTGTTTAAAGCAAACCCCTACTCACTGTAAAGTCATCACATTATACATAAAGTTTGTCATTGTAATGTAAGTGTTCTAGCAAGAAGCATTTCGCTTATTTATACACATCCAGTGTGGTGGAGTATAAATTTTGGCAAGAGAAAAGTAGACTTCTCTGCTAGAATGATAAAAAAGAAATGCTGTTAGTGGGAGAACAATGTTGCACGACATATAAGAACAGAGAATTTTCATGTGTGAGGTAATTGAAGCAAAAAGAAATTTTCAAATGAAGGAGACAAAAGGAAGAAGACAAGTTGAAGCCTAAGAAATTCTGTAGGATGATAATTTATCGTTAGAAATGAATAGCAGGAGCAGACTCTTGAAAACCTTTCAGGTCAGTAGGAGTAAGAATCTGAGGGAAACCTATTGTTTGTGGTATCTTCAAATAAAGTCATTTAGAATATATTGTAAGGCATATTATTTTGTTTGTAGTTAGATAATATCTGAACATATAGAAAATTTCTTTGTTGGTGCTTAGTTTTCTACACTATCCAGAATTTCTTTGGTGGATATTGAATTATTTAATCCTGAAACAGATGCTCTCCACAAAATATTCTATTCTAAGCATTTTAAATAAATAATATTGTCCTTTTCCCATTTTGTCTTTATTAAAAATATATGTAGTGTTTTCAATTAAATGAATGATGTATATTGCATTTATACTGTCTTTGGTAGGGCTGTGCAGATGAAAATTTTTGAGAGCTCTCAGTCAGGTGGATAGGTTCACATGGCCAGGCTTTTGATCATCCAGGGGCACACTTTGTAATGTCCAAACCACCTTAACACGTTGGAGACTAGTATCTGTTAAATTCAGTACACACCTGAATGCTTTCACTATATGAGAAAGTACTGGTGGGTAGTTGTCTACCTCTCAATGCAGTAAAGAAAAAATCACAACCCTTTGACAATATACTTCTGTTTCTTTTGTTCTAAACCTTTAGTTAATTGCGGGGGTGTTTAATCTTTGGTGTATGTGCTTTGGTGTGATGTGTGTTTTGGTATATGCTTATAAATTATTATATGCTTTTGAAAGGCTGGATGGATAATAAGTTTATTCTCTTTCTGTTTTCTTTTTCTGATAATCCAGATATGGGAAAAGCTACAGGTAACTTCAAATTACTCTATCTGTAGTGGAAATCCTCCATTTTAGTCAGCTTTCCTAAGAGCAGGGGGGAGAAACGGAGCTTTAGTTAACATAATACTATTAAAGCAGAGCTGACTGCTGAAGTAGGTTAGGGAGTAGACTGCAGAGTTTGCAGGGTTGCAATTTTCCTCTGGCTACACTTGAAATTTGCCTTCAAATCCACAGAGCAATTCAGCTTTTTTATGTTGATTTTGTTTTTGTTTTTTTTTCCTCCCATGTCGTTGAAAATTACAAAATTATAACAAATATTGTAGAGAAGGATACTCTGGAAGTAGTCTAGGAAGTAGGATACTTTGGAAGTAGTCTAGTTCTTAGGAGTCTAGGAAAAAGATGAAGTATTAATGAAGTAGAAAATAGTTAAAAAAGGAGAGCTACTGCTGATGTAATTTTGTGTAGAGCAAACAGCAGATGATTGCTAAGTGAAGGAATGAAATGTGAAGGGTACAAGAGAGGTTGAATTTTTTGGAAGGTAGAAAAGGAAGTAATTTTTAATTGGACTTCAACAGCCTGAAAGGCAACAAGGTGAATTGGACATGATACATTTATAAGTGTTGTGACATTGGACTGTACTACTGTGGACTTCTCAAACTAAAAGACTGGAAGTCCTGGGGATACAGTTCATCCTAGCTTGAGTAATGAAATCCTTTTACATTGCTGTAGAATAAATGGAATTGGGATAGTGGTGTGCATGTGCTATATATTTTAGGTATTGATAGTTTAACTTGTGCAAGCTGATATTTTAGGAGAAAGCATTATTTCATATTTTGGAATACAAAGCATGACACGTGAATATTCAGTATAGCACTTTGTCTGCTAAAAATGGGCGGTGCACTTATCATGAATACTTTCAGAGCATTTGTGAAATAAATTATGTAAGACTTTGACATCCCATTTTATATTAATTGTTAAGGTAAGATTAATCTAAGAGACTATAATTGATAGTAACAATTAAACTTAATCCTTTTATTACCTGGTACACAAAGAAAAACATTGCTGATTACTTCTAATTTAATGATGGTTGTTGCTTTGCTACAGTGACACTAACTCTAAATGGCTGGGGATTTTTATTTGGCATAGTTATTGGGCACTTTGCATTTAATTAAAAGTGATAATTCTGACTCTATTTGTAACCCCTTTATATTAAATGTAAATGTTGGAATATTTAGGAATAGATGATTTTCATCATCTGTTTCTGTGTCCTATGAAATCATTCCACCATTATGTCAAAAGCATGTTTTAGCTCTCTTACTTCAGACAGTAACCCAGTTTCTCTGGTCTTATAAAGTATTCAGCTGTATGTTTTTAAGTTTAGCTGACATTCATGCTAGAGACAAAAACAAAAAAGTTATAAATGTTAACAGCACAGAGTAAAATTTCATACAAAAAAAATAAGAATTTGTGGCAAGATTCTGCCTTCAAAAGTTATTCCCAACAGCCATCTCAAGGAATCTGTCTTGTGCTCACATGCTAAATGACAAAACTGTAAACCCTTTGACCTGTAAAGTGTAGTATATAAATGCTGAAAGGCTTTCTTTATAGAATCTAGGTCTGGACTGGAAGAAATGTGTATCACAAAAGCATTATGGCTATTTGGAGCACAGTGTGAAATTATCATCAACATGGATAACGAACAATAGGTACGTAAGGGTGAGGCAGATGGGGTTGTTTTCCACTTTTCTAAACTGTAATGTTAAAAAGAACATCAGCTATTTTAGGATCAGGAATAGGCCATCTGCCCAAATTGCATGCCCTTCCAGCTTTATCTAACTCCCATATTATTATTTTCATCTGAATATTGTTACATTTTTACTGCTTTGTTTCCTTGAGAGATGCTTTGTCTCATTACCTCATCAGCTGTACAACTAGGTGTTTCTCTAAGAATGCCAGGTCTTTCTTTAATGATTGTGTTTGTCTATTCAAGTATTTTGCCTCCAAATATTATGTTTCATTGATAATTTTTTTAATAAGTCAGACATCTGTCCTTACTGGAAGTTTTGGAAATAATATGACAGTCTGGCAACAATAGTAGCAGGAAATAAGCAAAGAACCCACGGGGAGCATGGAAGGGAACAGAGAATTTGCATCAAGGCAAAGAAAAGGGCTTTGGGACAAAGGGTCTAAAAATAATTGAAGCTGAGAAACAGAAAGATAAGCAAGTGAGAGACATTTGTAAAAAGCATTTTTTAGCTGACAGAGGACTTTAATTTGTAGTTTTCAGCTTTGTCTGAAGGAAGGCAGGAATGACTTAATAAAAGATTCGCTTGCTTTGAAGGTACTTCAACATATCTGCAGCTTTATATCTCTCTCAGAATATTGTAGTTGAGTAGGTAGATGTACAATACATTTATTTAAAGCTTTTCTTGATTGTTCAAAAGACCAAGTCTTTTAAACATGATGTCCAATTGGCTTAACCTTCTATCTCTTTTTGGTCACCCCAGCTGTAGAAATGAAACACTACTTAATGTAACCGGAAAAATAACATAACCATAGTCAGTCGCTCACCATAGGGTCCATTTTCATTATTCATTACTAGTTTTACTGTATGCCTATGCTGTTTACAAAGCCTGCTTGTACATTTTGTCTCAGAACACTGAAGTGCAGCTAATCATGGACAGAATATAATCTGGTACTTCATTTTCACACCACTCTATAATGGAAACATTGAAGAGGATGCAACTCCTTTAGAATTTTTATTGAAGGTGAAGTGAATAGCTCAGGTCTCAGTTTCAAAGCACAGTTCTGACTAGACAGGTTATGATTGTGTATTTTAACATTCCAATCATGCAAAGCTTGCCAAGTTTCAGTAATAAATTGAATTTATTATAAATGAGTAATTGCAATTCTCTTGTTTAATATCTAATTTCTATAGTTGTCATATTCAGAAATAAAGTTTGGTGGTTTTTTTCTTTAATTTTTACAAGCTTTGTCATCTAGCTTAATTTCTGTTCTCTGTCTTGATTTCATTTTTACTGAACGTTTAGATTATCTTCCTCTTGTTTTGATAATCCTTCTCTTTTTACGTTGTCGTTTAGAATTTTCCCTGAGTATCTATGTAATCTTTTCCTGAGAAAATTGGTTCCAGTTATTTCCAATGGTATTAAACGAAAAGCTATACAAATTACACATTTGGTACATCAATCAACTGACCTACCAAAACACTAGGTTTGGAAGGTCAACCTGTATTCCAGAAAGATGCAGGTTTTTTCTTTTCCTACCTGGCAGTTTATTCCAACACCTTTCTACTGCTGCTCATGAAAGCCAAAGATGCTCTAAAATGACCACACGCATCTATCGCTTCCCTGATGATTTGATTCAAGATGTCTTCCTGTAAGCTATCTTGTCTCATGATCGTCAGCAGGCAATACTAGCAATTTTTTTACTCTGGATATATTTCTAGTCATCTGGTTTCTGACCTCTACAAAAGTGGCATGCAATTGTTAATATTTTTCCAAGAATATTTTCTAATCTTTAGCGTGAGGTGAATTTTTAGTCTCTTTTTGGCTCTTCTGAGTTGTGTTCAATGGCTTTTCCCTCTATTCCATTTAGCTATATCCTTCAAAATGTCTTCTGAAGTTTTAATAATGAACTTTTCATACTTACTGTACACCTTCTTCCATGTAAAATTTCCTGTCTTGTTAGTGCCGCACATCCACTCTATTCAGTTCAATAATAAGAATTATTTTCTTCCTTATGTCTGACAGAGTGTTGCTTTTCAATTATTTTCTCACAGCTCTTCTAAAACTGCCTGGTATGTGAACTTATTTTCTGTATTATATAGCAACCCTTTTCAGAAATGTCTCTTCTGGCTTCGGATAAAAAAGAATATAATATAAGATTATTGTTGATCATTGTGTCTTTTCTATTACTGGCCAGCACAAGATTGTCGGAAGAATCTCAGTTGCTATTTTAAGTTATCTTGAGGTCACTACTTCAGGCTACACAAGTAGAATAAGTTTTATTAAAGAATTTTGGAAATGGAAACTTCCTTTTAGGATATAAAGCAACATATTTTTCTCCGATCTCTTATCTAAGTTTTATGGGTACTTTTTGGAGTTATGATTTCACAGCATTTTAGCTAAACTAGAAACTGAAATGTTCATATATAAGATAGCATTTGACTGTGTTATCTGATGAAATATTGCAATTTATTTTTTTTAAATGGCAGTAAATGTTTTACAAAAAAGTAAATGCTTAATCTTTTTAATGAATAAAACATTATCTTTCAGTCTAGTAGCTGATAGAAAAAAGTAATATAAATTAATTAAAAAGGTTTTTCAGTATTGTATTTTGGGTCTTTCCTAGCCAGATATTTCAAATACTTACGTTTGTCTTCTCTCTTACATTAGTGGTACATTTCAGAATGAGGTTTGCTGTCAAATGCCACAGAAAAGTTAATCTATTTCTACTCTTTTCTGGTTTGAATAACCAGTAACTACTGCTTTTAATGCAGTGCATTCCTGAGAGAAAACCATGAAATAAAGGGAAAAACAGGTGTATAACAATACTTTTCTGTTTCTGAGGAAATTAAATATAGCTCCTTGTCAGTTCCTACCTCCATTAAAGCGAGTAAACATCCCAGTTAATGAAATACATGAAAATTTTAGCCCTATGCCTTCTGTAGAAACAAAAACAACCTTCGTATAAATGAAGAGATTATGAAAAAGCATACTTTAGCACGACTAAGTTATTTCTATGATTTTTAAGAGATTCTACTTTGCTGACAAAACTGCTGTTACATTTTTTTTGGCATGTTTGTGCAAAAATGCAAGTTAAATATGCACTATGCTATTAAAGATACAAGGTGGATTTATTACTTCCTAAAGACTTCAGGCTTATGTAGGATATCTGTAGAAGGAACAACTGTCCATTTTTATACACAGCTACACAAGAATTCCTCTGCTCACCTGTAGCTTCCATGGGGATTTTGACATGAAAAATGTCTTTGGTCAATGGAAAACGGCTAATATCATGGAGATGTTTCTGTGTAGAGATTAACAATGTTTTGTTTATATGGATGGTGGTTCACAGCAGTGCCATGGAAAGCACTGCCACGTATTCTAGAAGAGACTACTTTTGTCTAGTAATAAAACGATGTAATACAGATATAATGAAACAAAGACCTACAGTCTCACATGTTGCTAAGAGAACAGAAGTATTTCACACAGATACATAAAAGTGTATATAATAAAAGGATCAAAGAACTATTCATTAACCAATATCCATGCTGAAATCTAATTCAACTGGGTTCAAGTGACCTCATCTCCAAAATCCCTTGTGCCTTTAAAATATTCTTAGAGTAAATAAAATCTGATAAAAAATTATCACTAAACTTATGTTTCTATCAGAAACATTATACAACCTAAAATCGGCAAAAATATCCTTTGTGCTCAGATTAGCATTTTAATATGAGAATATGTAAAGAGATGTTTTATCAGACATTGGAATGTGTTTGCTTATTGTCAGACAAGAAGTCCCAGAATGGTGGGGTGTTTTTTTTAGAAACAAACAAGACAAAAAGTATTTTGATTTTAATCAAAAATGTATTTTCTCATTAAAAAATTTCACATACTCACTGTGTCTACTCTACAGAATCTGTCCATTTCATTACACCATATGTCAATCCTAGTATATCTGTTCACTGCAAAAACTCGTGGCTATTTTGTGTAATACAGCACAGGAGGAGGTATTGCTCAGTTCCACTACTTTTATATAATAATTTAAAAAAAAAATACAGAAAATGTTCTTGGCTACTTCCACTGTATTCCAGACTTAAAAGTCTCATGAAAGTTCTAGAATATGAAGTTAATTTTATTTGGTTGTTAGAATACCCTTAGAAGCCAGTTAATTAAAATTCTTCTCTTATACTGAGTCATATATATTCCATTTGTTGGCAGCAGCAAAGTCCAGGCATCTAGTTCTTAAGAGAAATATTTTTTTCTTGTTGCCTTTTTGTTCAGCACAAATACAGTCATGTGCTTTTTATTTCAGAAATTAAGTGATATACTGACATATTTATGACATATTTGTTGGCACACCTATTACAGTTGCTTTTACTTCCATTGCTGTGCTTTTTTCTTTGCCCATGTCCCAAAGAGTGATTAGAGGAGGATAAAGCTCATTGAGTGAAAAGGATTGTTTCTTCAGGTAATTCCTTAGATAGCTGTGTCCAATGCCATAGTTCATATCTTGAGAAATGCAGCTGTAGAGATATATCACAGAGATGATTCCCAAAAGAGCACCAAGGCAGGCAAGGAATCCTATTATGTTATTCTTTTCATAGCCTTTCACTTCCAAGTCCAGTCCTTTTGTGGTTACGTTGACACATTGTTTCCTATTCTGTGAATAGATAGTGGGAATGTCTACACAAATTTTGTATTCAGTTGATGGATTTAGATGTGTAAGATTATATACCTTTATATCAGATGGTATTCGAGCACTCTGTGCAGCCCGGGAGTCTTCAGCTTTCGGAACGGCTGTCCATCTAACACTGGACTTCAGAATTTTAGAACTTGCTTTCCATGAAACCAAAACAGAATTAGATTTTATGTCTTTTATTTTAATATTTAAAGATCCATCGTGTTCCTGAGGGAAAGAGCCGTCCACTTTAATCATGACTGACTTTAGGTCTGCCCCAACTAAATTTGTTGCTATACATGTGTATAAGCCACTTTCTCTTTGTGTTACATCAGTTATGTCTAACGTTCCTTCGGAATGAATGTAGTATTTATCAGAGATAGTATTAGGCAAAAGTTTATGTCCTGATGGTGTTATCCAGTAGATTTCAGGTTCTGGTTCTGCTGTTGCTCTGCAGTGTAAAGAAATATGGCTGCCAGCTTTTAAATCCAGTGTAGATGGAAAACTCTCAGGAGCTATCAGGGGAAGACAGATTTCCATCATTTCCCGGAAGTGTATCTGTCTCACATTCTGACCTTGGAATTCAGGAGGATCCACACAAAACAGGGACTCCGGCTCCATGAAACGAATGTTTGTTTTATTCATGTTAATCCAGCGGATGACACAGTCACACCTAATGGGATTGCTGTGTATACTGACTTCTTTGAGGTTAGGCAGGGATTCCACTGTGCTGCGGTACAGGGCACTCAGCGCATTGCTGTTGAGCATGAGCGATTCCAGCTTGGGAAGTCTGTAGAATGCATTGGGGTGAATGTATGATAATCGGGGGTTATTGGTTGCTTCTATTTTTCTTAAATCTGGCAAATTATCAACAGCAAGACTATCTATAGAGATCAGTTCAGGCATGTTATTAATTCCTAACTCTTTTAGGTGCAGCATATTGCTAAAATCTCCTCGTCGTATTCTGTTAATGGGATTCTTATTTAGATCCAGAAATTTAAGATTTGTAGCCTTTTGAAGAGCAATGTGGGGCACTCTAACAAATCTGTTGTCATAAAAGGAAATGCTTTCTAAGTTGTCAAGGCCAGCCAAAGCATTATCTGGTATTTCAGTGAGATTTATACCTGCTAAAACTAGGCTGCGCAGATTGCTAAGAGGCTTGAAGTTCATGTCTTCAATTCTGATTATTGGGTTTTCTCCAATCATTAGAATTTCAAGATTAGGAGTAGCTTCAAACCACTTTCTGTTGATCACTTGCAGACCATTTGAATTGAGATGAAGTCTAAGAAGATTATTGAGGCCTATGAAAGCTCCTGGTGCAATCACAGAAAGCAGATTATGATTAATATAAAGCTCTTGTAAATTGTTGAGTCCAGAGAGACATTCTTCGGGGAGTTCAGTAAGTTTGTTTTCTTCAAGGTACACTGAAAGCAACTGTGGTATCTTTCTAAGATTAATACTGGTCACTGAGGATAAATTGTTCTGAGATAAATCTAGACCAGTTAAATTCACTGGGAAGTCTACTGAGTGTTCAATTTTTGCAATATTATTAGTTTGTAGAAGTAGAACTTGTGTGTCAGCAGGCAGTGTGGCTGGAAAATGAAAAAGGCCTAAATCATTACAGTCCACTGTTGGAGCTTCCATGTAGACAGACCTGGGGGTGAACCACGGTCTGATTTCACATATACATGACTCTGGGCAGTCTGCTTTTCTTCCTACAGCTTGTAGTAGAGCAGTGGTAACTAGACCAAGCACTAAATTAATTTTGAGTTGCAGATCCTTCATCTTAGCTCAAATGTTCAGGAAACTTAAATGACCCTTTAGTATTCCACAATTATGGTCTTGGAATTCAGTACGACCTGGTCAATTAATAAAGCACAAACTTGCATTTATCAAATGACGATCGTGAAGGACTTCCTTCCTGATTATAAGTGATAAATTTGTAACCAACTTGTCCAGTAGTAAGAAGCATTTTGTGGAAATGAAGGTCACTTTGTCCTTGATGACATAAAATTGATGAGCTTTGTGAAGATGAAGTATGTCTAGATGGTCATAGGAGATTAAACAATTCATTTATTTAGTAGTATTAACTTCAAATCCCATGATTGATTAGTGTTTGCAGGAATGACAGGATGACCTAAAATACAAAAAGAGGAAATAATTAGTATAAGAAACTATAAAGTTATAAATTAATTTAGCCATCTTTTGCTCTCTACTGTTAATTATTGCAAGTAAGAAAAGAAAATGACTGTGGTGTCTGGAGTATTATAGTGGTATCCAGATAGCATAAATTAAGTTAATATAGTAATATGTCTTTAGACTTTTAGCTTGTCATACATCCAGTGGAGCATTGTTCTACAGAAAGATGAAGATCCACAGAGTATAAAGCAAAATATATCAGTGAGATTTTTTTCTCCATATTTTATCCTCCTTTAAAATATTTTCTTTTTTCTTTCAGTTCTCACTAGAAGCAGACTAAGTTCTGTTGGCTTTGAAAATGCAGACACTGAGCAAAATCCTACAGAGCATGAATATTTAACTTTTTTACGTGAAGTTTATAACTATAAAGAATATAATTTATGTATAATCAAAGGGAAATGGAATAGTTGGATTAATATACATTCCTAATGACATTCTTAGGCAAGCCTGTGAGATAGACAGAAATATACGAAATTGAAAATGCACAGGTTTTATAATTTTTAATTCTTTTTGTAGCTGCTGTTTAGAAAGAAAACTTTTTTCTTTAAAGTGTTATTTAGAAAGAAATATGTACCTTATAATAAATAGCTTGTCATCATGGCAAATTCAGGCTAATCACTGGCTCTCTTATTATGGCTTCAATAACCTCAATTGCAAGGAATATTAGCAGGAAAGTGTCTTCAGAGTGATAAGAAAAAAAAATTACACTAGCAGTTACGTCTTTGCTCTGTAGCTCTGCAAGAATCTGAAATCTGTAGACTGCCTTCAGGTCCCAAATTATAGTAAAGACTGAAACCTTAGCATCTTGTGGCATCAAATGTGTGCTTCCCAGATTTTTGGTATGCACTTTCTTTTTGTGGAGTAAAATAAATCCAACTTTGAGTGTACATTTTGTTCAAACACATGTAATACAAAAGCTTCTATGTTTTCTTATATAAAGTAGTACACAATAACTGCTTAATTTACTTCAGAATATAGACTTTACACTTAACTTCACCCAGACTTTGTTTCTGAAGATCGTTGTGCAATACATATTTATGCCTTTTCTCCCCTCGCCTTTAGTGTTAAAATTCACAGTGACATTGTTTACAAACCATAAGATCAATGCTTAACTGGCATTGATAAATAACTTTGAAGGGGTTGCTGGTATAGATAGACAGAATTGCAAAAGTTAAGTGTCAAGCATTTTAGGTGTCCTTTCCAGGCCCAGGAGGATTTGGCTTAGTGACCACCTTACGCTTTCCATAACAGTTCAGAGGAAAGGTGTTGGACTGTGTAAAGTAATATGAGCACTGGGCCGATTTGAAGTACATTTGGCAAGTCTTTGAGGCTGTTCTTTGTGTTATGTGCATTTAAGGACATTTAATATTTTGTTTTAACATGTAAGTTTATTAATAGAATGAACAGACAATGTGTGAGATAAACATACAGAAAACATTCTGCTGTTTTGAGGATCAATAGTATGTTTTTATGCACATGGCCCAGTTTATACTAAAATACTAAGACATCCTGACTGAAATAGTAAAAATATAATCTGTTCCTTTGTTCTGGGAAATGAGATGACCTTGAGGCTTGCAGAAAAATAAAGGTTTGTATTGAAAAGTTAATGCCTGCAACTTGCTCTTAATTTTGCCACCAGGAAGCAAGGTGGTACCTCTATGTGGAGTACTGTCACATTTACTAAAGATCTCAGTAGAAATCATTCTATGCCAAATGCACAGACGTAACTTCCTGTGTAAGGGGAAAAGAGGATGGCCATGTGGGGGAGATTTTTTTTGTCATGTTCTTGATATGTGGTTCTTGAAGCACATTTTGCACTGACTATTGTATTTTCAATTGGATTGTATATTAAAAATGTATTTGTAGCATGACAAATACAAAATGTATGCTTCAAACAATTGAAAGATCATTGAAAATCTTACCTGAATTGTAAATTATTCGAGATTCAATAGACTGCTACTGCAGATATCTTATCTCAGCCTTTTGATCCCACTATGATGCTCAGGGACTTCTGCTCAGTAGAGGTACTTGTGAAAGTATTCTGGAGAAGCATAACAATACAGCTGACCTTGTGTTCTGTCCCTCCCTGGTAATTTGCTATTGGCCACTGTGAAACATAAAATATGGACCAAGATGGAGTTTTCATGTGTGTCCCAGGCACCTGAGAGGCTGTACCATATAAAGTACATAAACTACATTTTCATATACTTTTGAGCCAACATACTCCTGTATTTGCATTTATACTCCTGATTTTATATTCTAGTTTCTATGGGATTCTCAAACCAAAAGTAAGGGCACCAGTGGATATTTCCATGTCATATATATTAGACAGGCTTTCTGCAAGAGGCAGCAAAAAAAGAACAGCTGAGATACAGGTTGAAATTCTGCTTCATTATGATCTAATCTGATGTCCTTTCTCTTTCTGGTGAATGCTCTAGCTAATAAGTCACCAGCTCAAGCTCATATGGTGTTCTAGCATAAATCTTTCTTATTTCTTCAGTTAAAGTGCTTCTGTCTTGTGTAAAATATTCACTGAAGTTGAGTGGCTTGAATAACAGATTGTAGAATAATTTTGACACTTCCAGCCTGCAGCCATCATTCCAAAATACACTGTTTCAATCGAGAAAGATTTTTTGTTTAAATAGTGGCATATCTATGTATTGTTTTATAGAAAACGTATTTGTTTTTAACTGTCTTTCAAGATATGGAGTAAAATAATGTTTCTGGAGTAGAATGGTGGCTTATCAGATCATACAGTCATAGAATAGAATATGTCACGTTGGAAGGGCCCCATACGGATCATCTGCTTCTGGCAGGACAACCTAAAATTAAATCATCTGACAGTAGTACTCTTCACATGACAGAGTACATTAAAAAGTGATATATTACAACAGCAGAAATTGTATATAATCCTTTGAGTGGCAAAAAATTTTTTTTTTGTATTTGTTTATAACAGTATTATAATGTGACTCCAATATACATCTTGACTAAGAATATAAGAAAACACAGATTGCTGATGTAAGTTTTCCAGTCCCTCTTGAAGCGATCGAAGCCCAGAATCAAGTTGAGCAGTATAACTGCTTAACTGGTTGCATTGATTATGCGAGTGTGTCTGTGTGTACGTAACTAATTTCCAGCCTCGAGATGTCTTCAAATCATTTTGAAGTGAAAAGTGAGCTGTCATTCACTGCAACAAAATAAACCTCATGTAAATTGCACTCAGCAGCATAAACTGTATACAAAGTTCAATTTCCTTGAAGAATGTCATGTCACAGAGATAATTGTTTGTATTGGAAAAAAAGCATTTAACTTTGTGTTACTTTCCACTTTTGGAATGCATTGATTCCTTTTCTTCATTAATGTACTAGTAATAGTAAATATTAAATAAAAATTGAATGTAAACGCTCTTACTAGCAGTGATTTTCAGAGTTTTTATTAATGTGTTCTGGTGCTTTAAAGCTGAGTGCTTTGTACCATCTAGAGTTTTATGTGAAAGTTTTGTATTTCAAATGTCCAGTTTTAAAGGTACTAATATAAGAAGGACAGAGAGAACCTGGAAGTTATTTGTTCTGTTTCTTTGAGTAGTATGTAAAGTAACTGAGATTTACATACATAAAGATTTCTGTGCAAAGAAACCATTTTCTTTCTTCTTTTAAAAAAGAAGTTCTTTCAAATAATGCAAGTATGTCAGCGTTAAATGTTTGTGGATTTTGGTGACCTCTCAAGATTATTGATGCGATGTTCTAAGTGATTCTTAGAACTAAAATTTCTCACAGTAGAGAAGCTTGTAGAGGTAAGGCTCCACAGCAGATTATCACCAGTAAGCTGAGGTGTGGGATAGATGTTTCCACACAAGCAGCAGGAAGAACTGTTCATCATAGTTTTGGAGTCTTTGGTGTAATTCTTTACCCAGCTGCATTTATAAATTTTTGTATGCACTCTGATTGTACTTGTCAGAGTGCATCCAGATGAAATAGTATGGTTTGCTTCCTGATGTCTGCAAATAAAAAGGCTAAATAGAGTTTATATCTAATAAATTAGTATTCCTTATTAGTGCTTCGGGATTTTTGTTATTGTTTTCATGTACTAGAACTTACATACTAGAAATATTTAAATCTTTGTGAACAGATTATTTGTTTTTTTCTGGAGGTCCATCCCTCTTTCCAACCATACTTGGTGTCTTAGTAAACGTGGTGTGTCTCTTGCTTTTAAGGTATTATCTCTTGCTTTTAGAAAAATGCACCCTGATGTGTGTGACTTTTTGCAGCCTAATTATTTCTTGTGTAAACAATGATTGGTATGTCTTAATTAGGTTTCTTTGATTTACTGCTATTGACAGCTGGAGACTTGGTTTACAAGAGGGTATCACCATTATTCGAGCTGGAAAAGACATTCAGTGAATGAATAAACTGAGCAACATTTCTCATCACTGGAGCAACAGACAGCTAAGAACCAAGTCAGAGTGGGCAGAAAGGAAAAGAAACACGTCAGGTTTTGGCAATCGTTCTTTTCCACTTCAGCAGTTAGAGAGACAGTGATAAAAACTAAAAATGCAGCAGTTACAGTGCAATGTGCCCTGCTGGCAATAAGGCAAACAGTGCACTTCACAAGGACCAATTTAGAGGTGGCAAGCATTTTGAAAACACAGCTGTTCATACAAAGCTACCTTTCAAACACATCAACTGAAAGAGCACTTCTCAATTCTTGTCATTAAAACCACTTTGAGCAGTTCTATGGACAGAAATCTGGAAATATCACTAACCAAAAACTGGGCATGAGACATTTCATAACTTACTTGATTTTAGTTACGGCAGTTAGGGTTTTTTTTTGGTTTTCTATGTGTTGGTTATGGAAATATGCAGACTGAAGTTTGAACATTTAATATCTTTCTGATAATTTTATAAGGCATTTTTTCCTTGTTTCATGGTCAAAACAAACAAAAAATTGCTTCCTTGCGGAATTTTTTATTACACCACAGTGAATAAAAAGATGCAACATCTTATATATTTGACAAATTTAATTAAAGCACAAAAAGATAATATAATAGATATAATAGATTTTCATAACAAAATTGGTCTTGAAATAATATTTATAGAAGTAAGCTATAGTAGCTGGTCTGAGAGGATGGCTGAAAATTGTATAGGCACTGTAAAAAAAGTGTTTCTGCTAGCATATGGAGTCTTGCTTTCATTCCACTCTCTGGAGCAAAGCATTTCATTCTGTTTCTCTTTACAAACACAAATTAACAGTTCACTGTAATATGCTCTTAATATTTTATATTCCTACATGGAGCTAAGATATAGCCTCACACTGAAAGACAAATGAGGATTTTCTAGGAATTCTGTGTTTCTGAGGTGTTCAACTTGGGCAGCTGAGGGTGTCAAATGTCTTAGGCTGAAAATCTCAAAAGTGAGTACCTGAAATATCTGGACATTTGTGAAAAATTTGGCTAGGGCTCTCTGTTGGGACCTTGACTAATTTTGGAAATCCACTTTGCATTTTTCCTAACGATTGATTTTTAGAACTTCAGGCTGGCCCTGAATAGCATTACGTGCAAGATATAAAAGAAATGGCAAAGCTGGTATTCAACCCTAGAAGCAATTGGAATTATCTGAATAACTATTTCAGCATATGTGTTTATATTTATTTTGTGAACTTGTTACACCTCCTTTTAATTTTTCTCCTTAGGTGGAATAAATTTGCCTGAGGGAAAGCCACAATCCTCAAATGTTTAGTATGCCTATGAAAAAGGACACGTTCTCATACCTTAGACCATTACAAGAATGACAAGGTTTTATAAATCACGAAAAATTCTTTATATCAATGGATATTGTGTGATTTGAGGTTACTTTAATCTACAAATTCCGATAGAGTCAGAAAAACATTATGATCAGCTAGATTTACATGAGATTTAACCTTTTTCTCTCACTAATTGAGTCTGGCTACTATTCTACTGTTCTTGTTTACTGTCTCTTAATGGAGTTTAGCAGTGTATTATCACCACGTACAATTCATTAAGATCTTACTATCGTTCTCATTCCTGTACCAATCAAAAATTACATTCCAGTATTTTGAAAAACACTGCAATATATTAATTCTTACAGCTTGGAAAATACAGTATTCAAAATAGATGTGATGAAAGGAAAATGTTGTATGGAATCTAAAGGAATATGTATATATATTAATTTATTGTATATGCTATTCTAGAATAACTTTTCCATGGATATAAATGAACATTTAGTAAAACATTTTTTTTAAAAATGGAGGACAGAAAAGTATTAGGATGTTTACTAGCCTATTTTAAATGGGATTACTATCACTGACCATGGGATGGCAGCCAACTTTGGGAGTACCTGTATGATGTTTGTCAATCAAAATCAAAAAGCTTAATAGAAATGTTATTTTTGTTACTATTATTAATATGGTGTCAGCAGCATCATTGTGCATTGGAGCTAAAGCAGTGGATCAGGACCACACCACCTTGTGTGTTCACCTGCTGCTAGACAAAACCGTGATCTTTACTCCATGGACCTTAAAAATTAAATGCAAGGAAAGGAACAACTGATGATTCAGACAGGGTAAGAAAAAATAATCACTGTGGCAATTTCTGAATATCCTTGGGTTTATTCTTCTCCTTTAGCCATAGTCTAGTAGTTTGCTATCATGATCCGGCATTAGTTTTCTAGTCTTTGATTTTAGATTTTCCTTCTATTGTTCTGTCTCTCATGTGCTTTTAACTTTTAATCATGCACTACCTAGCCATTGAATACACCTCTCCTTTTCACAAATGTCACAGCAAAAGATGAACAAAAGTCATTTTGATCTCACAAAGGAATTAATCATTTCAGTAACTACAGTTACCACCAATTTTTTTACTTCTCTTAATATAAAGTGCACAAAATAATTTTTATTGCTTTTTTTTCTTTTAGTGAGAACAGATTTTAGAAAATTATATTTATATGACAAGAGAATGAATTTCAATGGAAGCCACGCATTTCTTTACCATTTGTATTTTAACCTGTCATTTATGTTCTTGTTTGTAATATGGCTTTCCAAATCCTCTTCCAATATATTCAATGCGTGTCCATTAAACTACGTATAATTTTATGCACTTGGATGAAGAAAAAGAAACTTTAAAAAGAATGTGAACTGATTTTTATTTTATTGCTTCTTCCTGAATCAGATATTGCATGTATAATTCTGATGTTTTTATATAAAGATGTAACACATCGCTAGTATTACATATATATTTTCTAGTTGTCAGAGAATACACTTAGACTAAAATGTTACCAATAACTCTTCAAAATACTTAGATCCTTGGTATCCTGGTTATAGTTCTTAGCCTTAGACAGATTTCACCGTGTGACTTATTTATCATTGCCATTATCAAGTAATTATGTACAAAAATGATGGCTGTAACTTAGGAAAGTAGTATGTTAGTTTAATTTAGATTTATTCGTACATGTTCAGCTTCTTTTTGACAGTTGTCATGTTAGCAGTGGAGAAGCACATATTGGCAGTTACCTAGGCACATAGTTGGCAAGAGAGCAGTCACGTTCTGGATGTGGGTGCATGTACCCAGCTACCAGATGCTTCTAGCAGATGGCCAGAACTAAAGATTTCAGACCAGTTTTGGCTTGATTTTCTAGAAAGCTACCATACAGATTCTGCAAGTCTGTAGTACATTTGACTAGTAAAAAAGCCTAGCCAAAATCCAGCAAAGCTACTGGCAAAATCTGCATATGTTTTTTCTCTGGGGCTCTTAAAATGTAAATACTAAATATGCCTGAACTATAGAAATAGGTGTGTTCAGATATCTGTAATAAAGACAGAAAAAGGCAGTGGCTATACTTACCACATAATATTTTCCTTGGGAATTAATTTGGGTTTTTTTTTTTTTTTTTTTTTTTTTTTTTTTTTTAAATCATAGGAGAAAGGTTACTGTAATAAAACTAGCATAATAAAACATGATAACTTTAGGAGTTACAATTTCTATTCTCTAATTTTTCAGTAACAGAAATTTAGGCTTGGAAGACCTAAATTACTTTAAATTGTCAGTCTTTAATGGCAGCCTCTGAATATTTAGTGAATTCACCTTTTAGTTTATTGGTATATTTATGGTTTGTTTGGGACATGGTCACATCGAGGTAAATGCTCTTATAATAATTAAAAATAAAATGATGTCCAATGCACACTGTATTGAATATCAACTGTAATAATCCAAAGATATAAATGGGTTTAATGAATGCAGTTATATCAGGAACATTCTGCTACAATCACAGCCAGTAATTGATGTATACTTACAACATATTACATGAAATTTGGTTTGAGATCCATGAAGGGGAAACATTTATTGCTTATCATTATAGTAAGCAGAAGCTAGAAACCAAAAAATGGTTTAATTTTGAGGTGCCAGTAGTGGATAAGATATTTATTATGTCATGAATATTTCCACCAAATTAGGCTGGCTTGCTTTAGCCTTATTATTGTGACTATATTGGGTGATTACTTTCGTTCTGAGCCACCTGGGGAACCAGGTTCACAATGTATTGTTCAACAAAAATGGATAATTTTTTTTGTAATTTTTTTGTAATTTTTTTGCTTGAGGCAGTGTAGAGAAATGGATTGATAAAAAATAATACTTCAGGATGCAAGAACTGACAATGCATAAACCAGAATATTATTGTAAAGATCAGGAAATAAAATTTCTCTTTTCTGCTGTGTTTTATAACACTTGGAGTGATTTATGCATACTCATAAATTACAAACTCATAGAAATACTGTAATTTTTGATTGCAGAAAGTATTTTGGTTTGTGTTTAGTTTTAATTACAGTTTTTGCTCAACTGAGCATGTCATTAATAATATTACATATTAAGGGCTTTTTTCATGTGATTCACAAAACTAATGTTATATTTAGACCTAAAATTTAGGAGTTTTTGGCTTTTATGACCCATTCATTTGCTCTAATCCACACTATATGATTATCATGGTTCACTTCTTATTTCCCCAGAAACACATACATTAAAATGCTGATATAATCTTCTCAAGATTTACTTTTTAAAATAAGACCAGAAGAAAGACAATAAATACAAGATAGGCAAACAGCAATACTTACAGTTAAGTATCATATTCCTTCTACAGTGTGTGTCACTACAGCAAAATAATCTTATAGTTCCTGAAACATTAACTGAATCCTCTTGCAAGTGTTTTTGATTTCCTTTCAAAATTGAAAATTTATTTAAACATTTTCAGCATGTGTAGATACAATACCCACCTACCCCCCTCCATTATTTCCCAACTTATAACTCTTCTGTTTCCTAATATTTTGAAAGATTCTTTTAAATTTTGTCTGAAGTGAAAGATTGACTCCATTCCTTAATGTTAAATGATTTGGCTTATTAACACTGAACACGATTATTTCAATTATGAAACTTACATGATATAGCCACATCTTGATTTTGTATTTCTTTCTTAGCTTTCCAGAATCTATCATCCTTACATCACCTGCCTGAATTTTGATGCCAAATCTGACATCAGCACAAAATCTGACATTCTGATCTTCCAGAGAATTTTGACCAGTATTTACTGTTCAAGAAGTCATGCCAATCAACCAGATTGCAATCACTGTAATTAAAAGTTTGTGTTAGATTTTCCTTGACACGCATCATTTCTCTTGCATTTTGTTGTGATTCCTACTTATGATTCCAAGACTTTGGACAGACGTATCTGCTGTAGGTGCTTATATAGAGACATGTAGGAACACTACCTCACACATTATGATCAGAATGATAGATATGCAAAGATGTGTTTGTGCAATGAAATGCCTCTTGCTCTTCAGACTGAAGAAAAGGCAAGTTGGAATGAAGATACTGAAAAGATGCTATTAGTGGTGATTAAGGAACAAACAGCTTTTTTTATCACACGTATTAAAGTGGGACAGATAAACCACTTCAAACTGTCCTTCCCGTTTGTCCTTCCAAAGATGGATTGGGCATAATTTTGTAATGATGTTATGTCAAAGCAACCTGCATTTTTATTCGAAGACATTTTTTTTTAAGCCTGACTTCAGCCTTCGAGCTTTCAGACAATGGCAAGGTTGTCTTTTTCAGCAGTAAAACAACTTGAATAAGTAAAGATAGATCTTGCAAGAGTGTGATATTTCAACAATGTAAAATGACAAGCTATGCTTTTAGGGTCTAGTAGTAATTTCTGATTCAAAGTTGGAAGTCATCAGAGTGATTATCAGAAGTAAGGAGAAAGACATAGTATGCTTCCTTACTCATAGGAGAACTCCTGGCACCAGAATGCCTGTGAAACAAAAATTATGAACCCAGCAGATGCCAAAAATCATGTTAGCTTATTGGCTACAGGTAAGAACCCTCATGAAATGCTGTATATGGTGCTGGTCATTGAGGTTCAATACATTAAATTGGAATTAGGGCAGAACCAGTTGGTATGAGGAAAATTATAATAAATTTCCTGAAAGAAACTAGGGAAATGAAGGTTGGTTCTTCTGTAAAACAGTTTTAGATTTGTTGACAACAGAGGAGAAAGAGTTGTTAGTTCTTTGTACAAATGTTTAGTACAGTGACAAATCATTTACAGCTAGATGAGGAGTAGTTATATTTTTTGAATAAATGTGGAGTTGTTTCTCTCCCTGTATGTGCATCATAATTCTAGAAAAATATGTCAGCTATGAAGGGCCATATGAAGATTAATTGCTGGTGGTCTTAGTTGAATTAATAAATGGTTTTCCCCAGTTAACTAGGAGTATGTATGGAAACTAACTGGAACTAATTGAAAATACATACTGCCATGTATGGAAAATAATTAAGAGTATATATAGAGAAAACATGGCAGACAAACATAATGGAAGAGTACTTAGTGTCCTACGTAAATTGTTTAGAAGCATAGAAAATGCATAGAAAATACATAGAAAATCTCTAGATACAAGCTGAAGGTGATGAGTTAGGGTATTTTTTAATCCTACATGCAATCTGCAGTATTTAAAACTATATATGTTGCTATAGTTGAGAAGAAAAACACGCATATACCATGGAAGAGTTTAAAGCAGTGGATGCTCTGATATTTGGAAAGGTATATTGACTTCTTAACTTGTCCTTCCTTAGCTAGTGTGTTAAAAGCAAGCAGACAGCATCCCAATAGCATTTGATCGACCATCTCAAAAAAGAGATTAAGATGCTGAGGTGTTTCTCTAAAAATATTAATAGGTCTTCTTTGTTGCAGTAGTGCATAACAGGTAGTGCAGATACTTTGGAGATAATACACTTGATGGAGGTAGCTGATGCAGTACACAAACCAATACCAGTAAAAGGGAATCGAGGGTTAATACGGTTAACCATAATATAAACAGGTAAAGGAGGATAATTCAGCTGTGGTGTGTGGCTTTGTTCTGCCACTTCTTGTATATGTGAACTGAATATATAGTTTAAGTTCTCTTGTAGTGTAATTATCCTTCCTTCAGGCAATAGTTGTCACCTTGTTCAATATTATAATGATAGAAGTTATAAACCACCTGTCTGTCTCCTTGCAAATGACTTCGTGTCCTCTGTTAATGAGCTAGGAAATGTCACTTTAAGTTGCTTTAACATTCCTCATACAAAGAAAATAAAGCATAGAAAGGATTTGAAGATCAAAATCCATAACGGACCTTAGGTTTATTGAAGTATGCTTTAAACTGTCCTTATCATCGTATCCTGTTGTATGTGGAAAATGCAAATTTTGTAAGTAAATCCAGATTTGGAAAATGGAGTGCAGAACACTGGGTTTTCTAATTCCTATATTTTCAAGCCTTGATCAATCAGGTTCACTTTCCACTACTGGTTGCGGAGAACGGTCCTGATGTATTTCTGAAATTTCAATTCTGAATCTCTGGTGCCATCCAGGAATTTTCAGTTGCTTAAAGGTTGAGATTATTCTATGATTAAATGAATAGGCAAAGCATCACATCTGAATGGCTGAGAACTTGAAAAGTCCCGAAAACATTCCCTTGAAGGTGATAGAATGTTTTTTTCTGTCTCTTGGTATTCATGAGCAATAATGTGAGCAACATCCAGGGAAGATGAAATAACATTTGAAAGTTATAGAAGTAATGAGTAGAAAGTTGAGTAGTTATGAGGTGGAATAGCTTTGTTTGGCAGTCCTTCAGGAGCAGGCTTTTAGGACTTGCATTTCAAGCAGGAAGGAAAATACCCTAAAGGCCATAAAAATGTTTGGCTTGAAAATTGGGTTTTAGTTTCATTATAATTCCCAGGTTGCTGTTAAAAATTAGAATTGAATGTAAATTGATGAGATACAAATAATTTTGCTGTTTAGTTGCCTTTTTTCTACAAATACCTACTTTTCAAGGGTCCATTTTAAAAAACATTTTTAACATTTTTTGATAGTTAATAGAAGTCTATCTTGGAACAAAATACTGAAGATTTATTGAGATGTGTTCTCTCCAAAGTCAAGATGTCTCAATCCTTTTTAATGTCCTTGTGGTTTATAGTCATCTGGACACAGAAAACTGATATTCACTAGCCTAATGTTTTAATGAAAGATGGAATTTTTACTGCAGGTGGAGACATAGATACTTAGTTATAAAACCCTATAATTAGCTTGAAAGAAATAAAAATGGAAGACTACAATTACATATTGACAAAGATAAAGCAAGGCTTGGTATTCCTTTGAACATTGTCTTGTCGTGATCTGCACCAGTCCAAAAAGTTTGAGCAGCTTGTTTTCTCAGTAGCTTCATCTATTACCAAACCTTTTTTTGTCAAGGGAACTCATGCTTTGAAGTCAGTTGTTGTTTTGTTGAGAGTTAACAAAACATTGGAATGTTTCTCCAAAAGGCTTATACGTCATTTTGCTTATCATGACCGTCTAGGATGATGACCTAATAAATAAGATGGTACCAAGGATGTTTTGGTATAGGTAATGCTCAATGTTTGCAAATCAAAAGGCTAACTATTAGCTATGCTTAATTGATAAGCATTCATAGTTGTTTTTTTCCTAGGCTGAATAATCTCATTTTAATACTGTGTAGCTACCAAACTAATAACTAAGGAAATGGTATAGTGAAGCAGTCTTGATAAGTTTCATTTTTTTTTTCCTTCTGGTCTTTCTCGTCTTCCAAGCTATTTTCAGGGTTTTAATTCTTTCAGGAATTGCTATTAGACTTCTCCTATGTCAGAGAAGTAAGAATTCTATTCTGTTAAAGCAGAAATGCTCCTGTTAATGTCCCCAAATACTTCCCTATATATGAACTCAATTTCTAGAATTGTTAAGGAGAAGGAGGCAACATTTCTCTCCTCTGAACTTGTAATAGAATGTAAAAGAAACTTACAACACACTATTTTTGATGAGTAGGAAGGTTTGTTTTGATTTATTTTGTTTTACTCTATAAATAAAGTAGTAGATTATACACAAATGTGATCCTTGAAATCCAATGGAAAGATAAATCAGCACATTCTAGTAAAAAAAAATCTTTCTGGTTCATTTGCTTAATTGTGAAATAGCATATTTTTCAAGCTGTTATTAAGGTTTAAAATGATTAGCCTTCATTACTTTGGTAATTAGTTTAGGCAGATTGTTTTGGAACAGGCTCATTCCTATCTTACTGCTATTGAGTCTATAGTAAGTTTGTTATTAAAGTCGCTCTTCTCTTGATGAATTTTTCACCATGGTTTTAACTGCTTTCTCTTTTAAAAATAATAATAGCTAAGCAGCATGAAACAGAATTTGTTTCACTGGAAGAAAAATCCTTAGTTCCAGAGGCTACCCATACTAGTTTGATATTTTCATGTTTAGGAGCGTTAGACTTCCATTCTGCGTGTTACAGAAAGAATTTTGCAGGGTTACAAATTGATACCAGACAAATACAGGTAATACTTCGGGTCTATCAGGCAACATACTTCTAAAGCAACAGTTGCTGTAATTGTATTTATTATATATCCTTTTTTTATTTTAATATTTAAAATGATTAGCATCAGATTTTGGTGACTTCTGTCTGATGTGACAATATTCATGGGGACACTGATGCTGCAAAACTGCATCTATTTCTTCATAAAGTAGACATTGTCAGTAGAGTTAAAAATAAAATTTCAGTGGCTGGCAGCAGGAAACGAGGATACAGATAGAGCATTCTGCAGTATGGGCATGTGTCAGAATCCAGCTGAGGTTAATTATGGTCTCATTTAATTTTGTGCCTGGAAAATATTCGGAATACTTATTGACTGGAAGTCAACTTAGCTCCATACATAGCTCCCAGCCTTTCACATCCTAATTTGTGGGATGCCGCTATGTACCATTCATTATATTCATAGTCTTCCTGCCAGCCAGGTTCAGAGTTTAAAAGAAATATATTTGGTACAAAAATTTGCCAAACTCTTCAGAATAACTATGATTTTCTTTAATATGTTTATTGTTTTAATTTGGTCATCTCAGTTGCACCTTGCATTTGTAAAATAGCTATGGAATGATAAGGGATTTGTTAACTGCTTCCTTGATTCCTCTGAGCACAATTTAAAATGATAACATACTGTTATTAAATTTAAATGTTGATTTATGCTGAAAGGAATAGGTACAAACAGGTTTCATCTGCTAGAGGCAGACGGGAGAGTAAGATGAGGGCAAAGAGAAAGGTTGGGTTTTTTTTCCTACTTTGCCATTCTTTGGTCACCATCTTTGTAAGTTAAGTGAGTTGGAAGAAAAACCAAATTGATGTTAACTTAATTTTAATTCTGCTCTATGCAGTGATTTCTAGCACTTCTCATTAAAAAAAAAAAAAAAAAAAAAAAATTTAAAAATTTGTTGCTTTGTCCTTTGAGGGCTTTTTTTTCCACTCCGAATAAAGCTCTCTGTCTAATCGCTGTTTGGGGACCCATGTGGTAAGAGTTAGACTTCTCAGTCCTTTAGGCCTCAAAGAAATGAATGAAACCAGCAATTACCATGCCATCAATCTGTTAGGAGAGCTCAGCTTTTATCTTACATAATCTGAAAGATCTCAAATTCCAGGCCAAGCTCCATGTCTCTTTGGCTTATCAATGTTTCCTACTTTCTGCAGTGTGCTGTCATATGTACTAGATTTCATTTACCAGTTCTTGATTACAGTAGTTAACTGCATGTTTTTTTCAACACGTTTTCTTTTTCCCATTTAACCAGTTTGAAAAAACACAATAATTCATATTAGTTATTTGAAATTCTGAGTTTACTGTTACCTCTGTGTAATACTTTGTGTTGAAGGTACTTTCAAGTAAATGACTCACTTTCCATAAACTGTTGCTTGTGAACTTTGTTGAATCCAAGCCAGAATTTGCTTTACAGCTGAAGAATTTCAAGTAATAGACTCAGAATTCATTTTGCACAGCTTTTTGTGTGAACACAGATTTATTCCTGCAAACAAATTTGAAAAGCAGAAAAAAGAAAAGCAAATATGATTCAGAATGTCTGGATTCTGAATGCAATGTAACTTTTGCAAAAATTCTTAGCAATTTTTTCAATGTTTATATTCCTATGTTATAGACATAAGTTCTAAATATACTAGGAATTCTTCTAGAACTACTTGTAAACTATTTATTGAATTTTTAAATGCAAGGAATATGAATGATCCAGTGCACTGTGTTTTCTTTCTGCTGAGAGATGCCTTTTATGCCACTTAGGAAAGTCCATTAATTCCTGAGGGCTTGATTGTGTCTGGTTAGGCATAGATTTTAGAATTGTGTGGTGATGAGCTTTATTTTCTAAGATAACCACATGGACATAGAGTGCCTCTGGGGCTAGGGCTTGTACAGTCACAAAAACCTTATCTTTCTGAGATAACCACATTGACCTACAGTGCCTCTGGCTGTGGAAATGGTTGATTTGAGGACAGGACTTCAATAAGGGGGTCTCAAACCTCATTAATGGTATGAAAAGCAAAAATCATCACAAACCACTCTTTTCCATTTATGCAATAAGATTTCTGACTGCTCTTTCCTCTCTGCCTTCTGTCAAGAGATCTAGTCAACAATCAGGTCAAATTTGCATCAGTTTTTTTCTAGTGTTAAAAATAAAGAAGAATTTTTATTAAACCAAAGCATATCATAATAAAGAACCTACAGTTTTAGAGACCGACTGTGAAGTTTCATTGATAAGAAAAGTATTGCACAGACAAATCATCTGGGGGCTTCATTATAGACAAGAAATTGTTGCTCTCTCATCTTGAAACAACAAGCTTATGGCCCTGACATTTAATCAGAGCAAGAATGGCATTTATTGAATCTCACATTCAGTAAGTCTCAAATTAAGGTGACTTACTTAATAAGATCAGTAAACTGCAAAATACTTGCTATTTTTTTACATATTTTTCTTTTATTACTTTTTGTGCTTGTGCTTTCACTTGAAGATGTGTTTGAGGACTTCATCCAGAGAGTGACTTTAAAAAAAATTCTTTCTGTCCCTTTATCACATATATTTGATATATTTATTTTTTCTGTTTATCTACCTAGACCAATAAAAGACAAACCAAATGCAGGATTTTGTTTAAAAAGAAAGAGAATTATTTTTAGACTTATACCATTAATAGCTCAGTATTTGTTTCACTTCAAAGGACACTTAGAGCAGGTATTGTTTATATAAGACCTAAAGTAAGTAACATATGGAGAGCTAACACTGACTCGAGTGCTTACATACGGACAGACTGTACAACATGAAACTCTGTGCTGTTGAGTGGCTTTGCATATCTGTGCCCAGTGTGCCTAGATGTAATGAAGTGGTTATAAATTCTCATAAGTTGATGGAAGATTTGATGCACTCAAATAACTAATCTGAATGTTTCTTGGTAGAAATTAAATTTTGCCTAGTATTTTGACTCTACTTTTACTTGTAATAGAGGTATAGATTACAGTTTATTGGTATTTACATCCTTGATAGTTGTTTTGCATCTCACTATAAAAAACTAGGTTGAATACATGCATAACATATTAGAATTGCCATTAAGCAAATGATTCCGAATTAATGTTTTGCCTCTCTATGCTATGCAAAACAAATTTTCCCCAATTAATTTACAATTGATTACTCTATAGTATGTCCCAAGGGAATGCAGAAAAGGTCTGTTTATATATTCCCTGCTATTGTGTTCCTGTAGTTTGATTAAACCAAGCATCACAAGGATCCAAAGAGAAGCATATGCTCCTAGCAGTAATGTCTGAGGCACTTTTAGTTTGAATACTTCCCAAAGCCTAAATACAGAATTAGCCTCTATTAGTTTACCCTTCCAATCCAAGAGGATGCTGCCAGACCGGTTCAAAACTTCTAACCTCTTCAGGACTTGTACATGTGCTCTTGTTTTGCTTGTCAATCTAATGCTATAATTTGTGGTTTTAGCTGCATGCCAAAATCCCCATCCCTGATAACCATAGGAAAAAAATTATCTGGGCTTATTTTCTTCTGCTAAGATGTTCCTTAGCTTTTGTATTCTTTTCAGGTATGTGATGATATAGAGGAAGTCAGCAGAAATAACTAAAACAGGCAGAGCAGCACTTAATATTTAGAGCTTGTGAAAATAGCTAGCAGGAAGAATATTCAAACATACAAATGCTTATTTAAATCCAAAGGCTTTTTAATTTTTGATTATTCTGTTTCAAGTACAAATTTAGAAATATTTTTATTATCTTACTGGGCAAAATCATGTATTTGGAATGAGAAGTCAGGATGTAACCAAGTATTTTCCTCTATTCTATTAAAAAATATTTTCATGTAGAAACCAGGAAAAAATATTACTGGAAGTTGGGAAAAAATGCTTAACGTTGACCTATAAATTATAAATTATGAGTCCTAGCTTGGTTCCTGTGCAGACTGCTTGGATAAAAGCCTGTCTCTAGGACCAGGGGCTGTGGATCTCTGGTGGACACAGAAACTCCATTCCAGGCTTCAAAAGCCAAAGAATGACAGAGTTTTTCCTTAAGATATGTTCATTAATGGCTAACTTCAGTTCACTCCCTTTTTATCATTCTGGTTATTTTGTACTACTATTGCAAGACATCTCCTCATAAATTATATAGGGCCTAGACATGTAACAAAGAGTTTTGCATTTTGGAGAGGGAGGGTATATAATTAATGAGCAACTGCGAAATCCTTGAATTCTTACTTTAAACTAAACCTTAACCTTTAACAGATGATGAGAATTTGAGATCTTGATAATGATTATCATAGAATCATAGAATAATTTGGGTTTAAAGGGACGTTAAAGATCATCTTATTTCCAACCCCTCCCACCAAGGGCAGAGACACCTTCCACTACACCAGGTTGCTCAGGGCCCTGTTATGCTTTGGAAGATAATATCCTATACATCATTAAAGAAGTTTTGAAAACTTTACTTATTTGCTATAGCTTTCTACTAGAACTGTAATAAAAAAAGAATGCAGAAAACAACTGTCAGGTTGGACAGAGTATACATTTTTATACATTATACAGCTCCTAATCTTTGTTTTTAATTTGCACATAAGCCATAAAGAAAACGAGTTTACAACATACATACCATACTCTTTCTTTAATATGCTTTCTTAAAACTTTCAGAAAATACATGCACATGCAGGCACATGAAGTTCTGAATTCTCTGTGGTGCGGAGAGATCCTAATAGAAGTACACAATATTATTCTTTTATAGGCTGTTCTGTACCTCAGAAATAAACTGAGTAACATGTGGCAGTTGCTAGGGTAACCAGTTTTTGCATTTTACAGAAAAAGTCCAAGAATAAAACACATGTAAATTGGCAGTGTGGAGAGCAGTATCATAGACAGTCTCATATTCTCAATTTGTTCTTTATGGTTTTCCTCTATACTATTTACATAACAATGAATTAGATCTGCTTCATCTTTTACGTTGAATCTCCCATACACTTGTATTTTGCGTGGCTCAGAAAGGCATTTAAACATTCAGCTGCTAAGCTTAAACTGGTTTTTGCCCCATCAAACTATCTAGATTTACTGTCAATAAGATATAGCTGTGGTTGCTGTAAGTGCTGATCTTGTTTGCTGGGTGTGATGATCAGGGCATGTAAACAGAAATTAAATTGAATTTTAAAAGCTGTCCTTTGCACTTAAATATGATTTCCTGTAATTGTTCAAATTCCATTAAGCATCTATCTTGAATATGAGTGTCTGAGTTAAAAGCCAGCAGGCATTTAGAAAGACAAGATTTTTTTGTTCTCGCAAGAGTCCTATTTAGGACTTAACAGGAATTCTTGTTTAAACAAACCTTTCTGTCCTTGTTTTGGGAAATGTTTGTTAATAAATTCTGCAAATTACTGCATAATGAGAAATACATCCTTGTTACAAGAAGAAATAATTTTATAATGAATCATTAACATTTTGATTTGAGTTACATTCAAATACTCAACCCCCGTGAATGCCGACAAGTGGACTTTGTCTGGCAGATGTAACGATCATAGATAAACATAGTCTATAATACTACATTGTTATTATTTTGTTGAAATTCTTCTTCTAAAACTTCTTTATTCTTCATACTTTTGAGTTTAGAGTATTCCAGTGCTAGAATATTAACACAGGGAGTTCATATGATACCAGTGATAAATATCAGCAATATAATTTACTTTTTTTCAGAAACATTTTTCTTTAAAAACATTATCAAATTATAGCATTTACCCACGCTAAAGAGTAGAAATGCAATCTGTCTGCACAGGATGGTTCTAATATGAGAAAAAATACTTTAAAGGCCTTCCCAACCCTCCCTTTAAACTTAGTACTAAGTAAATCTCATGACAATGATTTTATGCACATGCAGAACTAAGAAAGGAAAGGGCTGTCTTATGTTATCCACCGATAAGATTAGAGCAAAGGCTGGAATTTAGTGCTGCAGCTTATTTCTGTCCAGCTTTACACTCCATGGCTACTGTGAGGCTACAGGTAGTATTATTGTGTGGTTCTAGTTTGTTGTCCTTTGCACATTGCTGTCTTTTTTAAAAATTAGGAATTTAAATGGTGTCCATTTAATCATCTGTGAAAGGGTACTCTAAATTTTAGGCAACTTTATTGACCAGTCCATGTTTCTCAAATTACTCTGGTAGAGTATCTTGATAAACTTGATATTGGAGTAAGTAATCTTGATATTAGAGATAACTATGGAAACTCAGCATAAATAATACCTTCAAACTGACAAATTTTTTCAGCAGAACCACTTCTCATGAAACTCATTGCAGGTTTATAACGTGAAGAGTGAAACAGTTTAAGTATATTCACTACATGAAGTAAAATACCACTCTAGGAAGTGAAAGCCAAAGTTTAGCACTTAATATGAAGTGGTTATTATGCTAACTCTAATTCACGATTGCTAATGCTGTATTTTCAAAACTGTGTATAAAACTGTAGTGTATTCAGTCCTAGACCTGTGGAAAGCACTGAACACCTGGCTAAGCAGAAAACAGAGATTACAAATTAAGATGGTAATGTTTCAGGGAATCGTGCTTCTCTCTTCCTAGAAAATAGTTGCTTTCTGTTAACTGAATAAATATAGTGTGTTATTGTAAAAATTTTAAACAAGCTAGTAGGATATTTAAACCATTTTTAGGGTCCTGCTGGGATTTCATTGAATTACTCTTCTCTTGGTAGGTAACAGCAAAGCAAATATTGTCTTGTGACCAAATGGAGCTTTATTTCCTTTAGCAGTCCAGCAGACTGTCTGCCTTTTCAGGATTTTCAACTCCATACAACTAGCTCAGAGACAGACTGAACCTTCACCTATAGTAACATCTCAATTGCTCTCATCTGATGCAGTCATACCTAGACATCTAAGCAGGCTCCGATGACAGTGGTGCTGTATATCGTTACCCAAGGCAGTGTTGGCAGAGAAGCAAGCCTTTCTGCTGAGAGGATCATCATGGGCTAGTCAAGTGGAAGGGACCTCAGGAACTCTCTAGTCCAACCTCCCGCTCAAAGCAAAGTCTGCTGTTATGCCAGACCAGCTTATGGAAGGTAAAAATCAAACTGGAGTTTCTTACTACTTGCTATGCTAACAAATCTTGTTCTTTGACCATTCTATTGCAAACAGATCATGGTGCATTCAATATTGTACTTTGACATGCCAAACAAAATTTATTTTAAAGCAATGCTAGTGCAAATTTAATTTTTACAGAACTGAACATTTTCCTCAGCCCTGAGCATTGATTACTCTTTATTGTAAAAATAAATATCTACATTGCAATTAACGATGGAGTAGATTGCTTTCCCAGAATTTACTCAGACTTTTTGCAAGTTTGGCTAACCTCTACATGAGAGATTAAATAGTAGTATAGTGGATTTATGCCGCAATTTTTAATATGCTTACCACTGAGTAGTTGTAAATGGATAGTCAACAATCTCAACATAACTATTATAGTTTCCTTGCCATATTTGTGTCAGGCACAGATATTGTGTCTTTATTTAAACTTTTTATCATTTTTTCTTCATTTTTTAATGTTTTCTGTACCTGTTTGTTGTTGCTAGGATTGACATAATGGCATACCAACACAAGATGCTTTTTGAAGAACTGATATATAAACCAAATGTAAAACAAAGTAAAGATTACAAATCCTTAATCTGCATTCACCTAAGATAAATGGAGATCTTTTTGTTTCTTTCTGTGAATTTTGGTAAACCTCAGAGGGTGTTAGAGCAGTAATGAAGAATAACATTTGAAAATCAGCAAGTTTATGGATTTTCCAGCCCTTAAAAGAGCACAGGGTATTTCAGTATGGAATAGAAGGCCAGGACCTCCAAGTATGCAAATTCCAAATATGTGGATCTATATACTTTACTTGAACTGAAATAACCAGAGATCCTAAATATACTTAGTAATTTGGACAATATATGGGTAATTTAAGATTTCAGCATTTAAATCTTTGAAATTGTATGTAATTTTAGTTATCTCTTCTAGCTATAGCTTATTGTTAAATAATACCTGCTGAAGGCAATATTTAAATGCCTAATAAAGGCACTTGGATCTGCACTGCCTTGAGTAGCCTCATTAAAATGACTCTATGCACTAATATCCAAGGTGATTGCTTCCTATCAGAGAGAGTGTAGGGTTTGTATAATGTGTGTCCCAACCTTCATATTATCCTTGGGTGGAAGTGAGAAATGCAGAAATATTTCTGTGCAGTTCCTCAGATTGACCGGCTCTTCTTTCTGCCCAGGAAAGATAGAGCTCAGTAGTTTGGCTGCTGCTGTTGGAAGACAGAGTACTTTTCCTTATGTGTTTCTGGAGCTTAGAGTTTGGAGTCTAACCCTGGAATAGTATGCGGAATATCCTTTTTGTCTCTTATTTTACAATAAAAATAAAATGACTGAAAGCGTGTTTGTCTGACAAAATATCGATGACTGGATAATCTATATCAAAGCAACATTCAGAAGAATATGTTACCTGAATTATACATGCTGGGTGAAACTGCTATTCAGACAAACATTTCTAGCTTAACAGATCATTATATTTGCAATTTCCTCATTTTGTCTTCTCTCACCTCATAAGGATACCTCTATAAACTGGTATAATCGTTATTAATCATTCCATTTCTCTCAAGTGCTCTTGAGTTTTAGTCTTGTATTGGGCTTACCAGCAAGTAACTGGCCAAACATATTAAAATGAAATAGTAAAATTACTGTATTGTGAGAGTGTAATGAAATAGTGGCTCTACAGTCTCAGCTATCTTTTCAGGAAGTTAACATGGTGCATCTTGTGCAAAAAGAAATATATGTTCAAAATGGTGTAATACACGCGATATATCTAGGATAATCTTTTAGTGTTATGCTTAGAGGATAACCTAAGTAACTCTGTTTTGTTATAAAGTAGTATTAAATAGGAGTTGTGCAGATAATGTCCCTCAAGCTACAGTGGTAATGAAGCACCACTTGACTGTAATTATACTTTCCATAGTGAAAGGCTTTTTTTAAAATTTGTTTAGAATTTGACAAGAGAAAATACTGCACTTCATAAATTGAATTGTTTCAGAAACATCCTTTTGCAGTGCAGAGGGAGGAAGAATTTTTACAGCACTGCCTGATTTCTGTATGGAACACACAGGAGAGCAGTTTAGTATTATGCGGTGGGTTTGGAGCTGTTGTTACACAGAAAAGAGTTTTTTTCTGGAAGATTCAGCTCCCATGTGAGCCTTGACCAGCGTGGGCTCTCCTGTCTCTCAGCTCCTTCCATGGCATGCAACACAGAGCCAGCTGGGATGAGGAGCTCAGCAGGTAATTCTGCACTTTGGTGGAAACTCTGCACTGCACTGTACTGCACTTGGGTGAATTAGCTCACTGTTAAGTGTCATCTGCAAAAATTGCTGATGCTTGACATGACCTCTAGAGAAAGCTGCTTTCCAGAGGGGAGAGGAAGTTCAGTGACTTGAGAGAACTTGGCAACAGGAAAGAGCTTGGGGTGAAGAAACAAATGTCCCTCTCTAGTCTTCCTATTTATAGCTACTGTGACACTAGCTAAAATCTTTGAGAAAAGTTTCTGTTTTTGGAAAAAAAAATTATTCCTGTCAAGATGAAAAATTTTATTAGGTCTTTAGGTACTGAATAAATCACATAAATAGGATATAAATAGCGACACATATATATCTGTTTTCAGCAGAAATATGCTACTATTGTAAAGTAAGAGACATTTGTATTTATCCTTATTCAGGGAAGGAGTCCCATAATTGTACTTATTTAAATGCCTCCCAAATCTGGTATATATTTGTCATTCTATCTCAAATAAGAATGACTCTTTGTCTTAGCACCATGGCAAAACTAACCAACCCAGTTTCCTTTAACCTCTCAACATCACACTAGAAGAGCCTTAGTAATGTCTGACCATCATGTTGCCTTTCTAAAGACAATTTGGGAGTCATCTTTTCTTATCCAGGATGATGATAGAATAGAATACTATAGCATAGAGTACTATGGCGATTTAAAAAAATGTCTCAATGCACAACTTTGCTCTTCATTATGTGTTCTATTACACCACTCTTATTTTGTAGTATTATTCTGTAATTTATAAAATAGGTAATTTCTGAAATTGTCTGATCCATAGACATATAATTGTATTAAAACATTTTTTCTTTTTTTTTTTCATACTAGTAGCTGGATGCCCAGGGATTTTTGGTACAGCTAAACTTAAGATTGTACCTTTTTTTATGCCAAATGTTATAGAGAATTTAAAGTATTTCCTGGCAGACTGGTTGCTATTTGCATACAAGAAATGTCTATTAAAAGACTCTTGGAGTAATACTAATAATCAGTAGACATTTTGAAAAAATATTCCCTGTAGCATTTTATTCTGCTTTGCAGTGTTTACCTCTAAATACAGATGCTTATTCAGGAAAGAGAAAAGATAAATTATTCCTTTTGTGCCAGTGTTGTCAAAATGCATTTCCCAGTTTGACTGAGACTGTGGGAATTGGGAGCAGAAAAGAAGCAAAAATTCTTTTCTGCTCTAATACAGAGGTCAGTAGAGTTAAACTACCATTAAATTTGGGGCAGATAATTTAATGAATTCCAGAAATACAACAACTGAACAGAAATAATGTGAATACAGAGATCTTATTTCCTTTGAATTAGACCACTGGTGCTTGTGGCCAAGCTGAAAGAGAGTTGAGATAAATCTTTTGTGAAAAAGAAGTATTTCTAAATGAAGGATAATTGTTTCACGGATATGCTGTATGAATCTGTGTTCATAAAATGAAACTTTCCCTTCATTTTAATGTCAGCTTTTGTTTTTGCTTTGTGGAAAAGTAAGCAGTTTGGTGAATGCTAGGGGTGAGAGCATGCCTGTAGCTTGTATTATGGTTGATGTTCCATGTATAAAGCATATGAAATCCTGTTGGGAGAGGGTAATTGGACCAAGCAAAATTGTGAAAGTAGTTTTTATTTTGCCCTTATGAAAATACTCTTTCTCACAAGGTGTCACAGTCAGCTACTCCATGAAGAACCCCATGGGAAATAATCTTATTGACATCCATATTGGATCTCTCTCTGGTGCAGATAAGTACAGCTCCATGTGCTGTGCTAATAAACATTTATCAGTTCAGTTCAGTTGAGGATATGAATTTATTGAGGAAAAATTGATGAAATAATTTATAGATTTTCTGTATAACACTGAAGGTCATACTGTTTTTTTAAATAAGTTCCTTATGAACTGCACCATTTCACGATAACGGCTTTTAACAGTTTGTGGACTGGTCAGTTGAATAAGTAAAAGGCACAGTAATTCCCTTATACAGTTACATTACAGTTGTAATGAGAACTATTGATTTTTCTCTTAATACTAATGTGTTTAATGACCTTTCTAATGACATCTGTCACTACTGTTTCTTCTCAAATTCTACTGGCATTTTCCTTTCAGTGAAGCAAAGGATTTTAATTGCTTGTTGTGTTGTTAGAATGAGAATTAGTATTCTTTTAAAGTGGTATGAAGGATTGTAGAACGCATATTCTGTTAAAACAATAAATTAGAAGCTGTCTGATTTTTTATCTTCAGAAAAATTTTGGAAGCTGTCCATTCCTTTGTCTTCAGAAAATAGTTCTTTGAGTGCTACATGTGAAATTGGTTTTTCATTGTCAGTTTTTGCTACTTGATATTCAGTAGAGTTTGTGGAATTTGACATGGAAGAGTATGTTAAGGTAGTTTGACCATGTCTCTCTCAAGAGTTATGTTTTCCTTCAGCTTTTAAAGGTACTGTCTGAAGAACGGATATATGAATTAACAAAAACGTTGATGTACCATGAATCACTAAACCCATCTATGGCTCAAAAAAGGTATCATTTTTCTCTCTGTGGTGACTTTTCTTTCAATGGTAGATAGAGCTTGTCTTGAAAAACTCTTTGTTTTCTACTGCTTATGTTCTTCTATTGTTTTAATACTCTAGAACTTGGTTATTAAATACCAGTCGAACTTTAGGCAAGAGTGATTTTCACCAAGCAGCAAAGCTTTTGGTTTGATGGTAGAGTAATTATTGATATAATAAAGGTTATGCACGAGAGTCAAAGAAAGTGGCTCCAACACTCCTAAATGGTTTGCTCTCTCTTGCAAACACTTTTGTTTTCTAGTGACAAGGGACAAGTGATTACAAGTGAATAGCAGGACGTGAGTATTTTTCATAAGCTGCCCAATCTTGATCAGTTAACAAAGATTATACATTGTATTTTTGAACTGCATTACAGGTAGCAACGCTGCTTAGTTGGTCTGGTCTAATTCTGGTGCAAAAATGAAGTACTCACCCACTTCAGGGTACTCCAAGCAGGCATGCTCTGATGTCATGCTCAGAGCTGCCACCCTAAAAGGCGGGACTTCGGGGTTTCCATAACAACATCAGCCAGTCGTTGTCTGGCACTACAACATTATTGCAGGAGCTTTGAGGGAGTATTAACCAAAATACTGTCACCATACATTTTGCCTGCTTTGCTGGTTAAGAATGTCTATGCTGTGTACTGAGATGCTGCATCTACAGCGTATGTTCTCTGTACATGTATGATTGAAATGGCCACATTTTTTCTGAAGCTCTTTGGCATGTCTAGATAATATTTTGAAGGAGCACATTAGATTATATGTGGCAAAATCCAAGATGCATATGTGTAAAATTACTCTTACTTACTTATTTTCTACATTAAAAATGAATAAGGATAAAGATTCAGAAAAGCTGAGCAGCTACTGAGGCATGTAGAAAAAGTTTCCTCTGAGTAGTCCTTTGCACATAGCATGAAGAGATCAGAATCAGGTTTTCTCTACTTATTTTATACCACATTTTGTAAAAATCCAAACCGGGAGCTGGAAGTGCTTGTTTTAACAACTAAAGTGCACAAGCAGTGTGAATGAAAACAGAATATTTAATTAATTAGACCAGAGATTGTGTTTCATGTAATAAAATAAGTCAGCTTGCTTTAAACAGGTTTCATAGACCATCTAAAATAGAGGAAGCAAGCTTGCCAATAGCAGAAGCTAATGCTTCAATACCTTTCATTTTGGACTCTGAAAAGAAAACCTCTTCTTAAGCTCATTCATTTTCCAGAGGGAATGTCGAATGCTGTGGCAAATTATCAGAGCTGCTTTATTGTCACCATTTACAAAGGTCACCTGAATTAATTGACTTCTTACCATACGTATTGTTAAGCTGCCCATTTCCTGACATTTTTGGAAAGGTGGCAGACTTAAAGCCAGTGGCTATCTGTTGATGGTTCTTTCACAGTGTTTGTTTCTCAGAACACAGTAGCTCTAAAATTACAAGCAAATAATTACATTGGTGCAAAGGAACAGAATCTTTATGATGTTCTCCAGAGTGCACAGGAGTGAGGGGGCTGAAGGGAGAAAAAGGGGTAGGAGAAATAATCAAAATACTGAGGTGTTTTTAATACAGATGTAGTACTCTAAAAAGCAAACAAAAGCATATGGGAAGATGCAGATTGTATTTTTCTCACTTTGAAGCACGCATTAGACGGCTAACCTGTCTTTTTCATGATGTAAAGTAAAATCTATCTCTGTCTTTCACTGGTGCATGAATCACAGATCCATGCTGATGCACTTTACCAAATGTGTTTTCATCTGAAAGGATATTGAAGTACTCTGATACTGCATGGAAGAAACGACATGCACATGCATAAGCACAAGCACATTAGACAACTGTAGTGCTAGCCTGGAATTTTAAGTTGATTAAATTGGTTAAACAGAAAATCACTGGTATTTTTCTAGCCCCCTGCATTTGCTGCCTTCTCCTTCCCCCTGTGTTAGGTTCTCTTTCTCATCAGCAGTGCTGGGCAAAAACTCCAGCTAGACATGTGAAAACAAAGACATGGAAAGCAAAGACAAGCAGTTCTGAGCCTTGCTGTACTAAAACAGGCAAGGCTTTTATAGTGATGGATTTAAACACTCTCCTTACATGTAAATAGAGGCACCCTGCTGAGATCCTGTTAATTACAAAAGAAGATTAGAACTCCTCTGCTTAATGTGATCCTTTTTACCTAACGCGTCCGTTCCAGCTGCATCAGTAATCAGACATTCACACTGTCCCTTCTGACTGGAAAGGGGATGTTTTTAAGCAAAGTCATTTGCCACAATCCTTAAGATGTAGCCTGGCAGAAATTCAATAACTTGTTTGTGATATGCTCATTCAGCCTCACTGCTCAGTGGTTTTTAGGTCCTGTGACATAAACAGCATTTCCCTTAATCCTAGCACTGGAGAGAAGAAAGGAGGCTGTCCTGTATCTTGTTTTATTGGTTTCAAAACACAGAGCAAGTGTTTAATTTGATATTGCCTCTGAAACATCAGTGGAAACATTCTCCTTTTATAATTTTTTTATCCTTTGATGTTCTTTCAAGCTAACAAATGCACAAATCTGATACTATTGCAGGCATATTTAGATTATCTCTGGCATAAAAAGCATATTGCATTTGCACTTCTGTTCAGAAAGTAAAATGTGAAAATATAGTAATAAAATAACTTTACATAAGAAGAAAGGGGAAAGAGTCTAGAAGTCAAGATAAAAGTCAGGGTAAAATTGAAAATAAAGAGGAACTTACCCTATAATAAGAGTAGTTTCAGAGCTGGAGGAGTTCTTGCATCTCAGTAATTTTGAATCCTTAGTTCAGGTAGCGACATACTTGTATTAAAGCCAGGGTCTGAATAGATGAGCGTACATGTATGTATGGGTGTGAGCCGGTGTGCATGCGTGTGTCTAACAGTCTATAATACAAAGATGTATCTATTGATATCCTACAACATGAGAGACTCTCTGTGCTGCCAGCTGAGATCCCTTGCGTTTGCCAGGCGCTGTTGCTGCCTGGCTGTCTGAGGCTCGCAATCCAGCGGAGAGAGGAAGGGGGCGGGGGGGAGAGACAGAGAGATGCTCGCTAGCTGCTCTTACTTCTCCGCGTTTCCATGGTGGTTAGCGGTGCATCGCTCAGCCGCTCGGCTGTCACACTGACATGGTGCTGCCTGTTCCGCGGTCATTAACAGCGGAGCCCCTCCGCTGCCCCGAGAGGAGCCGTGCCTCGGCGTGCCCCGGTGCCGCGCAGCGTGCGCGGCTGCGCCGGCCTGCGCGGCCGTGGGAACATGTCTGATACGTGACACTGCTGCCGCTTCGGGTACGGATACACGGAACCAGCCTGTGCACGCTCCCAGATATCTCTTCCGATTTGTGGGAGCTACAGGGCATGCTTTCTGTCTGTACAGAACAGATTGGGAGGTCCAAATTTTCTCCCCGCACCCCACTTTTTTATTTAATTTTTTTTTCTTTTAAGGGCTGTTATCTGTACTCAGAACAACTTATTAGATATCACTGAAGTTCTGCAAAGGCTGCTGTAGTTCAGAGGATACTGTATATTGAAACCATTCAGGAAAAATATGTTGTGCCTTGTCCCCAGTTTTGGTGCCTTTTTTTTTTTTTTTATTTTTTTAAGCTTAAGACAGGAAAGGATTTTACATTTTTCTCCTCTTCCAAATTTTGTCAAATATTACGTTTTACTACCTGTGCTTATCAGTAGAAAGTAAGAGCAATAATACATCTTCCTGAGAAATAAAAATTCAGAGTAAACTGGGAAAGGGGTTGGTTAAATAAAAAGTCAGTTTCTCTCAATCTCTCTCTGCCTGAGTCTGTCTTTTATGGCCATCCAATTATATAAACAATAGGCTGCCAGGATTTTTCCTTCCCTTTCTTACTTCTTTCTCCCGTTATGACATGCTCTTTGGTGAATGATTCATTTTTTCCCCTATTTATTCTGTGTCCATGAACAAAGGGTGTACAAACTATGCAGGTTTTAAAAATTGTAGAATAATTTGTGATTATCATCATCCCTTCTCCTAGATATACAAAACAATACATGAGATAGATGTTGTTAGGAAAAGGGTTTTTTTATCATACATACTCTTTATATAAAAGACATTACTTTATAATAGGAGATGATTAATAATGAAGCACAAAGAATTGGTTATCAACAGGTCAAAAAGAAGAAAATGTTGGATCTCTTGCATGAATTCAGTCCCACAGCCCTGAGCAAGTCAGGCCACCCTCTAGTGGACTGAAGTGAGATGTGGTTCTCATTTCACACATATGCTTTGAAGAAAGGCTTACAATCCTGTCTAATAAGAGTATGAAAAATTTGTGAAGATTAGCAAATGGTATCAATTAATGTACTTTTTGCAATAGCACCAAAATTTTCCAATAAGATGGTTGCTATACTTTATGAATATTGGGTTTCATCTCAATTCACTTTGAGTCTGAGATCTTGGACTGCATTATTTTTATTTTTATTTGGTAAGAAAATAATTTTATTCTTCATAAAATCACTTATTATGAAAAGTGAATGAAATTATTGCCACCATTCTGAATAAATTTCAGGTTGTTATAACTGGTTAGGGCAAGTTGTATAGAACTACTCTTGTTAGACTCACCAGTGCTTACACCGTGGCTCTATTAAAGCAATATTTTCCTTCTGCCTCAAATTTTTGAATACTGCATTTAAGCTAACTACAGTGAACAAAGTGTTAAATTTTTTCAAAGGTGTGTGCTGTTCATTTTTCACTCATCCAACTGAGTGGAGCAGTTTCACAGATGAAATAATAGCATTTAAGGGACTGATATATGCGAATAGGTGAGACACTCTAGGTCAGGGGAAGGCCAAGTGGCCTTTTCATTTTCTGTCATTCTTTGTTATAGATATTCAAATTTTTTTCTAATGTGAGTTAAAGAGTTATAACAAAAAAGTTGGGGCTAACCCATCTTTAGTTACCTTTCAGGTCTTCTTGCCTGAGGTTGGGACAGGGAAAACTAACATCAGAAAGATGTCATATCATCTTTCTGTAGCCTCAGGGCTCATTGGTGAAACCTTGTTTCTCCTTTGCCCCCACGAGATAGCTCTTGGAGCCTCTAATGTGTGTAATGTTCACCACCATAAGCTGCAAATTCAAGCCATTTTAAACTTCCAAGTGAACCTGTAGGCCCTCCCTGCTGCACAACATAATGTCCCGTGTTGGATGGGATAATGCTCAGGATGTTTTAACTAAGCGCAACCCAAAGCCAGAAGAGTAAGACTTCTTGCCATTGTAGCTGCCACAAGAAAAATGGAAATCCTTCCTGATCTCAGCCCTCTCCTACCTCTGCCCCACAAAAGATATTAACCTGTACTACAGGAGTGGGATTGTGGGTGGAGTAAGAGAGAAGAAAATTTCAAGAAGTTTGGGTGAAGTTGAAAATGTTCTTTTAGAGAAAATTAAATACTGCTATTTCTCGTATCTCATCCAGTGGACAGACAGATGATCTGGAGAAAGGTAAATAGGTAGGGACAAGCACTGCCCTATGTGAAATCTTGGGTTTTTCCGCTAACCTCCCCATGAACTCACTGCCATTCATTCAAAATCTGGCTTTCTAATTAACATGAGAATCATGCAAAAACATATTCAGCCATTTGACATGTGAAATTAAGATTAGAGAAGTGCTTCATTTTGGTTGATTGGTATGGACTGTGTAATTAGAGGGCTAGATAATTAAATCAACTAAAGTATACTTGCATAAAGAAAGTGAGTTCTTATGACAGACTATATATGCAATTAAAGTACTTCCTTGATAGGCATACATTTACATATTAGTTAAAATGTTATTATATCATAATAAAGTTCTGTTTCATAAAAAAGGTGAAATAATTGAATTTTATTATTTAGGTAATGCTAAAGAATATTTTTTTCAAACTATCAGCAGGAGAAAAGTATCTTTTATAACCAAAACAATTATGATTATTAAAGTTCATTAAGTTATTTTTCTGTTGATTTCATTATGACGCTTGGTGTTTTAAAATAGCAATGTAATCTATTTTATGAAAATCATATATATAGCTTAATAGGCTACAGGATAGAAAAAAATTCTTTCAGATTGATAGAGAGACAATCAAATTAATGCAGACTAACTCCAGCAATTTATTTAGCATGTATTTTATCTGATTACTGAGTGCACATTAAATAAACTAAGTAATTATTTGTTTGTAGTGGACAATAAGAACAATCCATAAACCCCTTAGTTATTAAAATACAATGATTCTGTGTCTGCATTTTTCTCAAAATTGGAAGATGATTTCAAAACTTTTTCCTCTTTTTCATTATATAGAAAGGCAGAGCATCCTTGGGCCGTAATATTCTTTTTTGTGGTTTGGGACTAACCGTGACCATTTCTAGTGTTTTTAGGCTGTGTTTAGAATGCAGCAAGTGTAGTTAAAAACTGTAATAAATACTATGCAATTACAGGAAAAACCCCACAGCTATTTGATTTAAATTCTAAGATGACACACTTTATATCAGAAATTGGAAATTAAAAAAATTCTTTTAAAGTGTATATCCATTATGTCCACGTGTAAAAGAGACAGCACTTTTAGAACAGCTTTATTGCTTATGACTACACATGCTCCTATCCTTGTTTACGAGGCACCATGACTACAAGGAGGAGGCTCAGTGGTGGCTTTTCTAACTTTCTTCTTGTAGCTTGTAGAGTGAAAAAAGAGATCAGCTGGTGTTTATTTGGCAGATTAATTCTCACCAGTTCTGCAAAGCACACCCTTAGTGTATCTTCCCTGTGGGTTGTGGGGAGGTATTCCTTTCTGAGTGAAGGTCAGTTTCAAAGAAATCTGTGTTGTAGTGTTATCAGTTAATTTATTAGTTGACTTATTAATTATAGCCAGCTGTCATTGTGTGATTTGCCTGGAAGAGAGAAAAAAGAGCCACCACTTCATGTAACCCCGTTCTGCCAGCATTTTCAGTACGTCATCAACCTGACATTGTCATGTGCATTTTTAGATATTACGGCCAGATTACTGACATTTTCCTAAAAGGGCTATGCTTCCATACAGACAAGGAGTAATTTTTATTAATATGTATCTTTCCAAAATTGAATCATTTTTTCAGTGATAAACAAAAACAACATTTCTGGCTCTTGTTCTTTGTCTTTTTTGAAGATGAAAGGCTTGTTGCCAACAATGAATTCAAATTTCTAGAGTTGCACTTCATAATGGAAAATGCAATTTCAGATCACTTAACGTGCTATGGAATTTCTTTTATCAGATCTGAGAGTTAGTGTTGATACAATAGAGCAAAAGCAGATGGAAACAAATCTGTAAAGAATTTCACATAAGAAAAAACACACACAAAGCCGCATTTACTTCATTAAATGCTGTGTAGGTAGTAGGTGCTATATGACTTGGCAAAATCTGGAACTGCATAGTAAAGAGCCTTATAGTACAGGCAAATTCAGTCATGTGTGATGGGATTGAATGAAAGCAGGGATGAGGACCTGATCTTGATGATCAAGGAGATATTTCCTATTCCAGAAATTTTGCCTTTTTATGTAGCAACTGTTTTCTATGACACAAAAAGTATGAGATCCCAGGCAAAAGCTGTGGTCTCTTTCCTTATTATAGGTCCCAGAGCCATAGTCAGCCTTCTTCAGGAGTGGCTTGAGGTCTGAAAAATCTTAACAAGTTTTATCCCTACTGGGTCCAACACAGGGTGATATGTGAGTTCTTCTGATTTTCATCATTTGACCCTATTTTAATAGGCAAGAGTCCCTGGCATACCAGTATCTGCAGAAGGCTGGAAGTGAGTCACACATAGCAACCACAACCTTGCTACGTCACATGGGATTCTTAATGAAGACAGAGTAGTGAAAAGCAGCTAGAGAATCTTGACGTGCAGCTGGATAAGGCAGATGAAATATCTGTAAAGCAATTTTCAGTCTCAGTGTATATGTTTAAAAATCGATTTCATCTCAGTAAGTTTATGTCTTGCTTGTGGTGACATCTCAGGTTTTGTAGCCTTAGGGAATTGGATATAACTTGTCAGGATCTTCTCTATGGTGGATCTTTAAGACTGAGATGCCGTTGCTGATTTCTTAAGGATATGCTTGTTTGCAGGACCCAGAATGCGCATGGAATAAAGCGGTTAGTGTCATAGCTCTTGGAGCTAATCTGTATCTAAGGCTGATGAAGAAAATGGTGGCAGTAATGATTTGAATGTAAGGCCTGGAATTTCCATCGTGGTGTTGATTTGTTGTAATTGAGTGGCTATAGGTCTTGAACTTATAGAGAAGCCTTTTCCCATTTCTTTGCTCATATCTATTTTCCTTTCTATGAAACATTAACTGATTTTTTATCTGAAACAGGTTTATCCTTTTTCTGTTGACACTGTGTGGTGTGGCAAATAGTATGTGATCAGTGAAAGGGAACCTTCTTCTCCCAGTAATAATTTTTTTTTCATTTAGCCACCTTCCCTGACAATGCCACATTTGTGGCCATAAATGCCATGTATGAATATATAGTGTGTGTTTCTCAAGGGCGGAACTTCAGACTTCAATTTCTTAACTCTTTTGGTGAAACTAAACAAACTATTCTTGTTGCATTTTATTGTGGTTTAATATTAAAATGGATTGATAACAACAGCAATTCTAAATTATCTGCTTTTCATAACTATTTGCACAACAGCTGTATATGTGGTTTAGAAAACTTTAGAGTCACTAAGCTAAATATTAGAACTAGAATGTCATTTTGCTTTTAGTTACTTTTACTCTGAGACTGAGAGAAGTATCAGTTATTTTTCCATGCCATCAATAGTATGAATTTATCCTGGTGATGACTAGAAACAGAATGGATAAGTGCAGTGTGTGTTCAGAATATGGTTACCTAATGATAGTTTAAATCAAGTACTCTAAACTATTGGAGTGTAATGGGTACCTAAGTGAAGTCCTTAGTAGTTTAGTTATACAGTTTCAGTTTTTTCAACCTGCAGATCTAGAAAATTAATTAAAAGTTCACTGGAACATACAACATCCTTACTGATTAAAACCCAAACAATGTAACTAGGAAAGCAGTAAATGTCTTCCCTCTCATCTCTAATTTCACTCCTAAAAACTGTACACATTAAAGATTTTTATTTAAATGTAAACCTATCTTTAAATCAATAAGTTGCCGGTAGAAAGGATCATGTACATCATGACTTAGTGGAGGAGGAGTTGTTTCAGAGGCTTTCACATAGTTTCCATTACTAAGGAAACCACTTATTTTGTCTGTCCATGTTTTGAATAGATCTCTCATTTGAAGTCTGGTGCTCAGACACTGAGGCTTGCATTATAGCACTGAGAAAGAGGCAAAGGAAACAAAAGAGGCATGAAACCACTCCATCTTTAAGAAATATAGAGTATGGTATTACATGCTTATGAAAGTGTACATATCTATATATTTTTGAGAGGTTTGTCTATATATGTATGCATTTTGATTGTTTTGTTCCTACAAAAAGCAATGTGAAAATATTAATAAATTAGGCAGGGAAAACAGAAGTTGTTACGTCCTGTATTTTCATGCCTCTATTGTAAGGACATTTGAAAAATCTGGTGTACCATTTAGGTAGCAACAAATATGAGTCCTGATTTTCATTTCCTGAAACAAAACACGGTGTGAGTTCGAAATAGAAAGAAATCCCTATCCAATGGTTATGACTAAAACAAGGCTGCAAGGAGGGCTCTGCGTTCAACAGTTGATCAAACCTTTGCTTGGAAAGTGAGTCTGTTGTGGCAAAATTCTTCATGAAGTGTAAGACCTGACTGCAAATACAGACCTAACCATACTTATACATATGTTATATTTGGGTCAGCACATTTTCCCCACATGAATAACACATATATTCTGTGCTGACCAAACACTTGTATTAGCAAACATTTGAATTAATAACCTCTCTATTACCAATTATGTATGCTCATCTGATATGCTCAGAAACAAAATGTTGCTTTAGTACAGCCAGATTAATCTGGTTCGATGGGTTATATTTTTGAAGTATAAGTACTTAAATAACTTGGAACTGATTTCAGAGTATCCTCAAAGATGAGAATTGTTCACAAATAAGCTCAAAGTGTCATAGAAATGTAGAAATCCAGAAGATTACCAGAGATCTGCAGGGAAATGAAGTTTCTGGCTAATAAATATTCTTATTCAGTGTGTTCGAATAGATGAATTAGTTTATCAGTTAATTTTTCTGCCAAACAGGATAGAAAACTGAAGACGATGGAAATTCCCATTTTTAAGGGCTACAAAGCCCTAGGCTCTGTAAGGTCATGTGACAACAAAACCTGTACTATAGAATATTAATTTCCCCAATGTTTTGTATGTGTTAATGCCAATTTATTTCGAAATTAAGAGACCTAAGTCATCAGCTATTGCTGCCTGATAGGTCTGACAAAAAATTATTCGTAAGATATGTTGCATAGTTCATGAGCCATTTCTGGTGACAAAAGTTTACTTTTAAAGCTAATTTGCCTCAAAGGGATTTATGTGTGTGTTTGTGTGCACAATTAATAAGCAGCCTGTCCCTATAGATTTTTTGCTGTAACTCCTTGGCTGTTGAATGTGTGGGAAAATGACAGCTGTGGTAAAGCTGACATGTCCTTGTCTCGACTTAGTTGAATACTTTTGGGTGAAGCAAAATAAATCAGATTATATAGAGATATCAGAACTCATTTGTCTTGGCTAAGAAATATCAATTTTTAATATTTCAGAATATTTGTGTTATTTCAATACTGTAGTGGCTATGTTTGCTTTCTACTGTTGAATTGCAAGAATTCACAACATGTCTTAAGGATCACTAAAAGCATTGCTATTCGTTATCCTTTAATTTATGTCTGCAGCAAGAAATAAGATCTGCAGTGTTTGGTAATACTGACCATTTCCTTTATGGTGTAACTGGTTTGTTTCCAAGAGAGTGCATTCAGCCTCTAGCTCCTATCAGTATCGTCATGAAAGAGATGAAATTAATATTTTTTTATAAAAAACCAGGGATAGGTACTTTCAGAGAAAGTTAACATCTCTTTTGTTGCAGGACCATCCGTTTATCTGATGAGGACCAGGACCATTTGATACTGAGAAATAATTAAGAGTTAATAATTTAATTGGCAATTCTAGTTACCAGAGAAGAGGAACTAACATTTTGTAGTAATTTAACTATTTGGTAATTGGGTAAAAGTATTACATAAAATGCAGTAGATAATATAAATAATTGTTTAGTGCCAAGTAAATCTTTTGATGACATCACTGTGGTGAGAAGGCAAAAGGTAGGTTGAATGAGAGTAGGAGGTTGGTTTTCCCACAATAAGCATCTCAGAGGAACATAGGAATATCATTCAGAAAGGCTGTTTGAACTTTAATAATAGAAATGGGATTACACTCTAAGTAGTTGACGATGGAAGGCCATTTGGAGCCAATAAAATGTAATTCTGCTTTACATTGTGGGCTTATTAGAAATAACTGAGAGGGAGAACATACCTCTGTATTACTGGTTGACCAAGAGGTAAGAGCTCACAGGGTGGCACAGCTGAGAAAAAAAGCCAATATGTCTGAGCATGCAGCAGGATTGTTGTTTGAAGTTGTTCCAGGAGCAGTGAGGAACTGGCCACTTCACTTAGAATAATTAATTCAGTTACGATTTTTTGTGCTTGAAAATCATATGAATTCAATGTGGAATACATGCAATTAAATACTATTCAGGTGACAGCAGAGCCCACATTACAGAAGGATTTATAAAACCTTGACTTGTGTAGTGTAGGAGAGTCAGGGGGAAAATAAGATTCCTGCTGATAAATACATCTTGCTGGTACACAATGAGGAAAAGGTAGCAGAAGAACAAAATTTGTGTGTGATTGCGATTAAATTTAAGTCTGGATTTTTTTTTCCCCTGTGAGTCATCACATCCTGGGATAAATTTCCAGTGGAAATACTTTGGGTAGAAATCAAAGCAAGAGCAATCCAAACCAACCACAGCTCTAATGAAGTAAATCACTGGCAAAAAAACCCCTCTTCAAAGATACTGATTGGCATTTTAATAAAAGATGTGTGTTTACAGATAGCTGACTTCATGCCTACAGAAGAAGCAGCTAAGCTTAATATTTTAGGAAGATCTTTCCAGTCCTTTATTGCTTATCAAAGATAAAGCTTACTTATCAGATTTCTGTATAAATCTAGTTCTTATCTGTGTGTTCTAAAATCTATGAAACTCTCTTTGATAATTTTGAATTTTTGTGACAATGGGAATTTCTAACTCCTCAACTGGTGGGAATACTCATTTTTCAATGTTAAAACAGCTTTTCTTAATATTTACCCAGGTAAGTATAAATAAAGCAAATATGAGTTTAGTATTTTCCATTTACTTCCAATTATAAAGTAGTGGTCTACCTACCTCTACATGAAAATAGTTCGGTGGCACTACAGAAAGTTCAGAAGGAGAAAAGGAAACTAATATCCATATTTAAGTCTTTGATTTCCACTTTTCTAGATAGTTCTGGAAACAGTAATCCTTTTGATAATACTCTCTAAAACAAATTGTATATTTTACCCAAATTTTGTTCCAATCTGCCACTTTGATCTCTAAATAGAAGCCTCACTCAGCTGGTCAGATACTCTCTCCAGTTTCTTCTCCTGTTTGTTTGTTTGTTTGTTTGTTTGTGGGTTTTTTTTGGTTTTTTTTGTTTGGGGTTTTTTTGTTATTGCGACAGATAATCTAAGTTCAACTACAATGAAGTAGCAAAAAGTCTTAAATGCACAAAAAAAAAAAAATCATATAAGCCTCAGTATTTTGTATGCAAAATCCTAAAGCCCCAAATTTTTAAACTTTCTTTTAGTGTGATCTTTTAGCACTCCCAAATTTGCTGACATCTACTTTTTCTCTGAGTACTGTAAGAAATAGCTGCAATAAATCCACATTTAAGATACATCTGTATTTCTTCCTTGGGCCTTAGGTTGAATTTTTCTTTAGCTAATAGGCCATTGATATATTCAGCCATCTCCTGAAGTGGCTTTAATAGGCAGGTACATTAACTCATTTCGTATTTTCCTACAGAGAGATATTCATCAAGGTAACAAACTTGATGATGGAAGAGCGTATTCTTCTCATTACTGCTAATTCGAATGTTATGCCAAATAGGCTTTCAGGAACCAGAACACAGATAGTTATGGCCTTAATGAAATAGTAATAACATTCAAACTGGAAACCCAAGAAGTTAAAATGCATGGGTCGAAGAGGGAGAAATCAAACTGCTGATACATTCTCATATTTTCCTAACTGTACTCTCAGGACACATATTTTTGTCATGGCTCCTCTTATGTCACATGGAGAATATTGAACTAAACATAAAGGAGACTCAATATTGCTATTTAAAAATGTGCCTCAGGAGTAACCTAAATGGTGAATAATTTGGTACATCAGGCAGGAGCACTAACTTTTGACCAGCAGAGGAAATTCTAGTAATTCCATTAATTTCACTAATCTCTCCTGAGACCATCCTGGTTCTGGGTATGAGTGCAACTACTTTTGGAGAGAAGCCAAACTTCATTGCTGCCTACACTGCATTTAAAAGCCTTTAATTGAATATTCCTAACTGAGCTAATTATAAATTACCTTAGGCTTTGAATCTCACTTTCCACAGATTCATCTACCCTGTGCCCAGTTTTTTTCCTCCTCTTTGTGATTGTGCAAAGAGCAAGCAATTGCTTTCTCCCACCCTGCCCCTAATTTTAGAAAAAGCAGTTCACCTTCCTTTTCTCTGAAGTCTTCCCCACTGACTGTTCTGGTCTTTGTCTCTGCTAGCTTCTGTCCAGAGAGATGCAGATTTCAGTCCTCTGCTTCCTCTTTCAAGGTGTCTTATGCATCAAACACTTTCAAGGATATCAGAGGCAGGTCTGTGTGTAATCTATTCCTTCCTTTGGCTGTGGCAGAAAGACTCCTATAATCTTAGCTTAAAGACTGGTCTGAGGTGGTCTGCCTTAGTAGGGCTCAACACATGGCCAGTCTGACCCTAGGACATTGCTGTCAGCCTAAGACCTGCTTAATAGGCTCTGCTTCTGTGGATTTCCCTTCTTTCCAGTGAAGTATGTGCATGGGACAGGCAGGAGAAACACTTATGGATAAGTGCTGCCTAAGCAATAGCTGCCGCTCACTCTCCTGGAGTCAGCTGCTGCAACCCCATTTCTCAGTTTAAATCATGGAAAGGTAAAATCGTGGATGCAGTCCATTTTTCTTCTCTTTGGTGGAAAAGAGATGAAGCAAGGTATATAAACTTTTCAAGAGTAAATGCTTTGGAAGCTTGTAAGGCAAATAAATTGAAAGGTGAGTATTCTGGCTTGGATGAACTGTTGAGAAAAACTTATTTGGCATATACCAGTATGGCTTTTTCTTTGCCCATGATAAGCGCAACTGTACTCCAAGGGTTCTGGGGTACTGATGACACCAAATATCCATTGTCTCTCTAGGGAAGCCTATAGTGCTCTGGCTTGACTAAATTTTGGTTCTACAGAACTAGAAGATCATGTTCATAATTTACTACAACCCATTTAAATATTTATTTAAAATTGGTCTGACATCTTCAGTATATTTATGATCAACACCTATTTCTGTGCTTTAAATAAATGTTCTGCAGCTTGATTTTTTTTTAAAGTGAATCTAAAGTTTATGATCTTGGCTAAGGAGAAGTACAATATTAATTATTATCTCCGTTCTTCAGTTTTTATGGTTCTTCTGTGTCAACCGAAGTGGCAAAAGATTTTTAAGGCAAATCAAATAATCAAATAATCAACAAATTTGGCTTTTCTCTTTTTTTTTCCTCTTTATATCTTAACACAAGAGAGTTAAGATATGCCAGTTAAGTGAGTTCAATACCAGAAATGGGCAGGGTCCAAAAAGGTCCAGAATTTAAAACCAAGTGTCCCAACGTGTAAGCTGTCTCTTGCACAGGTTTGTAGCTGTGAATTACTAGCTTTGCCTGTATTAGTTTGGGCATAAATGTGTCACAACCTTTAAACAGTATGATTAATCAACCCTTTCAGAAGAGCTCTAGTATTCAAGAGCTCTATAATACATGGCAAATCTTTTTGTTCTGAGAACCATACTTCTATTATTTTACCTGTGTGTAAATCCTGTGAATATTAAAATTTTCATAGACCTTTAAAAGGGTTTAAAGAAAGAGAGAAACTGCTTTTAAACAATGAGTTGTTGTAGGTCTTTATGTTTGAAAGCATTCAATAGGCTCTATAAACACAAACCTCACCTTTAATACCATGTAATTCTGTATTGCAGTAGTTCAGTGGGATAATGCACTGGCTCTCTGAAGAGCTCGTAGAAATGAAACATTTATCGTCAGCATCATGGGGCTTAATTGGAAGTTCATTTGCAGTTATGTATTGATAACATCTCAAGGAATCATAGAATCATTCTCACTTTCATTTACAAATCATTCCCAAACATACTTGTAGGGAGTGAGGTAGATGCTGTAGTAAAATGTTTTACATGATTGGGTTCAGAACTAAAGTTGTAGAAAGCGAAATTTACTACTGGTTTTCTTGAAGCCATGAAGAATCTGAAATGGTGGCTTTCAGGGTAGCAATTACTGCATATGCTATGATCACTTTTCCAAGGCCTATTGTAAACTCTATTTATACGCTTGGAAACCAAATTACCCATAAGCTAAAAAAAAAAATAAAAAATTGTGAGGTACATATAAAACTGAGGGACATATATAAGTTAAAACCCAGGCAAACTGTTGGTTTTGTTGAAGAGAATTTGTGAATTACTGATTTCAGTGATCAGAAATTCACCTCTAGGTTTAAGAAATATTGGTACAAAGGCATTTTAGAAAGAGGAATAGAAGAAATAAGTTATTTTGAAATCTACAACCCATTAACATTTAATTTTCTGTCTGTGATCCTGGATGGAATTTGCTATAATGCTGTTTCTGTCCTGCTATTTTTTGTATGTGTGCATCCTTGTGTGTGTGTGCATACGAATTTCTACTGAACTTTGTTTTAGATAACATAAGCGTATCTGCAGATGAGATGATCCCAGTACTTAGCTAGAGTGTTAAATTAGCAAAAGCTCTGAAAATATTTTAAATTGCAATGAAAGAACAGCAACATTTTGACTGGTAAAACTGCCCTTGATTGCTATTTGTACAATTACCTGCAACAGCGATAGTAGGGTGCATGCCACTAAAACAGAAATAAAAAGATATCTTTTCAGAAGGATGTGAAGTGGCTCAGGAGGAGATAAATTTGTAAAGTCTTAATACTGGAATCCATTTCACAGATTCACAACAGTACTTTACATGTAATAGGAGATTTGATTAAGAGCACAATAAATTTATCTGCCAGGTACTAACTGTTAGCTTATTACACTTAGAAGTTGTGTCCTTTACCCTCCCCCTAATTACTGTTTCATCTGTTCTCTGTTTCCTATGTTAGTATTTAGCCTGCATTGTCTGTTTTTTTAATTTATTCTAAACAAAGAAAATTGACATCTAGACTAAGAATATGTTCTGGTATCTCTAATACTTCTTTTTAAAATAGAAGTTAATTGTAACTGCTCCTTGTGTGTTTATCAGTTTTGAAGTAGTGCTGATTTTGAGTGGGTTTGCAAGGTGTACAAATTTTGGCTTTCAAGAAAACACCACTTAGTCTTTTTAATAACTTTTCTGTATTGCCAAAAGGTTAATTGTGTCAGAACCTGTTTTCCCTTCTCAAGTCATGTAATAACTGTGGAACGTTTTCTCAGCTGCTACCTTGGAGATAGAGTTTGTTTCACAAGTCTCACTCTACTGCCTTCTGTCCTCATTAAACTTTCATGATTTTTTAAAGCAGAAGTTTGTCTTTATACGAGTAAGTAATTAAGTCATAAATATTTGGACAAGAGACTTTATTGAATGATATATTTCTATATCAGCAAGTATGCCTGCACTCTAATGTGACAAGATGGTGAATGCCTTTTTCAGTGCTCCGGAGTGGTGTCCCAGTACATTTCTTCTCTTCTTCTGAAGGAAAGGCATATTTCTCCCTGAACTTTCCTAACTGACCCACTGGGCAATCCCAATTACCGTAAGCTCATATTGTGGAATCTGGCTGAGTGAATAATTTAAATCTTCCCAGCTCCTAAATACCTTTTTGAACAATCAAATTGGTGTATTGTTTTTAACACTGAGTAGCAGTGACTTGGTGTGTATGAAAAGCAACTCAAACTTATTGCTTAGTTGTTCACTTTTGATACTACTTTTTCTTAGTTTGTATGGCAATCCATTGATAAAACCACTGAAAGGAGAAGAGATGGAAAAGAAAAGAGCTGCGTGGTTCTGCCTCCATGGCTCTCTCCTTGCTGAGTGTTCCCATCGGACAGCTTACATGCGTGCAGCCACTCCCAGTGTCTCAGGCAGTCGTTGGCTCTGAGGTGGGTGCAGGTGGCAGTTCACAAAGGGTCTGAGCAATGCCCAGAGCAGGAGTGTGTGGCTGGAAGCAGGGAAGAGGAACAGTAGTAACACAGAAGGGAAAAATGTGAAAGTGATCTGGTCCTTTGAGAGCAGCAAGCTCTTACCAGTCTAGTACTGGGCTGTAAAACAACCTTTACAGATTAACTTCCTGGTTGCTGTTTTTTCAACCTTCTGCCATCAGCAGTTGCGTTCCCACCCCCTCCACGGGCTCTTCTCTCTGACCCTTTGCTTAGCCCTGTCAGGATAGTGGCAACAGGTGAATGATGATCTGCATTGTTAGCATCCTGAAGCAGTGCAGTGAGTGATGGAGCAAATGAGTGCGGCAGCCGGGAAAAGATAAAGGCTAATAGCGAAGAGAAGATTCTGGCAGTCAGCTGTTCGACAGGCTGAGGCTAGTGAAGGACTGCTGGGTAGTGCCTCTGAGCAGGCTGATCTGTCTGTGTGTTACATCGGTTGAAAGAAGCACATCCTCCCTTCTGGGCTTGTTTTCACTCTCAGGTTGACTGTTGGCAGAACTTGTATGATAAACTGGATAGGGGAGCCAATAAGGAGCCACACTTCTTCCCACTCTTGGATTAGTTTAATTCAGATCAGTGCTACTGAAATTCATATTGAACTGTGGCCTAATTTGGAGGCAATAGGAAATATTTCTCTGAGTACAACAATAAAGGCTGGAAAACTGGCTGATAGAAAAAGATGTGAAAGTCAGAGTAAAAAGTCAGAGGAGGAAGGGTGAGTGAAACAAAAAGTGTGTAGTACAAAGTCTAATTAGGAACTAATATGATTTTTCTGTTATAAGCTGGGAGTTATAATTGAAAGTGTCAGAGGAAGAGAGAGATCTGGCTTTATTAGTCTCAGGGTGACTAAAGCCATAAATGTGACATGGCAATGAAAAAAGACAAGTGTAAAGACATATCAGGATGTATTACAGCATTTTTAGAAGTGGAAAGAAAATATTAAAGGCAGTGTACATGGTACTGGTGGGATTTCATCTGAAATTCTGTTTGTAGTTTGGGTCACATATGATTGAAACATGAATTCTAAAAGGAAGAAGTGCAAGATGGGTAGCTGGAGTTGAGGAAATAGAGATTCTGTCTTAGGTATTATTAAGAATTATTATCTATCCTTGTGGAATGAAGAAATGTACTGTCTTTTTATTCTGCTCAAAGAGAAATGCACTGGCAGAGCAAGAATGTCTGTTTAAGCTGTAGAACAATGTTAGCAGAAGAACAAATGTGTATTTGCTGGCAATGATGTCTTGTTTTGTAGAAATGAGGGGCAATAACCATCTGGGAGTAAGATTCTACATTAATCAGTAAATGTGCTGGGTAGATCCTTTGTCCTAGTACTGTAAAACAGCTTGATCTTTTTGTCACATGGAATATATAAAACATGTAATTCTAAAGGCTGGAAATTAGACAGAAATCAAAGGCTCTTTCTTTCTGACTTAAAAAATTTTTATCTCCCCCCACCTTATTCTAGAAATGTTAGAGGGTAGAATTGGGAGGAGCTACAAACATGCCTCTTTCATGGAGGAAAGAAATTGGATATAATTACTAATATTTAGTGAGGCTGAGGTTTATTTCCTAAGACATAAAGGACAGATTTTCTGAGTGAAAGTTGTGTATTGCAGTAATTCCTCCCTGAAGCCTTCAAAGCCTCAAAAGTCAGGCTGTACGAGGATATCTATAATGAGAAATGTAGTCCTCTTTAAGGTCTGTAAACAAATAAAATGATTCAGTTTGTTTAGTAGTTCATAGCATTTCTACAACTTATAGGACAAACAATATATGTGTTTTCTTTAATAATTAATAACTAATTAATAATTAAATAATTAATTTATTTAATAAGTAATAAATTACACTAAAAATAAATGGAAGAGCGTATTCCTTTGGATATCTTCTGCTTTTTTGATTTGATTACACCTCTATACACAAAAATAAGTATTTTCTATAGCTATTTTTCTATAACTATTTTTTACCATTGGTGATAGAGATGTTGGCATTTTTCTTTCAGAAGAAAGATGACATAGTAGTGTTCACTAAATGGCTTCCTCCCATGTGGACTGTTGCTTTCAGAGAAATTACCAGGTTAAGGAATATATATGTGAAATACATAAATTCCTCTAAAAATTTCCATAAAAAAATAAAGATGCTTTGCATGCTTTTCTAGATTTCAAAGTTTCAGCCAAAGCATACATACTCTAAGGTTTTATTTATAAAAAAATACGCTTCTCACACTCATTTTTGTAAATATACACTCATTCCAATAAGCCTCATTATATCTTTATTACTCCAGCCTTGCTGTGAAGAGTGTATCAAGTATGTGTATGGTCAACTTCAGATATGACTGTCAATACTTATGAAAATTGTATATTTCCATAGTTGTTAAGTAGATCCTGTTCTTGTTTCTATTAAATAGTAGGAAGGTGAATGCATCAGTTCTCTGAGCACTCTGTATTTGAATAATTTTGTGCACAAGAAAGGAATAAGGCATGTTTTTATCTGGCCCTAACTCCACAAAGCCCTTAGGCTCAATTCAAGAAGGTATTCCTAGCCAAGAGAGCCCTTTAGCACCATCCTTAAATGCTTTGCTGAAGCATGGCCAGTTAAGGCAGCTTGCTAACATTTCCTGTCATGGGCAATAGCCTACTCTTACACTCATGTGCTTTCTCTGCAGCTGATGGGTTTGCTTAATGCAGTTACTGCTACAAATCTAGATGCATTTAGGAGTCTTTTGCAAAGCAGATCCTTTATCTCATAGCCTTTTATGCTTTCTTTACTTGGTTTGGGGGCCCCAGTTTTCATTCTGGACCTCAGTGATTACAGAGTAATAGCCATCTAGGTAGTAACTTAAAATATGAGTGTGTAGGTATGATGAGGCTGAGTGACCAAGGTTGTTTTAATTTTTTTTCCTCTTGCTAATTTAATGCATTTATATTTGTAAAATTAGTATTTTAGTAAAGCTGTCTTTCGGTATTCAAAATATATTTTGGCATCACAATGAGATTAGTTTATGATGAGCATTAGTTTACGTTAAGCATTCAAAACCTTTGAGCTAATTGTTTAATTAAACATCAATGCTGGCCAGTATCGAGTCTCTGGAGCTTAGACAGAGAGGTGGGTCCATTCCAGAATGAGGTCTTAACTCTCAGTTCCATAGTGAGGAGAAAAAATAATATTGATTATAATGTTTGTGTACAGTATAATAAACCCTTTGTACGCATTTTAAGGGGATTTTGTAAGCAAAGAAGTGATATTATAACTCTGTGGACAGAGACTTGAGGCCTGGTCTTGGGAAAAATTTAGCCTGAATAATATTTGTGTAGCGTCCAGCCTTTGTTTTGTAAATGTTGTCAGTACTGTGCCTGTCACTATTGATTGTTAGAGAGATTTTGGTTCATTAGATTAAAAAGCTAAAACTATGCTATGCCACAAGTGCAATTAATAGTTTGTTAATAACATTTTGTTTTAATCCTGTTTCTCACTTGTGAACATTCTCTTGCTTGTTTCTCTTAAAAAGAGTATTATGGTGAAATAGGTGAAACATTGTTCACAGTGGTTTTCCTACATTTTAAATTTTCTATCTGTGGTCACAAATGTTGTGTGATGTGTAAGTGGCATTTAATTGTAACTGAAGTATTTTCATTAATATTAAGTAAGGAATAAAGGTAACTGTATGGATTCCAATACAGTGTAATAGATATGGGCTTTATTAGAGCAAGTGGGTTCAGTCTCTTGACGATGGACTTTCGACACTGTCTTTGTCCTTTTTCTTTTGTCTTCATCTGTTGCAACACTGTAGATATAGGCGTATTGACTGTGGCAGTAGCAATAAAATAATTCAATATTGTCATTATTTTCTAATATAAGATCTTATAATTTTGCTAATTTTTCATCTTCTAGTGTTACTATTGCTCTTCAGATTGAGAAATTTTCATTCTCAGTCTCTGAAAGGCCCTTTTGGCAGTCTCATCAACCCATTTACTTTATTCCATAAATTCATGTGATGCTTTGAATATGATACATTTCCATAAAGTGTTCTGCTAGTACTGATCATCCCTATCAGAAAAAGTAAAACCCCAATGATTTGGCTCATCCTTGTGTTACACCATAAATTAATTTTGTCATGTGTTTGTGTCATTATAACCCCAGGGGGCAGCTCAGCCCCACACAACTGCTTGCTCACTTCTGTCGCAGTGGGATGAGGGAGAGAATCAGATGGGTAAAGGTGAGAAAACTCATGAGGTGAGATAAAGGCAGTTTAACAGGTAAAGGGAAAGCCATGCACACAGGCAAAAAACCCGAAGGATTACATCACCACTACTCACTGGCGGGCAGGTGTTCAGCCATCCCCAGGAACGCAGAGCTCCATCATGCATGGCAGCGACTGGGGAAGACAAACGCCATCACTCTGCATGTCCCTACCTTCCTTCTTCTTTCCCCAGCTCTATATGCTGAGCACAACACCACATAGTCTGGGATGTCCATGTAGTGAGTTGTGGTCAGCTGTCCTGGCTGTGTCCCCTCCATGTGCACCCCCAGCCTCCTCATTGGTGGTGTGGGGTGAGAGGCAGAAAAGGCCTTGACTCTGGGTAAGCTCTGCTCAGCAATAGCTGAAACATCCTTGTGTTATCAGCACTGTTTCCAGCACAAATCCGAAACACAAGTCCATCCTAGCTACTGTGGAGAAAATTAACTCCATCCTGGGCAAAATCAGCACAGTATGTGAGAAAGCAATATTCTAATGGAAGGAAAATCTCTCAGCTTGTGTCCTAATAACTGCTTATTTTATTGGAAGTGAAGTTTGATTTAGCTTTAGGAATGCTGGCCTATATATCTTTGCCCATTGCTACAGGAAAGAGGTCTCAAATGAATACTAAATTTTTTTGTAGAGTGTCTGCAAAACTTCGACATGTAAAATTTTATAGTGGTGTTTTCATTAGTTGTCTTTCCTTTGAAAGTACAACTACTGGAAATTGCTTGTGACTGGGGTGACATCATGAATTAGAAAGGACATGAATTTAATCTTTTGTAGAGACAGCTGTGTCTGGTATTTTAATGTGTTTTTGAAGAGAAACAAAGGAAGGCTAATTAATGTGTTTATGCAAATTCTACAGATGACAGTATTTAGCCACAGTCAGTTCTTTACCATGGAAGCAAACGATGGTTGTCCTGTCCATGTCTGTTGCAGTGATTTAGGCCCTACCCAAACATATAATTAAAAAACTGAATGCTGTGGTTGCTGAAGACAAAAGCAATTAAACAAGAGACTGATGAGAAGAAGCTTCTGACAAAATAATTTTATACTAAACAAAGAAAGAAAGATTTCCGTTCAGATGGTGCTAAGTAATTGAATTGCAAAACACAGTGCCACATTATTATGACCATAGAATAATAAATTTTGTTTTATGGCAACTGAACAAAATTCTTAAGGTTGATACCACTGATAAATACAGATGTGCCACTGGGAAGTGTACTTTGCTTTATGGAATCAGTGAAAAGCTTTGTCTACTTTTTCAAAGGTCTTGCCACACTATTTTGATTTCATATTTCTAGCAGTGGTAGTAACAGAAGCTGACACAGGGGGAATAAGAACTCAGTGACCGTCTGCATTATTGCTACCATGCTCAGCAGACTTAGAGCATTGGTCAAAGTTCCTTATACTCACTGTGTGATGTGCCAGCTATTGTTCATGTCTTACTTAATTTGTACCTTTAAATTTTGCATCTGTAACATAGAAATAATGCTTTCTTCCAGTTCGCTCTGCAAATTGGTTCTAAGATGCCTATAATTTTAAGCATTCCTAATTATATTATTATATTATTATATTATTAGCTTTTATAAAAATCAATGCTAAAGGCTTTGTCATGAAGAGTTATACAGAGGAAGAAAAAATGTGAAATCTAATGTGAAATCTAATATGAAATCTAAAATACAAAATCTATGTACTTCTAAGGTTCACCTTTCACTAGGATTCAAATGGGAAAAACAGGCCACAGAAACTCAGTAAAGGCAAGCAAATGCTCAAAAAATGGAGTTTTGTAAAGATAGTGAGAAAAAATATATTATGGATTTCTTGACAGAATATTTATACCATAAAACTAATTATATAAAAGATTAAGAGAGAGGAAATAATTTTTAATACACATAGTTTGGGGCAAGTATGATCAAATTCAAACCAATTAAATATTTTTTTGTGTTTTTATAATGGCTAAATTTCATTGCAAAGCAGCTTGTATTTGAAAATACTGAAGTGAGATCAATAACTCCCCATGTCTCTTACAACAGAGGTAGTGATCACTAGATCTTATTGTTCCTAGATGTACCCTCTGCTTAAGAAATCTTTCTGAGAATGATCTCAACTACTTATATTTAGTTGTGGGATGTCTTTCATCTAAAGGCATCACGTCTGAATCTACTGTAGTTATTTGGTTTCTTTGCTGATACTCCAGACTTACTATCCTATTTTTACTTTCTTATCCTGTTTTACATTCCAAAATTCCTCAAAACAGGTACAATATTTCAGTATTGCTCAAGACAAGAACCAGCTTTTCTGTCTGGCTGAGTTATGATTTTTTCCTTTTCAACAGGTAATTGAAAAACATTGCTGTTAAACTGGAGTGGGGAACCCCTGACTTAGAGATGTTTTACTGGAGGCCAGTGAAGCTATCCATTGTTTATAGTTAAATGTGCATTTAGACTGACTTTGTGTCACTACAAGTAGGAATTTTGCTGTCGGGTTTTTCTTGTGACAATGACATGGCAGTTTCAATGTATTACTTTATCTGACAGAGGGATCAGTGACATTGGGACAGCCTTGGGTGTGAAGCACTTTGGTTGCCAGTTGAAATTAGGCCAAAGAAACAAATACAAAAACTTGCAATGAGATGAAATTTTCTTTTGCAGAGTGTTACATTTTTTATGAAGTGAAAAATCAATATGTAGAGGAACATTAATTTTATTGCATGCTAAAACTTTAACGGAGTGAGAGAGCTTGGCTTAATGCAGCCTTTGTCGGAATAAAGACAGTTGGGATGAGTCTGCTCTAGTCCTCAGAGCTGCTTCTTTCCCAGGTGTGCCATATTTAGGTTTTGCCTATTACTGCAAATTACCACTTCATTGATTCTTGCTGATACTAAAGATCTATACATGACATCTCATTTCACTCTAAAATTGAAATGCCTTTAGATCACTTTACATCAGAAGCTGTAAAGATAAGTTTTGGATACTAGATGTGACTTTATAAAGTAGAATTTAAGGGTTTTAGACATCTTTATGTTTTAATAATGTAATTATTCACTTTTCTTGTTACTTGAAATCCAAAATTCTTTAACTAGATATAAGATCAGTCATATAGTGAATCAATGTATGGTAATTGTCATATCTGAGTAAACCATGTGTTTTCTGTCTACTAGACTGTGTTGCTTGGACCTGGCTTTGTAGCAGATAATTTGCAGTTTATCTACTGTACAAGGTCTGTTCCACAGGTAATTGCTGTTGTGCATTTTTCATTCCTATGTGCTATGGGAGACCTCTAGAATTCTGCACAGGGTTAGAAATGTTCCCAATACTTTTAGCAGCTTGAGCTATTAAACAGAATGGTGAGATGGCAATTTTAAGACTTTGGTTGACAAACAAGATTGATGAAATATTTAAAAGAAAAAAATAATGCTACTTTAGTCTTATGTGTCCAACAACAGTATAGGCTTCTTTAAGAGGAAAAAATAGTAGTTAAATTATTATTTGTGTCTAAGAATTCTCGCTTCCTTATTTTGTATGAATTCACTTAATTTGAGTTTGGCTAAGATTAGTAGTAAAAATATATAGAAACTGCATAAAAGGTCTGTCCTTGTGTTATTTCCAAAGCAAATATTCCTATGTAATATCAGATGTCAATTTGTATGTATATATGAGAAATGTGGATCTTGATTTCTGCAATTGTATGTCTAGTAATTCTATATTTATTCTTTACATTAACATGTATATACTTGCTGATACATAACAAAACTAAGTCATCAACTTTTTAATGATTCAGGATTAATTGCTACAGTTGTTATAATTTCATTAAATGAACCATAGAAAACAGGACTGCCTGACGCCTGAGTTGCTTCTAATATAGCTACCTCTCATCAGTGAAGAATCAGCTTTATCTAAATTATATCTGACAGTTTTCTGCCTAATCCAGACTTAATAGCTTTCAGCTACTGAGTGGTTTAAGCTAGAACATATTTCCTGAATTAACTTCTGTGATAGCACGGGAGTCAGTAGCAAAAGTCTAATGTCATTAAGTTGTGGAATATTTTTTCTTTAACCATGCTCTCTCTTTTTAAACTATGCTGCTGACATTTAAGAGTGAGATTGCACTTTTTCCGTAATGAGACTAAAAGAAAAAAAAGAAAATGTTTTTTTAAAAAAATCTGTTATGATTACAGACTACTATATAAGGGAGGTAGTTTATAATTGGGTGTTTCGAAGATGCTTCATTGTTGTATAGATCTATTAGATACAAATTTTCACTGTTGTGTGGTAGAAACCAAGACATTCCATACGAGTCTATAGATGCAATGCCATCGAAACCTACATAAATCTATATCCCAGAATGTTGTTGAAGATGATTCTAAGATGAGCAAAAATGATTACAGTGAAAGTTTTGCTTTAAGAGGGAAACATTAAATACATGTGTATATTATATATATATATGCTTCTTTGTGTGTGTTTATGTATTGCATATATATATAGTTCAAATTATGTGTTCAAATTATACATATGGTCAAGTTATAGTTTGTTGGGTTTTTTTAAAATAAATGTTTATATATAAGCTAAGAGATTAGGAGAGGGTTAAAGAAATGACCTGTGAAGTATTTTGTAGGTACTAAGACCAGAAACAGGAAGGAATATGTAAGGTGTCCCCACACAGGATATTGTATGGTAAAATTAAAAGAGAAAATACAGGGAGAATCTTGAATAAAACATCTTCAGAAATATATATTAAGTGGAAATTATCTCCCAAGAGGAATGATAAAAGTCCTGTTGTTTAGCACATTAAAAATTTCACTGGTGGAATACTAGAAAATGTACCATGGAGAACGATCTTGCTCTAGTGCATAGAGAGAATAGGTGGCCTATTAGGCAATTTGTATCTGTAATACATATGATTCTATTTTTTCTGTTCACATTTTAAGCACTTCTTTTCAAAAATGCCTGTTCTGTAGACACTATTCTGAAAGGGTATACTGGGGAAAGCAAGAGCTGCAGAAAAAAGACAGCAGTCATTTCATGTGCATTAATCAAATATGCACCCAGTATGCTAGTACTTTCCCAACAATGAAAAACACTGTTGCCTCCCTACACAGAGGCAGAGGTTATAAAACTGGGAATAGGAAAAGAACGATTTATGTACAGAATATATTGCTTTGCTTTAAATGGAGTTAGATCCTTAGGAAGAATTTTCATATAGGTTTTATACAGCTATTTTAATATGAGCTAATGGAAGTCACCAGGACTGCACATAAAAATAAAAGAGACTAAAGGGATTGTATAAAGAATATCTTGTTTGAAAATATGATTTGGTAGGAGATTAAACCAATTTATCTACCCTTAAGCACATGACCATTTTAATTGACTTCAGTAGGTCAATAAGTTTTTGATTTAAGGCAAATAATTGGATATGTTGGGGCCCACTGGCTATTGCTGAGATCAAGTAAGATGTTTTCCTAACAGCATAGCACAGTACTGGTACCTTCTTTATATTTGGGAAAGATGCAAAATTATGTTTGTAGCAGGCATCTCTTCTTCCTTGTCAGAAGACTGTCTTCATAGTTCTTTGTAATAGGAGTAGTATTCTTCTTTGTTGCACTTACCCTGACAAATCAATTCAACCTTTGCCTTTCAGTTTTCTTTTTAGATCCTTAGTACCTAGCTGTACTATCTGGTACATTATAAGTGAGAGGAAAAAATAAAGCTTGAAGTCGGAGTACAGGTAGTTTGAAAAAAAGTATAGTCCACTTATTCTTGCCACATAATTTGATTGAGCCATTTGATCAAATAATTCAGTCTCTGTAGAGAATTATTTCATGATGTATTTTAGAATGTCTGGTCAGCGAGAACTGCCATAGAAAATGGAAGAAGAATCACAGTGGGAAATTTTAGCTGTCTGTTGCTCCTAATAGAATTCCATTTGAGTAACTCTGTTAGGTTCAGCTTCTGAACCTCAGAGAGTGTTTTTTTAAGCTGGTCAACAGAGTTGATTCTGTGTCTACTGTAGAGTTTCAGCTAGAATAACACTTACTAAAATCGGGTTTGTTTGGCAGGTGGTCCACCTTAATTCAGCAATAATATTTAACCAAATCTTCCTTGAGAAATCACAAAGGCACTGTTAAAACTGGATCTCTAAGTTTAAGAATTTATCTAGTTTTTTAAAATTATTTTATTTTACCCAATAACTACACCTGAATTAACATAATTAGTAATCAACCATAGACTAGGAACTCAAAAACAAGGTTACCATCTTTCTTCTGCATATATAGAATGACAGAGGAGATTATCATATTCTTTTCTGTTTAGTGTCTGTTCTGTCACTGATGAGTTGCTTTTCTTTTTACACTGAGCTTATGTTATTCTTAAGCATAAGTGGTTTAACAAGTGAATAACACGTCTGAGCCCTTGAATGTTAAGAATTGTAAATGCAGTTATCCTGGTTCAAAAATTTGATTAGCATCAATTCCATATTAGCACACATGACTATTCATGCCAGTGCTGCCTTTGGATTGTTCCCTAGGCTTACAGGGAAAACTTGTAGGGAAAACTTTACTGGAAATTGCATATGTTTTTCTATAGCCAAGTGAAATGACTTGAAGAATTCCGGATAATAAATCAAGATTAATTTCTGAGCATGCATAGCTAGGTGATCTTGAGATCAAAACATTAAAAAATAAGAATGTAGCACTCCTGATAAGAGACTTTTTTTTTAAGGTAATGGATGAATTATATTAAAAATATAATTTAAAACTTTGAAAAGTTCTTTCTGTTATTTAGGTGTTCATAAAAGAGTAGTTATTTCTACATGCAAATTAAAACTGGACTAGAGTAGAAATTTCATTTAAAAATCTACAGTGAAAACATTGGAAAAATATCATAAGATGGTGAAATAGTAAATCACCACATAAAGAACTGAAAAGATTGAAGAGTCTTTAAGGTGACGTTGAAATATATGTGGAATATTTTAAATGAAGACATAAGCATCTCTACTGACACATGCAGAAAAGCAGGAAACAGGAATTTTAATTTCAAAGTTTGGTATTATGTTTGAAGATAATAAAGATTTCAGACCAAGAGTATGCTAATAATATGATCCAAACTAGCCACAATAATCTTGAAGTGTAGGTGGTGATTATATATTAAATATAATCAGTGTTGTTTATAATAGAGATAATTCTTTCCTTGGGAGAAGAAGTGATTATGTATAGTTCTTTACAGCTTAAAGGAAGAATCGTGAAGATGTATAAATATTATCTGACTGAAGAAATTTAAATACTGTTAGTCACAGATACTCAAGTGCAGGGAAATTTAATTAAAATCTAGACATATTTACCATTATTGCTAGTCTTGTGATTGAAACACAAGAGGTGATCTACATACTGCAGTGTTATGCCTACACCGAAAATTTTGAAGTGCCTCTTTGTTCTTCTCTGCCATACTGAAAGTAATAATATATCAACTAACTCTTGTGTTCTCAGTATTATATTTTTACTTCTCTCACTCGATGGTAACCGGCTCTCAGCTGTAAAATAGGTGTATTCCTTGTTCTGTTAGTTGTAAGTACTTATGGTAACAGTAAAATGTATTTAACCTCATTCCTACGATCTGCCATTCTTCCGGGAGACAAATCTGTTCCTTAGTCAGTGGTGGTTTGGCACTGAGGGTGAGGTGTGAAAGAGTCTGTGGGTAAAGATGAGGTTACTTGGATTCAGAATATTCAGCCAACTCATGTGACTCAAAGTTGCAATGGGTAAATTTGAACTGACAGATGCAACTTTACATTTCATTTCATGTTTATGTATTTTCCTGAAGGTATCTCTGGTAGTGTGTAAATAAAAGTGTTACGATGTTTCTTGCTAAGCACATTCAGAACTCTGAAGCTGCTGGTCTACAGCGTTGTGTCTCAGCACATATTCATGCATTGATAGATAATCTTTTGAGAGAGATGTTCCACATACTTGGCTAAGACCTTAAAATAAAAACAATAGATTATGTTTTCTGCATTGATGTTTTCATCAACGTTTCCGCGAAGTGTAATGCCTGCCTGAAATATCTGGGATCAGTATCTTAGTTCAGACTAATGGGATTGTAGCTGGAGGGAGATAGAGCCTCACTGATTCTAAGCCATTACACTGATTTCTGTCGTTATTATAATCAGACAAACTTGGGAGATTTTCCAAAAACCTTTGTATTGTCTTCAGGGGAATTATAAATTTACAGGCAGGAACTTGAGAGTCTTAGGATAAAAGTGACTCAGTTTCATTTTCCTTGATTGTGAGTGAATATCATATCATCTACTCAATTTCATAAAAAGTTCTGGATGTAATACACAATCTAGTCAGAATGAGACTAACATCAACACACACTTCAGATTTTTTTCTGCAGGAATGCTGGTTTAGTTTAACTTAGTATCTTTGAGTTCTTCAGAATCTTTGCATGTTTTAAACACTAAAACATCTGTGCTTACCAAAACCCTCTTTGTGAATTACTTAGTACAAGTTACGTGTTAAGTTGAAGCTACTTGCCTGATTTTAGGAAACACTACTCTTCTTCAGGTACCAGGCTGTCTTTCTGTTGACAGTAGATCCTCTGAAGGCTGTAAGAAGTATGGTTTCCTTTTTGAGTCGTTTGTACTATAATAGAAACACCCATCATTTTTCGCTTTCTTGTTTTGAATTACAACAATATTTTGTTCTAGAAAAAGGCTTCCAAAAATAAGAAAAATGTAACAGGTTTATAGCAAACAAGATCACTTTAGTCAAGAGCTTTGAGCCCCTGAAACTATTACATCGTCACAGCCCTTAAAAAAGTTAATTTCATAATTAGTGCAAAATTTAGCAGTGGCAGAAGGTTTAGCAATAGTACAGTCTTCGTATAAATATTTTGGAGTTCAGGAAAAGGAATTGAAAATTCATTGTAATTCCTGCAAATAAAAACCCAAAAATATTTCTGTAATTTCTAAATGCATTAAAGAGAGGACATCAGAATATGTTTATGCTGTTAATACTATTTCACAGTTCAATCAGTTATCTTGCTGTGTAATAAAAGACCCTGAAATTAAAATGACCCCTCTTTTGAGAGTGTAACTGTAGGATTTTACTATGAGGCTGCCTTGATTTGATCTTACTCTTACTGAAACTGAAAATGATATCCAACTAATGCATCTGAAGTGGGTTGTTATAACATCCAAAGCTCTCTTGTGAAATTAATGGCTTCTGCTTCTGGCCTCAATTTCATCTTATGATTCTCCAGTTTCTTACGGCTTTTCTCTTTTCTTTTCTTTTCTTTTCTTTTCTTTTCTTTTCTTTTCTTTTCTTTTCTTTTCTTTTCTTTTCTTTTCTTTTCTTTTCTTTTCTTTTCTCTGTGATTTTTCAGTATCCTTTTGGTAATATTTTAAGTCAATCTGAAGCACATGCTTCAGATACAGCACATATTTACAAAATAAAACAGACCCACCCAGGTTTGAACATGTCAGGAATATGATTAATGTTCTGGGATATGTTCAGTAATTGAGGATCTTAGTCTTTTAAAGCAACTTGATCAAGAGAATCAACAGCAGAACAGCAAAATGATTATAAAATATTAATGTTTCCACTGTTAACCCCCCACATTTTCCATCTGATCAACCTGACAACAGTGTTCATAGATGGAAGCTAAATA